>OX418216.1:15423788-15736686 GCA_948455865.1 Conomelus anceps
GTGGTTTTGGTACAGATTATATTCATTTTTTAGATATAGACAATTGAAATTTAATATCAATCGAATGAAATAATCGATTTTTTGCCTATGTCGTAAATTAATAAAAGATATTAATGAAAAATTAATACAGAATTCGGATGCAGTTTCATATTTGTTTAATATTTGTATAACATTATTGCATAATATTCAATATTTCATTCAATTGTATTTGTTAATTGATACGGAACTACAAACGATAGTTGACTTTCAAAAAAGTAAAGCCTTTATTTATAATGACAAAATTACAGTAAATGTGACGATCCAACAGACTCAATCCAAAACTGTTTTCTTAACAAATTTTTACCATGCTATATTGTCCAAAACATTGAGGTTAATTAACACTAAAAATTTAGATTTACTAAACAGAAAAAATAGTTTATAATATTAAATACTTGTGTACAAAGTTTCTGCTGAGAGGACCACAATTTTAAATGATTTTGTTAGAGTCTTCTCTAAAATTTTTACTTCACATTCCACATACCACTTTATTACCAATAAAACATTAATATTTGAAAAAATGTTCAATTACACTCGGCATTTTTGCGCGATTGACCAAAAGTACTGATGATCTCCGCGTTTGACCCATTTGAATAGCATTGCTGAAAGATGGACGTGACATCCCTTTTTCAACGACGTATTGCCAACAACATAGGATTATTTTGAGCTAATAGATCAAGAATCAATCTTCTGATTGATTGTAGTTTCAACAATGTAAGGCAGATAGAACATTATCTATAATTTTGTGTAAATCGGGAAAAATTGCGGTCTTGCTGGAAGTATGAAACGTACATTCTATTATTAATTGTTAATCTGATGGTGATTTTGGTCTTCACAAAGTGTTTTAATATTATTGGGGAAGTCCCCAAAGGTAGAGGTCACACTTGCAGGAATTTTCTACTTCATATACTAATAACTTAATACCTGCAACACAGATACCAAATGTGTGTCTGTGTGAAGTAGGCTTGTTATGATGTGCTCCTTTGGCTTAACGGTACACTTCCTCTCACTGCGTGTTCCTGGAACTTATATACCTATATTTATTACATCCACTCAAGTGTATTCCCCACTATATCAATGGTTCATATATCTATATGCATTCGGTCATCCGTGCTTCAGGGACTTATATACCTATATTTATTACATCCACTCAAGTGTATTCCCCACTATATCAATGGCTAATATATCTATATGCATTCGGTCTTCCGTGCCTCAGGGACTTATATGCCTATATTCATCACATCTAGTCCCGTGTTTCCCTACTATAATGAACAATATATTTATATATTTTCATGCGCAAAAGTGTTCTGTCCGGCTAACTGAACTATTATTATTTTTTTTTCAAACAAACCCATGTTTTGAAAGCTATCTGTGAGTGAAGAAAATTTATTAACTACACATAATTGTGCTGGATGCAGCGTAAAATTGCTACAAGAGAGTGGATGGATGACTGTAGAAAAACTTTCTAGGCGCACATTCATGCTGTGTTTGAATGATTGCAATCATCATTCATTCAACGTCATCTTTATCATCATCATTGTAATCAAGTTACCTATAACTTTCCTTTCATTTATTTCCATTTGTCAATTTTCTTTGCTGTTCTCTTAGAAACTTTCTGTTTTCCCGTTATCTCTCGCCAAGAGAGGGATTTAGAAAAAACTTACTGTGATATTTTTTAAAAAGGAAGAGGGAGGTGAAGGAGAAGAAAAATAAATAGTAGTATGATAGAAAAAGAAAGAAGAAGTAGTAGCAGTAGAAGTGGTAGTATTAGTAGTAGTAGTAGTAGTAGTAGTAGTAGTAGTAGTAGTAGTACAGTAGTAGGAGAAGACACTACGGAAGTAGTAGTAGATTAAAGAAGAAAAGGAAAAATAAAAATAGGAGAAGTTGAAGTATTGTTAAAGAAGTGGCATTAGTGGTAGTAGAAAAAGTAGAAAAGGAAGGTAAAGTAGAAAAATAGGAAAATGAATAGAAGAAAAAAAGAGAAGAAATATACGAAAAGGAGAAGATAAAACAGGAGAAAGAAAGAGGTGAATAATTGTTTGAATAACCATTTTCTCTTCTGCTAACAGGTGAGTCATTGACAACAATGGCTAACAACAATACTCAAAAACATAAATAAAACCAATCTATTAAGAATAAAAAAAAATTAAAATTATATTACAAGTTGAGTCATTTAAAGGAGGGGAAGAGAAAAAAACAAGAAAGAAAAGAGCAGAAGATGAAGAGATGAAGAAGAAAAAGAAGAAGGACCTCTGTCTGATAGGTTACGTCCTCTTTTAGGTATTTCAATTCTATTGAAGTTTATTATAACAAATTCATACAACACAAACTGCTAATAAACTAGTTTATTAAGAAAAACAAAACCAATGCAATAATTTTGAGTTGCACCTTGTTATATAGTTTATATCAGTCCACCAAAATAATCGAATGAAGTAATCAATTTTACAACTATCGATATCTGTATACCAAACCCCAACCCAGACCCCAACCTAACCTCATATCCATAGTTGTAAAATATCGATTATTTCATTCAATTGTTTTTGTAGGCTGATATGAAACCATCTTGGTTTGTTTCACGATAAATGTGATCAAAACTCATTTATAAGTATTACATATTTATCTACCAAGACATCACACCATCACTAGTAATTCCACTCTATCTGAAATTGGAATGATCAAATTTTTAGAAAATAATATAAGGTCAAAATCGGACACCAATTAGGCAGACTTTGAATGATTATAGCCTCCCACACCCAAAACATTTCCATAATACATTCTCCATGATTCACATTCAGCTAGGAATCTACAAAGAATACGATTAAATCGATAATTTGGTGGAATCGAGGAAAGGCGGTTCGTATCACGTTTCAACCTGAAATTCGGTTTGGTCATTGAATATACAGATATATCGATTATTAAGCATCGATGTATCGGATTCCACGAGAAGAAACGGTCAAAAATATTCATAAATATTGAAATTTGGATTGTTCATCGAATATACAATTATATCGATTATAAAGTGTCGATATATCGGATTCCACCAGAAAACATTCAAAAATATTCATAAATATTGAAATTCGGTTTGGTCATTGAATATACAATTATATCGATTATTAAGCATCGATGTATCGGATTCCACGAGAAGAAACGGTCAAAAATATTCATAAATATTGAAATTTGGATTGGTCATCGAATATACAATTATATCGATTATTAAGTGTCGATATATCGGGTTCCACCAAAAAACAGTCAAAAATATTCATAAATATTGAAATTTGAATCCAACTATTTTGTGTGGTTTGAAAACTCAACATAACTAGTAACCAAGATGCTTTTTTGTCCTTATAGCTGTAAATGATGAAGGGAAATGTTCGAATCGGGTGAATTTCACTATTTTATCCCACTCCTAAGAAAACTGAAAAATATAGCCTACTAATAGTAGTAGTTTGGAATCTGTAACATAACTATACTATAGTATGCTATAATATACTACACTATACGATACTATAGATATAGAGTATATACCTATAGTGTTTATTTATTTATTGATGTAACTAACAATCAATGTGAATACAACAGACTATTGCCAAAAACTGTTTTTCACAAAATTTCAGAGTAGAATCAAAATTTTAGGTTATGTCTCTTTCACTAGACATTTCACCTCTGAGCACATTATTTCACAAGTTTCTTTCAAAAAAAGAATATTAATTTGTGAAATTATTTTTTATTATTTTTGTGTAGTAAATGAATAAATATTACACAACATTTATACTCCTAATTTCATTTTTTGTTACCAACTTCAAATGAGAGATTCTGAAGCGATTAGCATAACATTCCGTACGTGGAGAGAGAGAAATAGAGAGGGAATTTAAAAAATAATCTTATAACGGTGCTAAGAACGGGATCGCAACTCGCAGTTTCTCTCAAAACATAACAACCTGCTATTAAAAAAAAGAAATTGTATTGACCATAGCAAGAACCGGTTGTAAGGAAATTGATTGAAAATATTAAGGAGAAAATGAGCCCTATTTACGACGCTTTGTATTATCCTTATTTTTCATTGGTTTATTATTAAGAATAATTATTCTTTTATTATCAAATCTCACTCAACCTCGCCTTGAATTTTGAATGCAAATTCCAACTATTTTCTAATTTCGATCCCAATCAGTAGGATTATCGGAGCTCTATTTTAGTTATACTTGAATTGAACGATCAACTTGAAATTACTAGTTTGTTGCAGGTTCTTACATTAACTTCTACGTTCTTACGTTCTATACGTTAGCTTCTTTAGTTCTCAGGTTGCGAGTTGTGAATACCGACTAGTGCCACTTTTTTCTAGCTGATGAAACCCACATGAGTCTGAGACTTGTACGTGAATAATGCAGTGAAAATGATACAATGTTGTGGACCTACAGTTTTAGGTGGGTTCCGAACCAACTAGTAGGTGGTGATAAAACAGGTAACGTTATGTAATCAAACACGGTCACCCTTCCAAGCAGAGTCCCGAGCACTCGGACTTGAATTAAACACTCAACTAGTAATTAATTGAAGGTTAGGGGTTCTCAGGTTGAATTCTATAATTCTTTAGTAGGCTACTTAGTTTATGAGTTATTACTAGTGCCCTTTGTCAACAATCACAATAAATTCCATTCTAAGAAAAAAATACGTCTCTTTGTTTCAAGTGAACAATGCCAAAAGGTTTGGTAATGCAAATTATAATATCTGAAATTGATGCCAATCAATCCCACTGTGAGGAGCTCAAAATTTCCACCTGATTATGACATACAAGAGATGTTATAGCGCCTGGAGAAGACGGTATTTTCCCGCGTGATCAACACACAAAAACGGCGGGAATCTCGCACGATTTGGCAACATCGCTTCTCCAGGATTCCCCTTCGCTCCAAAATGGGGAACTGGTGAGTTGTTGTTCACCAAAATTTCGGACACCAATTCTTTCAGGACAGTGCAATCTCTTCCAGACGTGTTTGATGCTTTGTCCAGGGATGTTTTCTGTCTTTTTCTATCAAGAATTATTGTTGTTTACGAGCGGCAAGTGTGAAGAGGCGGCAAATTCAAGGCCTCGTGGCTTGGTTTACCTCCCCAGAGGTCATTGACCTTCGCCTGCCACCCTCGCCTAGTCAAGGTATTGCGCAGCTGACTCTTGTTGCTTCCCTCTTCACCATCTATTCGCCGATCCTTTCTCCATCATCCTATTCTTTTCTTTCTCCTTCATCCTTCTTCATTGTATGTGTCCTTTCCTAGATGGTTCAAGCCTTCCTTGTAGTTCATCAGTTCTCCTCCCCACATCAGTTACTCTTTATATTATTATAATCTTTATTTAGTATTCATCTTTCCACTACAAACTTTTTCCTGACCTGTTCTTCAATTTCTTTCGCCGATCGTTTTCCCATCATCCTTTTATTTTCTTTTCTCTTCATCATTTACTTCTTCTTCCTTCTTCATCATATGTGTCATTTCCTAGATGAACTCCCTCAGTTCTCTTCGCCACATCAATTACTCTTTGTTCCTCTTGCCAGTACAAACATTTTCCTCGTCTGTTCTGTAATTTCTCAGCCCTCAGTCCTCTTCGTCGCAACAGTTACTCTTCTACTGCTCTGTAATTTTCCTCATTTATTCTATTCTTTTTCATCGTCTCATCTGCTTTCTTCTCATTCCTTCTTCTTTTTCTCCTTCTCCCTCTGCTTCTTCATCACCCACTCCTTTTTCACATAAGTCTTCGTTCACTTTCTGAACAGTTAAATAGAGAGCAACTGACAGGGCGAGGAGGACTGATGAAAGGACAAGATAGGCTTGGGAGAGCTTCGTGAGGACAGATGAAGAAGGAGGAGGAGAATGAGAAAAAAGGCGGGAGTGAGGGGGAAGGAGAAGTATGAGCAGAAGGAATAAGAGAATGTAAAAGTGGCGGTGAAAAGGGAGGATAAAGATGAGAGAGGGATAAAGAGAGAAAGAAGAAGTAAGCAGAAGAGAAGAGGAGAAAAAAGCTCATTTAATTCGCCGTGTCCCAACAAAGAACTAAATAGTATGTGGCTATAATTTGTGAATTGGAATAAACAGAAAAATTATCATATTCTTTCCTTTATCAGTAAAACTGGCAGTTCATCATGACTAACAAATTTCAAAAATTGAACTGATCTAATCTATTATTATTGGAATTATCTATTATATAAGGAATTGATCTATTATTATTAACTTGTTTTGTGAATTTAACGACTTGCAGTCAAATATTCATTAAGAATAAATTTACTTACTCTATAGGCCGAGCGCTTTCGAATCTTTGAGATCCGTTTTCAAAAGTGTCTGAAAACGGATATCAAAGATTCGAAAGCGCTCGGCCTACAGAGTAAGTAAATTTTACTTATTCTTAATGAATATTTGACTGCAAGTCGTTAAATTCACAAAACAAGTTAATATTAACAACGCAGTTCGTCATGGACGAAGAAATCCAGGAATATTATTATTAATCTATTTCACTTAAAACTCTACAGTTGTCACACAAATTCTAAAAAACCGAAACAGCTAAGTAACAAAAAAGTAATTTCAACCTTCTCACATCACAAAATGTACAATATAATCTTTCCCTCGTTCAAACCCTCTCACTCTATCATTATATCTCTCTTTCGCTCACTCTATCTCCCTTGCACACACTTTCTATCTCTCCTTCTCTGGCACCTACTACCCTCAACAGTCACCCTCCCTTAATTTTGTGGTCCTACCTGTTATCAACCATCACATTTCCCGTCGGTTTCCTCCAACTAGAAAACTCCATTTCCCCCTTTCCCTCTCTTATCCACCCACTTCGCGACCACAATATAAAAAGAGTGCCGCACGCAAGCTAATGGCACGCAATATCCACCTAATCCATTGTTTAGATGTCACTATTGATGAAGTCCCAACCATTCAACTAGTTGCCGATATTGCCCGGAGACCATTATTTATTCAAATTCAATTGAACCATTTCTGATGCAGGTTAATAAACATCATCCAAAGTTGTTTTCTGCTTTATAGTTACTTACCCGGCGGTTCGGAACACTCCTAGGTCTACCATTCTACCCATAAAGTTTTGATTCAAATTCAATTGAACAATTTTTTATGCAGGTTAATAAACTTCATCTACAGCTGTTTTTATCTTCATTGTTTTACTTACCCGGCGGTTCGAAACACACCTAAAATTGTAGGTCTACGATATTACCAATTACGATTTTAATTCACTCACAGCAATATAGTGCTTGCACAATGGAGCATATAATACTTATTAAACGTGAATCATCCATTAAAGGACAACGAACTTCTGTTGTAGTAAAATAATTAAAATAAGAATATTGTTTTCATTCTTATGTTTTTCTACCATTTTCCTTCTTCTTCTCCTTCTTCTTCTTCTTCTCCTTCTTCTATCAAGGATTAGGCGTATACATCTGTTCCGGTTTCAAAGGGTTAAAACATGATTTTCAACTAATATTGAACATTTTTCCTTTTAGAATTTTTCTGAATATTTACCCATTCCTGCTTAACCCCAGGATTCGATAAAACCATCACCATCACAAAATCAGACACATTGTGTGGAATGGTGGTATTCACACTGCTCCAATATGTCATACACCGTTCAACAGCATATCACTGATTTTACGATGGTGACTATCATTGAGTATTATGTTCCACCCTGTATGAGCACCCAGACAGCAGCCAATGTAAGGTCTAACTCATTTCTATGTTAAACAAAAGTCACCTGCCTCACGTCCCGTTACATTTACGAGCACCCAGACAGAAGCCAATGTAAGGTCTAACTCATTTCTATGTTAAACAAAAGTCACCTGCCTCACGTCCCGTTACATTTACGCAGGGCTTAAACGTGATTATCATAGAGTATTAAAAGCCAAACTGTGCGAGCACCCGATAAAAGGTGTAAGGTCTAATTCATTTCAATGTTCCACAAAAGTAGCCTGCCTTACATCACGACTGCGCAGGATTTAAACAACAGCTCAAAAAACAAAACCTACCTTCATTTTGTAAATTATTGTCATCTGTTGCATTATTAACCAAAAGACTATGATTAATGCAAGGGGTCCCACAATCTAACTATGGCGATCAACTATCTACATAACCTCTCACTATCTGATTATTATATGCATTTATATTACTTCGTATCTGACTATATAATATCTATATGACCTGCACTGTACAGATAACATAGGCAACAAATTCGAACTCGAAAATCATCCAGCCAATGCCCTATAATTGCTCGCATCCTCCTTTTCGAATGCAGAAGTCTGCTGCTACTTCTGGGCAGGACGGGCTCTCGGTGAGGGGGGATAATTTGGTAAAGAAGGGTGGAGGGGCTGAGGGGGGAGGTGCCCCATGGCTACCCATACTTTGACTACACCTTCACATGCAAACCAAAGCCACGTTACAACAATAACAACTACAACACAGACCGGAAACTAGTTCTGATCATGTTTACCATTTTGTGTCCCGACTTCCGGTTTACCGCAAATCAACGATTTATCCACCTCACCCCCTTCAACAAAAACCCTTCCCACCCCCAACAAAGCCTACAAAACATTTTCAATGCACGCATATAACAACGCAACGTTTACCACCTGATTTCTGTGTGTGAAGAGTAATTTGGTTCCATTTTCAAGCAATTTTGTGATTGAAAAGCCATGTAAATGGGGCTTTTATAGTCCATTTTATATCCAACTGAACGGGATGCTCGCTTCGCTCGCCTTTCACGTATAGTCAAGTGGCTTCACCTTTGAAAGAGAGGGGATAATTCAAGCAATCAAGCCAACAAGCACGTTTCGCTGAAATTTTGCTTGATATCTCAATATTTTTTTTATCTGTGATGTTTTCCATGACGAAATACTTAGCAGTGAAATACAGTGTCAGTTTTAATATTAGATTTTTTTAATCGTTATGTTCCTGCAAATTTGTGGGAAATTTTCGAAATTCTTTCTAAGCACGCGTCTAGAGTGTAGACTGTAGAGCATCAACTTTGAAAAAAGAAAGGAAAACACAGAAAAATAATGACTTACAAATGGGAACAAAAATACACTGGCTAACATGAAACAACTGAAACCATGTAGGCTACAATATCACACTTTTTAGGACGCGCGGTTCTGAGTGAGTGAGTGAATGAGTCATTAGTATTTAACTTTTATATGTGTACAGTATAAATATTTTTTTGGAGGATGTAGCCCACATAGGTCAGAGATCTGTGCGTGGGTAATGAGTTGGATGATGGTGATTGATGAGATGGGCCCACAGTTTTAGGTGGGTTCCGAACCACCGGGAAGTGATTTTACAGCAGAGAACGTGTCTTTTTTGCTGGCCAATCTAATCGGTCACCGTTACAAACAGGACCAACGAGAACGCAGCTTATCTCTATCTGATTGAACAGATGCCTGCTACGCCTCGCGGCTATCACTTCCCTAAGATTGTAAGTCATTGTTTGACATGTCCCGCCTGAAAAAAGGAAGTAGATCTCGGTGAAAAAGTGGCTTTTTGTGAAATACAGAATTGAATAAATTAGACCTCACATTTGCCACTACTTGGAGCACACATTGCATCACGTCAATAAAAGCATGCGGCATTTTGCTGTATGACAAATTGGAACTGCGTTCTACAGCAAAATTCTAAATTCTAAATTTTAAATTCTAAATTCTACAGCACGCAATTGATTTTGCGATGGTGATTTCTTCCATTATGAAAAATAAGACGAAATTGTCACAACCACATTTATTAAAACTTCGAGAAACTAGTTTCGGTTGTTACACCATTATCAATCTCAATCAAACTGAAAAACTGAAGTACAGAGAAGCCTTATATATACTATACATGAAATGATACTATTGGCTAAGAGGGAAAGAGGCTGACCTTAATCGGACGTTGTGATTGGTTGTCAAGTCACGCCCATTGGTTGTCAAGTCACGCCCCCTGGTGGGAGGAGTAACAAGCAAAAATACGAGTCAAATCAATAACTAAACAATGTGAACATCAAGAAAGTAACAAAAAATTTGTAATAAGGCTAGAATTTAATCAAATTAAAATTAAAAATTCTTTTAAAAATTCAGTGAGCTTCTAATTTTTAAAAGAATTTTTAATTTTAATTTGATTAAATTCTAGCCTTATTACAAATTTTTTGTTACTTTCTTGATGTTCACATTGTTTAGTTATTGATTTGACTCGTATTTTTGCTTGTTACTCCTCCCACCAGGGGGCGTGACTTGACAACCAATCACAACGTCCGATTAAGGTCAGCCTCTTTCCCTCTTAGCCAATAGTATCATTTCATGTATAGTATATATAAGGCTTCTCTGTACTTCAGTTTTTCAGTTTGATTGAGATTGATAATGGTGTAACAACCGAAACTAGTTTCTCGAAGTTTTAATAAATGTGGTTGTGACAATTTCGTCTTATTTTTCATTATGGATACCTTCCACAATATCACCTTCGCCATTACTAAGAAAATTTCTTCCATTTTTCCAGATGGAAGATGAAGCCCACATAGGTCTGATACCTGTGCGTGGGTAAACCACGATTATCATCAAATATTGATGCTCCACTGTGCAAGCACCCTACGATCTTCTTTCTCGATCGAGAAATGTAATACTTAGATAACTACTCCACAATTTCTTGAGTTCTAGACGACCAACAACAAAGAGGCCAAAATCGTGACTACTGCATTGCTCAAGACATGCATCCTGACATGCATCCTGACATGCATGTGCAACTAAATGCATGCATGACATGTATGAGCATGTGACAAATGTCACACGAGAGCAGTTACACCTCCGGGAGCTGTCACACAGTTAGAAAACAATGGAAATGAATGGACCCTCACACAAAGAAACGAATGTAATGTGTTTTCCATCTAAATTGACCATTCGTGTGACAGTGTAGTCAGATAAGAGGACTTTTGTTTAGAGGTTAGGACTGATAATTAGACGGAAACTATCACTACTACTTTATACTACATAAATATATACGTATCTACGGCTCAGATAAATAATGTAGATGTCAACTTAATTGCTACATTGTTCTCTAAATTTCAATAATAATCTACCGTGACAGCAGATTCTTTGTCGAATTTCTCCTAATCATAGTTTTATTTTACTGTAATTAAGGTATCATTGTCTAGAACATGGTTCCTGTATTAGAAAGTTGAGTATTTTACTATTGTGATTTAATCCCACAAATCGAAGATTGGAATGAATAGAATCTATTATCTGCAATAGATAATCCATTATGTGATAGATAATAGATCAATTTTCAAATAAATGACGGATCAGGACTAACTAATAAATGACCATCAGGACTAAAATTTCAAATTTCGGCCCGAAATCGACAAGTAATACGAAAATTTGCAGCACCACAATGAGCTGAAAAGAATGAGCTATCGGTGGATGAGATTTAATCATTCTTTCAGAGTCAAGTGCCTGTAATGTTATGAATCATCAAACTCCCACTTTTGCACCCCAAAAAAATTCACTTTAATCTGAGCAGTTTTTGGTAAACAAGAGAATTTTTAAACAGCTCTGCTCAAAAACTACTGAAGATGAAGATCAGTTAAAATATAAATATATATATTATTATATAATGTATATGTAAAGATGATGTTTGTAATGTATATAATACTTGCTGAATAAAAAAAAAATGATTGTAGAAAACTTATCCCTGGGGTATTTTGAATGATGAATATACAATCAATCATTCAAGATAATTTTACTTATTGCCCACATAAGTCTAGAGACTTGTGCGTGGGTAATGAGGTGAATGTGTGAAAGATGAAAAACATGGCTGAATGGGATTTGAACCCAAGGCTGCGGCAAACGAAGCCTGCCAGAGGCTAGTCTTATCACAGACAAGCGCTCCAAAAAACTGCGCTACCAGAGCCGGCTATCAAGAAACTTTTCATAATTTTTTTTGAAATTTTTTTTAGGAAAGGTAGATAGACCATGGGAAAGATATCGGGACACATCGGTGAAGATGCCTTAGACGTCGTATTGCCAAGATTGCAATGTCAGGGGAAACCATAATAGCTATTTGTGTAACTAGAGTGCAAAGTGGGGTTTTTCTGCATCGAGAGAAGCAGTTTTTTCACGAGCCGAAGGCGGGTGAAAAAAGTTTCTCGAGAGCAGAAACAATACTTTGCGCTCGAATTACACATTAAACTTTTCCTACAGTAACGTATAAAGTAATTTAAACAGAACAAAGCAAGACATACATAATCTGACAATTCCTCATATAGCTTATCTCCGAATCAAATCGACTAAAACTACAGCTGACAGTATTTCGTAGCTGAAGCAGAGTAGCCAACCTATTTTTGAATGCAGAATAGGGAACCTGCGCATTACATGCTCACTATTTTGTGTTGTTGGGTTGCAAATCTGGAGTGCGGAAAGGTACTTTTCCCACAGTGACCCGAAAAAGTGCCTATTTTTGCACTAAATGTAGCACGCAAAATAGTCTATTCCTGCACCAGTGCGGAAAAGTAAATTCCAGTGCGGGAAAGTACTTTTCCGCACTCCATATTTGCAACCTAACAACACAAAATAGTGAGCATGTAATACGCAGGTTCCCTATTCTGCATTCGAAATTAGGTTGGCTACTCTGCTTCAGCTGCGAAATAGTTGTTGTTGATGATATCTATTTGATTCGAAGATTTGATGTGAGGAATTTTCAGGTTATGTATGCCCTGTTTTGTTCTGTTTAAATTACTTTATACATTACTGTAGGTGTGTAATTCGAATGTGTACTGTAGGAATGTGTAATTCGAGCGCAAAGTATTGTTTCTGCACTTGAGAAACTTTTTTCACTCGCCTTCGGCTTGTGAAAAAAGCTGTTTCTCTCGATGCAGAAAAACGCTGCTTTGCACTCTAGTTACACAAATAGCTATTCTCGCATTGGTGCAGGAATAGACAATTTTGCGTGATAGTTATTGCAAAAATAGGCACTTTTTCGGGTCACTGTAGGAAAAACTTCTCTACGTAGAGGATTTCGTTATTTTGAAGTTCGGTATAGAGAGGTTTGTTTGTGCAGTGTTATTGCTTTTCTATTATTATTGATTAGTTGACTCACCGTTTAGACTAGGTGAATGTGGACTGCAGGATAGGCTCATAAGGACCAAAGCCGCCGTGCACTCATTCATAAGATTCTCGCCTTCCTTGACATTCTCATCCTGAGACGTACTTGGACGTCTTTTACGTGACCTGTAAAATAACAAAAAAAAAATTAATTACAAATAACATACAACAATATACAATTAAAATAACAATCAGAATTGAAGAAAATTAATTGCATTTTTTACTGAAAAATTACTGACTTATCAAAAGGAAGTTATATTATTGTTACGGGTTCTATATTGCCCACATAGGTCTGAAACCTGTGCGTGGGTAACGAATTGGATGATGAGTTGGACCTACAGATGGGTTCTAAACCACCGGGATGTAATTTTACAGCGGAGAACTTGGTCTTTTTTTGCTGATCAATCAAATCGGTCACCCTTTCAAAAAGGGCCTAGGAGTTCGCAGCTTATCTTTATCTGATTGAACAGTCAAAAAAAAAATACAAAAACAATTAAGATTGAAGAAATTTAATAAGAAATTCAAATTGAGTATAGATTGTTTACATTTTATCTCGGTGATAAATAATATGATATATATGATTGCTATATATATACTAGCTGGCCCGACGCGCGTTGCTGCGTTCTCATAAAAAATTCTTGATTTCATTATTTGTCACCTCCCACTGAGGTTACATTTCAAATTTCAACCTTCTAGGACTATTAGGGAAGAAATTAGTCCTAGGGCTCTTCCAGCTGATCAGAGAGGCCTCCTTCGTTGTTTTCTTACACAGAAAGACCTTACTCATCACCTCTCAATGAACATTTAAAATTTAAACCTTCCACGACTATTAGGGTAGAAGCTAGGTTTTTTATTTTATTATTCGCTACCTCCTACTGAGAATACATTTCAAATTTCTAGCTGCATTGGTTAACAGATGTCATCAACCCGGCATGATTACATTTCATCATACCCAGTCATATGTTGTTTCCTATATACTGCAAGGCTCCGTCTGCACGATATCCTACATGAAAAGTTTTTGCGTTCCAGACAGCGTAAATAACGCCGCTAAGGGGCCTGCCATATGATAAAAAACTGTTGACTTCTATCAGCTGTTCCTTTAAGCTGTTTGGCCGGCAAGTTCAGTAGGTTAGGTGAATGATGATTTGCAAAACACACAAACAGCTTGTCCATCGAAACGTGTACAGCAGATCGAAAAATTTCAAATTATTTTCCATATGATTAAAAGATCCCAGTAAGCTAGCTAGCCATGTACCCGTGCTTTTCATAGGAAAAACTTTAACCCCCTAAAAACCCCCCTAAAAACACCCCTAAAATTGCGAATTTTGAAAAATCCTTTCTTATTGCACGGTGAAATCCTATAAGGATTGTTCATACGAAATTTCAAGTTCATAGGCCTAGCAGTTTTGGCTCTGCTTTGATGAGTGAGTCAGGGTATCATCCTTTTATAGATAGAAGGATATATATATATATATAACTTACAGTACTGAAACTTAGTGTTTTATAACTTCATTCTAACTGTAGAACAAGTTAATTACAAATAACAATTAATATTAAAGAAACTTAATAGCAAATTGAAATGGAGTACACATACATTTTATCTCCGTAATAAATCTCAGGATTTATAACAAGATATATATTCTCCTACACGATCATTTCAAAATTGAGGAATAGGAACAACAAAAACAAATTTAATCACAAATAACAATTAGAATAAATTTAAAGAACTAAATGGCAAATTGAAATTAAATACACGAGCATAATATGTGTCTGTAATAAATAATGTGGTATATACAGTAGTAAATCTATCTTTTATTACCAGAATATTAAAATTTTAATTATTTTTTATTACTCCATGAACTATGCATTCGAGATCATAAGAACTATACTCCATTTTGGCGTTCTTACAATATTTTATCATGTAACTGTAGTTAATATTGTAATTCAAGAACTGTAGTTCATATTGAAGACTTAACCAATACACGATTGACGATAATAAAAGGAACTTACAGAATCTCTTAGTTTTCCCATCCCTGTTAATTAGATATCATGGAGAAATCTAATCAAGCATAAAGTTTCAACTTTTCATAATACTGATTGAATAACGGTAACCATGATGAAGAGAAATCTCCAAGCTTAACCACAATAGTAATTTTCGGCTGAAGAAAGATATACAGGAAGGCAAAAACCAAAATAATATCCATGTAAATGATAAGTAACGCATGTTATAGGCACAAAGCCCATCAATATCAATGAGAAAACCAATACAAATGAGCCGCGAAGCAAGTATTATTATTATTACACACTTTAACGATAGTTAAGAAAGGATTTAATGGTTTTCCACGGGAATCAATTACAGGCAGCTGGGAATTACAAAACAAAAAAATTTGTGAGTGAAAAAGGCGGAGAAAATGCAGAAGAAAGGAAGGAAAAGGAGAAGATGCAGAAGAAAAGATGAAGAGGAAGAAGACGAAAATGGAAAAGCAGAAGAAGGAGAGAAAGAAAAAGACAAAGTTGGTGAAGAAGAATTAAATAAAGTAAATGCTCAATAAAGGAGGAGAAGGAGAAGGATGAGAAGAAGGAGGAAGAGGAGGAGAGTAAGGAGATGGAGGAGGAGAATGAGAAAAAGGAAAAGCAGAAGAAAAAGATGAAGAAAACAGAAGAAGAAGAAAATGGAGATACAAAAGAAGAAGAGAAAGGAAAATAACTAGATGGAGGAAGAAAAGAAGACGAAGGAGAGAACTAAAAAGATGAAGATGGACGAGAAAAAGAAGAGAATGTTGAAGAAAGAAGGAGGAGACGGAGAAGGATGAGGAGGAGGTGGTGTAGAAGGAGATGGTGGAGGAGAATGAGGAGAAGGAGATGGAGGAGGAGAATGAGGAGAAGGAAAATGAGGATAAAAATAAGATGAAGGAAGGAGACAGAAAACGGTGTGGAAGAGAAGAAAAATTACGAAAAAGCTTCCATCCAAATGGTGGACCGACATCATCAGTCCTCTATAATAATTTATTCGTGTTGGTGATATCAAAAGGTGGTAACCCACAGACAACTTACAAAAAAGTTTTAAACTTGAACTTGACGAAATAGGCCCACAGAAACCTAGCTACGGGCCTGAAGGCAGGGTGATAACATTTATCAATATTCAAGAGCATTGAACAGTAATTGGTTGCAAAATTCTTCATATTTTCCCTGTTTTATCCTCAATCAAGATTTTAAATTCATGATTTTTATCTTCAATTAGATCTTCCTGATCATTGTACATTTTTCAACTTCATTGTAACTCTATCATCACCATCAAGGAGAAGGAGAAGGAGAAGGAAGAGAAGGAGGAAAAGGAGAATAAGGAGAAGGTGAAAAAGAAGGAGGAGAAAGAAAAGGAGAAGAACGAGGAAAAGGAGAATAAGGAGAAGGTGAAAAAGGAGGAGAAAGAAAAGGAGAAGAACGAGGATGAGGAGAAGGAGAAGAAGGAAAAGGATAAGGAGAAGAAGATGGACAAGGAAAAGGAAATGGAAAACGAGGAGAAGGACAAGTAGAAGAAAAGAAGAATAAAGAGAATGAGGAGGAGGAGGAGGAGAAGAAGGAGAAGGAGGAAAAGGAGAATAAGGAGAAAAAGATGGGGGAAAAGAAAAAGGAGAAGGAGAAGAAAGAGGATGAGGAGAAGGAAAAGGAGAATAAGGAGGAGGAGGAGGAGGAGGAGTAGAAGAAGCGACATCTTACATCCACGCAACAACATAACAAACAAACCGGCGGTTGAACAAGAAGTGGAACACTATCAGTAGGACTTGGCTAAATCCCGTTATCCTATCAGCAAGCGGTTCAAGCTCCACAACATCTTCTTCTTCTTTATCATCATACTCTCCCCACCATCAATTTCATATTCCTCTTTCTCTCTCACTCACTCTTAGCAGGCACTCTCTCTTCTTTTGCAGTATACACCTGTGTAAATGTGGTCAATTAAAAAACAGCTCGGCAGCGTTTCACCTGTTGTAAAAGCTATTGCGGTTGTTTATTTCGCGATCAGTCTATCTTACTCACTCCCACAGACTCTCTCTGTCTTATACACACTCTTTTTTACTCCCTCTTTCAATCACTCTCTCCCTCTATCTATCTCTCTTACAATCATTTACTGTCGTATGACTTAGTTTTCTATCAGATTCTGCATTCCTCTTATTCATTCCCTTTCATTCTCCCATCTCTCATGTAATCTTTGATATAATTTACAGATTTTCTCTCTCTTTCCCACTCTCTCTGTTACTCCAGCTGTCCAAAATCAAAAATCAATGCAACTGTTGATAAGATTAATGAAGATATTAATAATATTATGAAATGGACCAGGAAAAATGGTCTTAAACTCAATCCTGTAAAAACGCAATCTATTATCATTGGTTATTCACGCTTGATAAATAGTATTGACTTGAACCTAATTCACAAAATCACAGTTGATGGCAATGTAATACCATACTGTAGTTCAGTTAAAAACTTGGGTATAACCATGAACTCAACTCTTGACTGGTCAGAGCAAGTTATTAGAACATGTAAGAAGGTTTTTTCAGCAATGCATCCCTTAAAGAAAATGCAAGATATTCTCCCTAGAAGTGTCCGATTGTTACTGGTTAAATCTCTCATCTTTCCACATTTCCTGTACTGTAATTCTGTAATGAATGACATGACAGTCATTCTGAATGATAGACTGCAGCGCAGTCAGAACTACTGTCTTCGGTACGTTTACTCTCTTCAATGGCATGATAGAATTACTCAATCCCACATTACAAGCTCAACTCTCAAACTCCCAGATCAGAGACTATTCAGAATAAACAAACTTGTCAGAGAAATCCTCAAATATGGCAAACCTAATTACTTTAAAAACGATTTCAAATTTGTTTCTGAAGGCAGACAGAATAATGTCTCTCATACAAGAACCGGGGATAATACGCTTAGGATACCGAACCACCGTACTACAATCTATACTAAATCATTTGTTGTAAGTGCTTGTCGGGCTTGGAACGCACTTCCTAATTCCATAAGGTGCATTGAGAATCGAGCGGGCTTCACCTCATCATTGAAGAGGTATCTTTTGGAGGGAATGACTGCATCTTTTCAACCATAGAGCACATGCATGACAACCATCATCTTTCATTTTGTAAATAATATCCCATCTGTATTGTTCAGAAAATATAAAAAAAACACAATATCAATTATTTTTAATCACTTAACTTTTTCAATTTGTACTCAAATTTTATTCTATTATTACCAATTATATAGTCTCGCAGTTCGAAGTTATCAAGGTTAAGTTTGAATGGACGAATTTTTGTCCAGACTTCGCCCTTATTACGTAAATGCTTCACAAAAATGTTATTGTTAATATCCAAACTTTTTCTCATTTTCTTATTTATTGTGTTGTTAATAATATATTTTTTTAATCAGTCACAGTTATATTTTGTAAATTTACGTAAATAAAGTAATTTTATCTTTATCTTATCTCTTTTAGTCGCTCTTCTTCTCTTACAATCATTCACTACCTCCCAAGTTTGTTTTCTAAGCAGCGCTCTTCCCATTCTTTCTTACCCCTTTGCTTTTTATGTAATCTTAGAATTAGTTTACAGAAGTTCCTTCCGCATTAGCAGGCCCCCTCACTCCCATACATACACACACACACACACTCCATCTCCCTCCCCATCTCTTCACTGTTCTCTCGTCACTCTTTTCTCTTTTTATTTATCTATTTATTGTGACAAATTTACAATGAATGTGAAAGCGCAACAGACTCATGTTCAAAACTGATCCCTTCAACAATTTTGAATATTTACACTGTCCAAAACATTGAAATTAACACAGACTAAAAATTTAAGATATGCTAAAAACCTTCACTTGAAAAATAACAAAATGAATCTTCTCACTCAATCACTATTAATTTAAAAGTTCACTTGAAACGAAACACTAAAAACTGTTAAAAATAGTTTATAATAGTAAATTTTTATAAAAACTTCTGTAATTTATTTTTGTATTTTTATTATGAAGTTGTTTCAATTGTAAATTATTGGTTAATATTGTATGGGAGGCTTAAATGGGTGAGAGGGCCGATTGCGATCCAACTTCGCCCTTCCAGGATCAAATTAACGCAACCAATCAATCTCCCCCCTCCCCACAATTAATCAGACAAAAGTGCTTGTATAGTGGAGCATACTCAATGATAATCACCACCGAAAAAATCAACCACAAGCTGTTGAATGGTGTATCACATAATATGGAAGCAGCACGAATACCACCATTCCACAGGATGTGTTTGATTTTTGCGGTGGTGATAATCATAGAGTATTGAATGCTCCACTGTACAAGCATCGTAACAGTGAAAATTAGGTCAACGTTCCAGCAATATCAGCAAACAGCAAGTAAAAGCAACAGACGAAACGGGAGCACATCATCTCCTCTTTTTCTTCTTCTCTACATGCCGGCCGGCATCTTAGTAGTCTATTAGTCATCATCTGGTGTACTACACGGTTCTGTTCTGGGTCCCCGCATCAAGCGCCTGTTATTTTTGGAAACGCACGCACACACATGTTCCATTTATTTACGTTACGAAATCAAAACTACTGCGCGTGTTTCTCACCGAAGAATTGGCGTGGAATTAGGTAACGTGCCAAACGTCCTGTTTTTGTAAACAAGTCGAGCGTTTCTGATGATTGGCCCATCTACCCTAATTGGATTGTTTTATTTTTGAATTGAGCTGCCGATAAGAATTGGTTCAATGAAAATGATGAATTGAAAAAATAGGCATCTAAAATTAGGAATAAGATCTCATTAGTTGATTTGATTTGCAATACGTCGTTGATTGGGTTATCTATATTATTTGGATTACTATATTTAAATGAAGAAGAGTTAAGAAGAAAAGGAAGAAGAAGAAGAAGGAAAGAAGACAGAGGAGGATGGAGAACAGGAGAGTTGTAGAAAAAGATTAGTGAAGTGGATAAACACAATGAAAGGGTGGAAAAAAGTCAAAATCAGTCAAAGAAAGTAAAAAAAAGTCAGTCAGAAGGACATACCGATGATAGAGAAATGGATCTTCGAAAAATTATTCAATTTTTCTGATAATAGTCATTGGAACTGGATTTTAATGAGTAAATTCTTTCAAATACTTTCAAAATGAATATTGTAACAATGAAAAACAATTCGATTACACCGTTTATTCATTCTTGGAAAAGAACAGAAGTAAACAATTTTTCTAAGAAAAAAGATGAAGGACTAAGATAAGGATAGAAGTCAGAAAATACAGGAACCGAGGAGTGAGAAAGAAGATGGGAGAAAGAGCCCAGATAAAGAATCAAAGAGAAAATATAGCAGAGGTAAAAGAAGAAGTTATTACACCGTATTATAGAATGAAGGTTGGAAGAAAGGAGCAAGATAAAGAATCAGAGAAAAACTGTTAGAAAAAATAAAGCAGAGGAAGGAGAAGATGATGATGAAAAATAAGTAGGAATATTGAGATGTTCAAATCACTGTTTGTTAAAAAATTTAGGATGTACTCTACACGGACAGAAGGTGGTAAAGATGCATTCCCCCATTCCCCACTACAAAATATAGGAAAAAATATGAAAATAAACAAAAATATCGAAAGAAATGAAGATGCAATGGTAGAGGTAGAAGAGAGAAAATATGTGAATTAACAGAGATATCTAAAGAAGAGAAGATGCAATAATAGAGGTAGAAGAGGAGAGAGAATTAAACTCATCATCCAACGTAGATTGTGACGCACCATTTCAGGTATGGCAATAGTCGTCGTACATATTTCTAGATCTCGATACGGCTTTCGACAGAGTAGCAACAGTACAACACAGCACACAGCAGAGATAGAGGGGCGTTTGCCTACTACAATATAATATAGTAGCCGCCTCTTTAACACCCCCCTCCACAACTCACATCTTGCTGATACTAACAATGATGCTCCTGTCAATGATGGTGATGATGATGATGGTGATGCTGCAACTTGTCCCAATTCTACGACTACTCAAACAACAACAGCAACAACTACTAAACTGCCGGTGTTTAAATTTAGAACGCCGGCCGGCTTGTCATCCAACACCACCTCTATATCTATATTTAACTATCTATATATCTCTTCTTTCCGGGTGTATGCCAGGAATCTGCGTTCTATTCTGAAATGCCGGTACACAAATTTTCGGGAGGGGATTTTGCAATAATGTCAACTTATGAGTGAGTGTAAAAGCAACATAACAAAACAATTTATTATTTCTAAATTGTAGATTAGTAGGATATTGTTTTATTGCTTTATTTATGTATTAAATTAAGAAGTCAAAGGGCTTCTATTTATTTACTATGGCCGAAATACAATCAATATGAAGACACAGGCTATTGCCCAAACTGCTTTCATCATAAATTTTCAACGAAATGGTCCTATTTCAAGTTAGAACAGTTTCAATGGAAGTTTCAATCTGTAGTACAATCAATTATTTTTTCAATATTGAACAACATTAATTTAAGAACTCACTTCAAACGAAACAGTTGAAAAGTCCTATTAAGAAACACTTTTGGAAAAACCACAAAAACATGCACTTCATATCCTCCTACTGTTTCGAATGTCATTTTTCATGTTAGAATCGTGGAAAATTGTGAAAAAACGTTGCATGAAAGTTTTCTACTTTAAACTGATAACATGACAGATTGCAGATGATAAATTCTATATTGCATTTTAAGAGGCTTTTAATACTGTACCTCTAGACTTACGAAAATGGTTTTAATTGTAAATAAAGATTGCCTTTTAATAGTTCTCAACTTTAGAATGGGACATTGTGTCAACTTTCCAACTTATGTCAAATTTCCTCAAGTTTATCGTACATCCGTTATACAGTTGAAAAATCGATATTTTAATGCTCTTAATTTTTTTCATGTTAGTTTGAAGTAACTGACAATTTAACAAAGTGACATATAGACAGAAACAGAATTTATTAAATCACTAACACTTGAAGGAAATCGAAATTAATAAATTCTGTTTCTTAATTTTTTTTTAACATTTAGCTCTATCTTCACATGTGGTACGGTTTTCATGTTTATTAAGACAAAACCTAAATATTCGATTATCACTCATCAATTCGTAAAATTTGCTCAAATTTATTGATTAATATGAAAAAAGAAATTTAATGCATGCGAACTAACTTTGAGATCTTTCTGCTCATGTTGTATGATTTTCATGATTATTGGATTACCCAAAATCCTTTCAATTACTTATCCTAAATTTTTGGCTGGTGATTGGTCACGCGGGGAGTGTGGTATTCATGTGATCGCGATGTTCAGTCATGACTGCTCAAAACTGCGCTTGGATGGGTGACCGAGCTTCAATGACTTGATTTTATAAGCTTTATTATCGCTTACCCGTTGGTTCGGAACTCACCTAAAATATTAGGTACACCATGTTCCCCATAACGTGGCTCAAACGGCGAGGTGGATCTACTCCTAACGGTCTCCCCACCATTAAAAGCCATACGCTCATTTTTTTCATCCTGAATTAGAAATGCAAGCTATTTGAATGTAATGGTCAATAAAGCATACGCATACAAACATACATTGGATGACAAATAGCGCCCAAAACAGTGTAATAAAACGCTTGTCCTCACCCTCTCATCACCCCTAAAATCTGACTACCATAGCAGTTTGACCAAAGGCATTACAATAACTCATAGAATCACAACACCTCTAAAATCTGACTGGCAGAGCCTCATAAAATCTCAACACTATCGGAAGGTCAGCTCAAATTTTGATCACGGAACCACAAAAAAGCAACCTGCAATTCACTCATTTTCTTCAACGTAGCCTTCTGCTTGTCAACTTGTCGATGGACACTTGTCAAAAAACACGCCCTACACACCTTTAAAACAATGAAAAAATAGCCACTACAGGAAAGCCAATTTCTATTATAAGATTTCAAAACTATGACCTTAGAAATGTAGCTAAAATTCGCTCTCTCTCACTCTCTCTTAGCTGTAGCCAAGCAATTCGACGACCGCACCCAAATGTCATCTAGCCTACAGATTCAATGTCAGTGGGACATTAATTTAAGGACCAACAGATTTTTTTTTCTTCTTCGGAGGCATATTTATCTGCTCACACAAAAGTTTGATGAGTGGGAGAGAGATTTCAAACCATCTTACTATCCTTGTCAGTCCCTTACAAAATCGTATTCACTTGAAGTTATCTCTCACTCACTCTCACATTCTTTCTCTCTCTTTCTCTAACTGTCTCTTATTACATTTCTAATTCAGCATTAAAAAATGAGCATATGGATTTAAATAGGCTAAGGTGAGAGGGACATCTTCCCTAACTTCGCCTTTCCATGCAAATGCATCACCATAGAATATGAATGCATCATCATTTTCATATAGATGAACAGTTTTTGTAATAAGTGACCAATAATATTTTATGTAATAATACTTGGCGATGCCTATATATTGTATTTTATACTTGTGACTGTTGAATTATTATTTTTATGAATAAAGTAATAATTGTGATTATTGTAATTATTTGTATGAGTAAAGTAATCAATCAATCTCTCACACTCTCTTAATCATTCCTCACTCACTCGCTCTCACCTCTTCTCCCTTTATTCATTTAATTCCTCAACTATTCCCTTTTATATAGTTAGCTTAGTTCTAGTTATTTAAGTTAATTTGCTTTTCTTTATAACCAGTATTCGTACAGTATAATTGTTTTTGTTGACTGTATATTTTGTAAATGATATGCAGTAGGTTTTTCAAGACCTTCATTTAAATAAATCAATCAATCTCAAACTCACTCACTCTCTCTTTTTCTCTCTCTCACACACACACACTATTTCTATCTCCCACTCATTTATACGTTCTCTCTCTGGCTCAGCTGATCACCTTGCCTCTATGACGCAAGACCTTGCATGCATTCATTTTTATCTCCAACCCACCTACCTTTACCAGTGCGTTACCGTAACAACATCCTACTTGTCATAACATGACTGGAGGAGGTAGCTAGTGACTATACAGTACTAGGGCCGCGCATTTCTAAAGCCACGTACAATGTATATCCACCCCATTAGAAAACCTCCCTTTGCAATAGCTGAGATTTCACAGCTCTCTACATCAAAACTTCACCCTTCTTAAATATTATAGGGGTGCATTGAAATCATCAAGATAAAGAGAAGTCCCAATAATAACTAAAATGGAAATGGTTAAGATAATTGTAGTTATTTCAATTGAAACTGAATATAGCCTTACATTGTAAAAAAGCTCCAGTCTTCAGAGATTACTAGTCTGTTAGATACTGTTTTATTGTTGTATTTTTTAATTATTTGGAAAGGGGTGAGAGAATTTTGATTTGTTCAATTAAAATTAAAGAAAACCAAACAATTGTACAAAAATCGAAGTTATTGTACAAAAGCTTCAGTCTTCAGAGGTTGATAGTTTGTTAAATATTATTTAACTAGTGTATTATGCATTATTAGGATAAATAATTCCACATCTTATAAAATTGGTGTACATTAGCAATCTTTGCTTTTATTTTTCGAAGGATGAAGCCTACATAGGTCTGAGATATATAAATCATACGAATGCTAGCATGTATGTAGGTATAATAATATATGCTTTCATATAGCAGCTTGGTATAAAAGTAGTACGGATAATGAACCATCATTAGAGTAGTGCGTTTATGCAACGGGGTGTGAGACTTAATTATTGGCTAGGGTGTAAATTAACAGCCTAGCTGGAATAAAACATGCAACCAAAAAGATAATAGTCATCTTAATAGTTCATAGTAGCTTCTAAAGTTGATAGATAATAGGTCACTAATAATGAGCTTATCAGATTGACTTTTTAAAAGTATTTTTGTACACTATTCTACATTAGCTTATAAACTTTTGAGTGTAAAAGCAATATCAAGACAGGTGTTCTATTTCTTGGGGAAAATGCTTGTCAAATAAAGCAGTAGCTGGTATCTGTTCAATCAGATAGAGAGACAAGCTGCTGGGCACTTTTGTAAGGGTGACCGATTAGATTGGCCAGCGAAAAAGACACTATTCTCTGCTGTAAAATGACTTCCCGATGGTTCGGAACCCACCTAAAACTGTAGGTCCAGCTCATCAATCAACATCATCCAACTCAACTCATTACCCACGCACAGGTCTCAGACTTATGTGGGCTTCATCCTCCAAGAAAATAACAATAAATACAGTAAATAAAAATAAAGCAAAACCTTATTGACATTAAAATGTTCAATATTGTCCAATACACACTCAGCTCAATGTTGTGAACAATGCTCTTAAATCAAGCGAAAACTTGATTGTCATGGAAATAAATTTTTAGGTTCATAAAATAAAATGTAAAAAAAGATAAATTGAATAAAACCTTTTTTTGAAAAATATATTCTTGAAGTTTGAAACTATCAATTTAAATATTTGAACATTTGTACACACTACAACTTATGGACTTTACTTAGTTACTCAATTTTAAGAGTAAATGCTCCTCCAATTGAGCAAGAGCTTTCAAACACGGAAGTATCCACCAACATTCCCTCATAAGCTTTAGGAACTTATATTGCAGCTGTTACATACATTTTTTTAAAACACAACTTATTTCAGACATCCAACTTTTTCATGACTCCCATATGCTTTGGTTATTTTTTCTTCAACTTACAATTAATTAATTTCAGTCTTTCAACTTTTTCATGACTCCCATACGCTTTGGTTATTTCTTCTTCAACTTGCAATCACTGTGTACACGTGTTTACTTCGATAGTTACACCACACATACATTCACCACATCTGCTTGTATACATTGTTTTCAACAAATATAGTATTTCAAGGTAATGTTGCATAATTTTGTAGAAAAAATATTCTATTTTTCATTGTCTGTATTACTGCAACGTTCATGACCTTTCCTCAGACTTCCATAGACGTCGAGCTGTCTGGTAGACAAGGGAAATACTTTATTTAACTGGTATTATAAGTTTGTAGAAGGTATTCTAGTATATGATTAAGGATGTATATTGCTTGATACAAGCTGGTCTATTGTAGAAACTGTACTAGACATAAAAAAGGAAGTTTTATACTTCTAAATATCATGAGGTTAATGAATAAATGTATCATTAAAATCAATAGTTAAACACACAGAAAACAATTAAGAATACATTCAAAAACATATCGTTTTGAAAGAAATTCAAGAATTGATCAAATTGTCATAATTATCATTCAACATAACATTTATCCTGTTATGGGATTTTACGAATTAAGATTTTTTGGAGGATGAAGCATAGGTCTGATACCTGTGTGTGTATATGTGTGTAATTAGTTGGGTGATGATGATGATGATGATGATGATGATGAGTTGAACCTACAGTTTTAAGTGGTTCCTTCCCATGAAGTGATTTGGTAGAAGAGTACAGTCTTTTTTGCTGGCCAATCCAATAGTTCAACCTTATAAAGAGGGCCCAGGAGTTATCACTATCACTTCACTGCAATTATTGGATAATCATTAATAATACTGCGTTCGATAGTACAATTGTATATTCAATTTGGTTTTGTACTTTTGGAAATTAAAAAAAAGTAAAACAAAATAAGGCATAAGAAACAGGTTGCGATGGCATATTCTTTATTATCAGTTGGTGGTTCGGTAACCACCTAAGCATGTAGGTCCACCATTCATAAAATCATTGTATCATCATTCACTTCACCACCCAAGCTTAAGTCTCAGCCTCATGTGACCTTCATCGGCAAGAAAAAACTTCATCATATAGAAGAACAAGTCAATTTCTGTACATGTTATCAATTTAGGTTAGAATAAATAGCTTATGAGTCTCAGACTAAAAACTAGGACATTAAACAAAGAATTAATTGGAAAATAAACATTAATTAAATTCTCCTGAATTGGATCCACAAACTATGGGAAACATCAATTACTATGAATAAGGAAAACATAACAACTGTGAAGATTGAAAACAATTTCAAATACATTTTAAAACGTCTACTCTCGAAATGGAACTCCACAAAATGGCGTGTCACAAACTTTGGTTGCATTTTTCTATTAAATTGTAGGGGAAATTCTAGTGCAACCTAAGAATGTTCCCGCTTATTAAGGTCTGCTTTTAAGGCTTGCTAAATTGCATAATCTTCCACACGCGCAGTACCGAGAACCATGTCAACTCGCAGACACACACGCAACAAATAAAAACACTAATTGTTGATGAAAAATAGAAAAACTTGAGGAAAACTAAGAGAAGAAAGGAGGAGGAAGGTGAATATGAGACACGGAACTATCAAATGACCATGATTGGATACTGAGGTCTGATTTTTACATTCATTTTGTAATATACGTCTTTTTTCTTATGTATTTTACATTTTATTTCCTTTACACGTTCATTTTTATCTGTATTTGTTGAAACAAGGCTAGCTAAAAACATGATCCAACACTTGTTGACTTCAAGGTTTCAATTGGTAATAGAATGGTTGAGTACATGGGAGCCTTTACATTTACCGGTAATGTCTGATAGGTAGAATATTCAAATTTCTCAAAGTCGATTAATTGAAATAAACCAATCAACGGGACCGGTAACATTTACCGGTAAAGCTCCCAAGAACTCAAACATTGATTGAGTTCAGCTTTACCGGTAACTGGTAAATGTTACCGTGTGGCGTCTGATTGGTCTATACAAAATTCTCAACATATATTAATTAAAATAAACCAATCAAAGCGACCAGTAACATTTGTCGTTTACCGGTAAAGCTCCCAAGAACTCCACCATTGATTGAGTGAACTTTACCGGTAAGTGGTAAATGTTACCAGTCTATATTCTGATTGGTCTATACATATTCATAAGCGTTAAAACGTTCAAATAGACCAATCAGATGCCACCAGTAACATTTACCAGCTACCGGTAAAGCTCACATAGACTCAATCAATGTTTGAGTTCTTGGGAGCTTTACCGGTAAATGTTATGTACCGGTGAAGGCAACCATTGTAGTCACTCGAGACGAAAAATGGCTATTAACATTTGAACAACATGGAAAAGTCTAGCTTTTGAAACAAGATTAATAGCATTTTTCAATTTACTTTTGGGGTTCCAAGGGGAAAATTGGCTAATATTCAATTTACCATCTAAAATGGCTGCAAACACTGAAAGCCGTATTTATGAACGCTCCTTCAGCCTCTCTTACCTCGAGGAACACTTGAAATGCATTTAGAATAGAGGCATTTCGAGTGTCTTTCGAGTCAAGGGAAATGAAGGAATTTAAATCCAATATGGGCTTCGAAAGAAATTTAATTCAAGTGAATTGAGATTGAGTTTTACACGAATAGTTTAATTTTGCTTAAGTTTTTAGGGAAACTCCTATGTTGAAATTTAATGATACATTCAAAACAGCTAAAACGTTGAAATAACTTGAAAATTTGCAATAAGCTTGACAACTTTACAAAACCAGAAAAATTCTACAGAACAATTTATAGAAAAAAACCCCTGGCTAAAGTTTCATTATTTATGTAAAATTGCCTCAAACATTGAAACACCTTCAGAATTACTAATTTAATTGACAAATTTTCAATCCCAGAAAAAATTTACCAGACAATTTCTGGAAAAAAAACTTTGGCTAAGATTTCATTATCTATCTAAAATTGCTGTAAACGTTGAAACAGATTAAAAATTTCCAATTAAATTGTCAAATTTTCAAACCCAGGAAGAGGAGAACCTCTCAGACAATTAGGAAGCTTTTACCTTTGATTGTTACTACAGCATTATTACAAGAGTGAAACGCTGGAACTGATTAAAAGATAGAAGAAAGAAAGAAGAGATGAGTCCTAGACTAAATGGAGAAATCATAATCCAGTCAAGTGATAGAAAGAGAGGAAGAGAGAGAGTGTGTGTGAGTGAGAACGAATAAGAAAGGATTGGAGTGAGAGAGAATGAGTATATGAGAGAGAGGGCCGATTAACACTTTCTCTTTTACTTCCACTTCCGCAGGTGAATTTCACTCTGCCGGCTTTTCGCTAACAGTTAAAGATGAAGTGATGGATGATGCATGCGAGTGAATACGCATGCGTTATAGGGAGTGAGAGAGAGAAAGTGCGTGTGTGTGTGAGAGAGGGAGGTTAATATCAAGTAAGAGGTTGAAAATGAAGTAATTCAACATTTTTTTAATCTTCAGTTTTTATTTTAACCTTGGTGTAACAAAATCTACTATTTAGGAAAATTTGTTCCAGAGAGGTTTTTGTTAATGAGAGGTCTTCTTACCAAGATTTAAAGGTCAAGGTAAACCATAAAAATTCTTTACGTAGAGGATTTCGCTATTTGCAAGTCTGTTATAAAGAGGTTTGCCTGTATTTTTAATTTGCGAAGAAAATTTGTTTCATTCACCCAAATACAGCAATAAAGATATGTAAATTGATGTTTGAAAGTTCATAACTACTGACAACCTCAGTTCAAATAATTGAGAGAATAAATAAGCCATTCCATTCAATCACCCGATCTTAGTAATTTTAAATTATATTTTTTTTGTACCACTATAATTTTGAAAAAATGTCAGAATTTTGTTGAGGGAACTAAATATTGAAATAAAGCTGTCTTCTTTATGGGACAGCTATATCTAAACTCGCTTTAACATGCGGTGGTTTTTGAGAATATGTTCTCAAGTACAAGGTAATGTCTGTGGAGGTTGTGCCAGCATTCATGGAGAATTGTTTCAACAAGAATTGAGTTGGGAAAGTTAAATTCTGTAAACATTTGTCGCCTCGTTATCAGCTCTTTCTCGCCTCGCTCCAATGTGCGGTGGTAGAAAAAGTTTCAATTTTATAGTAGATCACTGATAACTCTTTCTCGCCCCGCTACTATATGCGATGTTTTTTAGCAAGTACATACCAAATGTATGTGTGCCTCGGGTCTGTGCTTTTTGCCTCGGCAGGAAGAGATTTTATTGTTACGGATCCGAGCCTACAACACAACTATTTGTGTCAAGATTCATTGTTACACTAGAAGACAGTGGGCTAGATCCGTTATACGAAGCAACACGTGAATATCTGACAATAGAGTCAGTAATGGAATCGCGAATAGGAGCGTCACCAAAGTAACAATGCAAAAAAACAGCTACAAGTGATTACTGTTGCTTAGGGGAATGGAGCACGGTACATTCTACATTGTGAATGAGTTTCATTGAAAAGTAATTCAAGAAAGTTATAGTATTATAGAAACAACTCGGTATTTCCTGAAGGTGATTGCAGAGTGGAACATCCAATACTCGATGATACCCTCAGCACAAACACCTTCGAATACTTCCCTCACCTCCTATTCATTAACCAAACCCCGTATCATCTTCTCTAACCCCTAATAGGCAGGTCAAGCATCGTGAATGCAACAGTCGCATTCCATAATGTCAGTCTAGTAACTATTTGTCTTTAATAACAATATTGTCATGATATATATATTGGTCTTTAATAAATAGTGTTCTCGACCAGACTTTATTTAATTGTGTAAACCAACTTCATAACCACCTTCTCTCTCTTCCTTTGCTTCCTACCAGTGGAAAACAGCTGTTTACCGTCAATTTACTAGGGTGCTCGCACAGTGGAGCATCCAATACTCGATGATAATCACCATCACAAAATCAAACACTGTGGAATGGTGTATAACAGATGAGAATAGTGTGAATTCCACTATTCCACAGCATTTATTTGATTTTGCGATGGTGATTGATGGTGTTACTTTTTGTGGTACACAGAAATAAATAATACTCAGCAAATGAACCACTATTCCACAGCATATATTTGATTTTGCGATGGTGATTATATTCGAATACTAGATGCTCGAAAGCACAGTGCTTATAATGAATCCAATACTCGATGATAATCACCATCGCAAAATCAAACACTTTGGAATGGTGTATAACAGATGGGAGTAGTGTGAATACCACTATTCCACAGCATTTATTTGATTTTGCGATGGTGATTGATGGTGTTACTTTTTGTGGTACACAGAAATAAATAATACTCCGCAAATGAAAGCGTGTAAAGAGTTCATGTAAGATGTAAGACGTCCAATGAAAAGAGGGGGAAATTACAAATTCAAACACCCATAATTCAGGAAATAATTCACAGGAAGGAAGAAAGAAATTCACAGGTACACATAATATGGTATCTTAATTTGGAGAAAAGTTGTGATATGAAGTGGAGTCCGAATTTATGAACCATCCCTGAGGTTTCCATAACTCAAGGCAGACTTGAAAAGCCTTTCAAGTGAATGATTCTCAAGTTTCAAGTTAAGGAAGCCTCAAGGTAAGTTTATAAATACGAGAACAAGGCTTGTGCTTTCGTTAGCTCAAGGGACACTAGATTCCCTTAAAAGGTACCCTTTAAAGGTAGGTTCATAAATACGGGTGTAAATCCTTGTACAAGATACATCAGTGCCCTGTTTCTTCAAATAAAGTCATAGATTCATGGAACAAAAGCTAATATTTATCAACAATTCAAGAATTTAGAAAAAATACACCTCAAAGTCGAGAACAAAGCCCTGATACCATTAAACATGATTAATTATTACTGTAAAAGTATTCAAATTGCCAAATTTCCAAGATTCTTTCACAAACCGAGATAAAGCACATAAAACCCATGCAATACAATCGTTTAGTTGATGATAGATATTTCATAATACTCTATTGAAAATCATTAGCCTAAACTTTCGATAAGAACAATGAAATTTGAAGGGAATTGGAGGTTATCTGTTGGAAACAGAGACGGCTTGTGGCCAAATTATCTATGTAAATACAAACAAACTAGCACGGATTGGTCATTGATAAAGTATATCTATATACAACATTGTTAACTATAGAAATTGTGGGTTGATAATGCTAATCACATGGAACGTGCGTGAGAGCTTGCGTGCGGGTATTGTGTTGATGATGTACGTGGTATTTAGTAACAACAATAAATTTGGATTACTTTCATTTTGGAAAAATGTTCGATATTCTGGTTTGTACCTAAAATTCGGTATTATTCTTTAAAATGACTGTAGTTATATAATTTGGGAATGCTGTATAAAAAAAAACAAATTTATTTCTGCAACTCAGCATACAAGTATACCTTTTGCACGTTCACAATTTCTATATAATATATAATACAACATGAATAATTTTCGGTCAAAATTGCTGTGATGAACAGAAATACCAGGCATTTCTGTAGTATAAATTGTATTGGGGTTACCTAGACAAAGAAAATGAAAACGTTGGCACTCTAGATTAGCTTGAATTACTATATTTGAAGAAAAAAATGAAGTGTGAACCACAGGGAAGCCAGGAACATGCATAATATTCAATTTACAATATTAAAATCTAAAAATTGTAGTTTGAGTGTAGAAGAACTAATAATTGGTTATAAAAGATATAATAGAATTTTATTTCAAATCCTTTTTTACAAAATGGTATGACTTTTGTGTTTATTTCATGACATATGACGTCTAAAACAGTTGGGAAAACGCTTGTTTTCGCCCCTTTGTCATCCCCGAAATTTTACTTAGTATTTATTGCAGTTTAGCCGAAGGAATGCTCTTTTAAAACAGCTTTGAATGATCTTAAAACAGTCAAAATCAGCTCGGTTTTCAGAGTTTATGTCCTACATGTATGGAAACAGCAAATTTATTGTTGTCAATTGAGGATTGGGGCAAAACTATGTTAAAGTTAACGAAAGTATCTTGCTTTTAGAGCAGGCAGCTTCATAGAGTGTTCACGTGTCTAGAGGGTAGTTTAAGGTTAATTAAGGTAGTTTTATATTTGAAAACTGCAAAGTTATTGTTGCCAATAGAGAATTTGGGCTAAACGAAGTTAACGCAAACATCTTGCTTTTTGAGCAGACAGTTACATAGAGTGTTCAGGTTAGCATTAGCGTTCTGGTGCAAGTACTTTTGTCCAAACTCTTGCATATAATGCAGCCAACTCAAACATATATTGAATGGAAACAGAATACTTATCATAATCATTATATAAGCTCTTCATATTATTGATAGGTCCTACGTCACATATTGGTTCAAGTGTATCAACAATACGTCTCACATATTGATTCCATGTTTGATGAGTGCTGTTAACGTCATTAACTGCAATATTTGGCTTTCATTCATGTTCATCAACAACCATTGAAGGCTAACCAAGTTTGACACCTAACTCTGGGTGATTGTACAGTGGAGCATCCAATACACGATTACAATCACCATCGAAATATAAAACACATACTACTGCGGAATGGTGCTCCAACCTCAGTGTATGACAGGTTGGAGCACCATCCCACAGCATTTGTTTGATTCTGCGATGGTGATTATCATCGATGATCACTGATCGGATGATCAAACACATGCTGTGTGGAATGGTGTATGGCATATTGAATCAGCGAGAATACCACCATTCCGCAACATGTGTTTCGTTTTGCTATGGTGATTATAGTCATCATTGCAAAATTAAACACATGCTTGGAATGGTATATGATAAATTTGAGCAGCACGAATACCACCTTTCTACAAGATGTGTTTAATTTTGCGATGGTGATTATAATCGAGTATTGGATGCTCCACTGTACAAGCACCCTTTGATGACAATGGTTTAAGGTATGAGGTATGGTAAAAATTTGGTTAGAATATGTTTTTTTTATGTATAATGTGCCAATTTAACCCTTATTACAAAACAAAATTCAGTTACAGTAATTGTTTTTTTTTATCATAACCGAAACAGAATCAATGGTTGAGTTCATGGGAGCCTTACCGGTAACCGGTAAATGTTACCGGTGGCATCTGATGGTCTATTCAAATTCATAGATGTAAAAAATTTGAACATACCAATCAGACGCCATCAGTAACATTTACCGGTAAAAATGTAAGATTTATATGTAACATAATGTAAATGTAACATTTACCGGTAAGGCTCCCTTGAACTCAAGCCTTGTGAAATATAACATACTATTGCCCAAAACTGCTTTTAGCAAAAATTCAACTAAAGAACCCAAATTTAGGTTAGGTCAAAGTTTCACGAGAAATCTCATTCGGAAGCACAGTAATTACCGATTCTATTACAGTTAAAAAATATTAATTTTAATATAAATACAATAATAAGATAAACCATGGATAAACTAAATTGAAAATGAGGAATGATTCAAGTCTAACTTGAAAACAGCTCTTGAAAAACAGGGAAAATCGAAGTTCATGTTTTAGTGTTTTCCAATGGTATCAATGCCTCTAAAATCTACCAAAAATAAGGTAAATTTATTATATTTCACTACTTTTCTGTATTCTGGATTGTATCATGCATATGATACATAAGATCATGAATATGATACATAGCATCATAAATATTTTTTTTATTTTTTCCGGAGGATGGAGCCCACATAGGTGTATGAGACCTGTGCGTGGGTAATGAATTGGATGATGGTGATTGATGAGTTGGCCCTACAGTTTTAGGTGGATTCCAAACCACCGGGGAATAGTATGATGAATAGTATGATTGGAGATTGGACAAAAACCACAAAAATCATGTTCGGATTCATTGGAGGGCGATCACCTTTAACCCCTAACCCCCTCCCACAATTCCCTTCTCACCCCCTTCAATAAACCGATTACATTTTCCGTTGAAACATAAAAGCTTCGGTTCTATGCGTGCAGATAATGAAGGCGGTCTGCATTTACAGTAGCATAGCATTTCCACTGAAGAAGCTGTCAGGTAAGGTTAGAGGTTAGGTCTACTAGGGTCTACCGCATCACTGTATTTCTTCCATCCAAGTAAAAGGTGTAATTTGGTCTAACGGCCTCAACTCTATGCATTATTATTATTGTATGGAGGAGAAAGAAGCTACAGAACTCGTCAGACGTTCTCCATGTCGTGATGTTACTGCAGATCGCAAGATTGCATGGATAGGATATTCATATAAAATTGAAATAAATACAATTGAACCTCTGTATAACAAAATCAATTATCCAGGAAAATTCAAATAGAATTAAAATGAATAGATACTGTTGAACCTCTATGTAAGGAAAGAGATTATACAGGCAGAATATTCTTTGTAGGCCGTCTTACCAAGATTGCAATGTCAAGGGACAGATACTTAAAGTAGAGGACTTCGTTATTTAGAATGTCGTTATATAGAGTTTTGATTGTATTTTATAACGAAATTCAATTGAAATTATGCTAGATACAAATGAAAATGTCTAATATATTGATATAAACGTCTTGAAGCTGCCCTCTGTAGATGAAACTCTAGTACTCCAAGTGATTGAAAAATGAGAAGAAGGAGACTGAGAAAAAATAACGAAGAATAATAATAAGAAAACAGGAAAAGATTAAGAATAAAAACTAAGGAAAAGTGAAGAAAAAGAGAAGAAGAAAAACAACAACAACAACAAGGAGAAGAAGTGGTAGATAAAGAGAAAAGTAAGGAGTAAATGAATAGTCTCGAATCTAGAAATCCAGATTCAATTCAATCGGGCAACCTGCTAATAAAACGAAACAAAAGTTGGACAATATCAAAAAAGTATAAAAATTGGATAAATTTATTTCCCCATTATTTTCATTCATAAGTTAATTTCCCCTTATTCATTTTTGTTAATAAGATTAATTATCAATAAATTATTATAAACTATTGTTCTCTTATATTGTTTTTTGTGTTGTATTTTTATTGCTGTTCAAAATATATTGTCCACTATTTTCCATTTATAAGATATTTTCTCTTTATTCATTTTTTGTTAACAAGATTAATCATCATAAGCTACTCATCAAGATAATCATAAGCTACTATATTGCTCTCACTGTATGTATAATGTGAAACTTTTTAATTTTAATTTATCTCATTTGAATTGATTTATTGCATTTAGATAACCCATTTTAGAATATAAATCATACACATCAATGTAAACTAGTAGGACATGATGAGGTAAAAGGTTAAGTGTAAGAATGGCCTCAATGGCCAAGACTTCGCCTCTTTGTGTAATTCATCTCTCAGATCCAGGCTCTATTTTTGTTATGTTTTTTTATTTTTTAAACAATTGCATCCATAATTTGTAATTTACCTTAAAATAGTTAATATAGTTGTATTTATAATCTTTTCTACTCAAACTATTCAACCATTATATTTACTTTTCAAAAGCAACTGTACTTAACTTCAACTAGGGGATCTGAGAGTTGCTAATATTAATAATACTTCTATCATTCATTCATATACATTGTAAATTTACACAAATAAAGTCATCTGAATCTGAATCTGTATAGCTCTGATAGCTCATATATATTCTTTTTTTATTTTTATATTGTTCTTACTATAATTTATTATAGCTCTTATAATGTTTTTGTTGTACTTTTATGACAGTTTGAAATATATTGACCACTATTTTCTATTTATATGTTATTTTCTCATTATTCATTTTTCTTGATAAGATTAATAATCAATCATAAACCCTTATCCCTTATATGGTTTTCTGTTTGGTATTTTCATGATTATGTATTTTTTTGTTTAAAATACATAATTTTATAGATGCTTTCTTTGATGAATCTTGATCTAGTTTAACAATAAATTACTTGTCTTATCTTTCCAACTTTATTATTTCAAACTGTATTGCTGTGGTCAAAAAATTAAATCGTTATTTTCCGAAATATGAGCGTTCAATGTTGAAATTTCAGGGGGATGAGGGCATTTCTCTCATTGAATTTATTCTTATCTAAGACATTTTAAAATTTGTATCATTTTTACTCTTGTGTCAATAAACTTTATTTTTTATTTGAAAATAAAACGTAAATTAATAAAATAAATGCGTGAGACAGGCAACACCCCACCCCACAGTTCCTTACACTAATCATGGGTTTTATCCGTTTAAGGTGGTTCACAGTTGACATGGCCGGTTGAAAGGTTTCCTCACATGCTATTGGATTTTATATGTATTGCCAAAAACCATAGGAAATATATGAGATGTAAGGCAGTGTAATTTAAACCCTAAATAGCGAGGAAAGAATAGTAGGAGAGAGGGAAGCTTGTTAACTTTTTTAAGCTTTTTCATCTGAAAAGTTGAGCTTGAAACATCAAAATGATAAACATGACAGGATTGATGAATTGACCATATTATCTACCACTCGACCGGTGGTTTGGAAGCCTCCTAAAATCGTAGGTGCACCATATTTCTTACCATAGATAACATGAAAAGATTTTCATTATAACATTCAGATAATGTTCATGAACTACATACATAACAACTGCTGACTTTTCAACTGATTTCAGTGTTTCATTTGGAGTGAACTTTTAAATTAAAGCCATTTTAAGTGAAAAAGGACCATTTTATTTTTTTGGAGAAAAGTTTATTAGTGAATATTTTTATTTTTTTCTTGAGGATGAAGCCCACATAGGTCTTAGACCTGTGCGTGGGTAATGAGTTGGATGATGGTGATTGATGAGTTGGAGCTACAGTTTTAGTTGGGTTGCGAACCACCGGATTTAAATTTTTAATCTAAATTAATCTCAATGTTTTGGACAATCATAGTCAAAATTTGTGAACAGAGTAGTTTGAGCTTTGTTTTTTGCATCTTCACTTTATAGTTATTCCGACTATTAATAAATAAATAATTTTTATAGTTCATTTTAAAGCAATCAATAATAATTAATAGAAAATAACAATGGAGTGAAGAGAGAAATATATAATTCGGGAGTCTGTTGCATAACAAGTTACAAAATAATATCATTAATAAAACATTGAATAACAATATTTGGAGTCAGCCTATTGCAAAATCTCATGAAAGTCTATTCGAAGGTAATTTTAATTTATAAACATGTAACAAGGTTACAAGAGAATGCACGCGAAACAAAAGAAATCAAATATAAATATTGTGTTTAGGTAGACATAAATTTGTTATTGTTTTTGGGAAAACATAAATTTTGTTTTATTTAAAAACCACAGTGAACCTAGTATCCAAGCAATCGTGATGCTCAGTCACGAACGCTCAAGACTGCGCTTGAAGGATGAACGAGAATCTTCAACTGATGTTAACATCTTCACTTAATCGGTGGTTCGGATCCCACCTGAAATTGAAGGTGCACCATGTTTCCCATACAATGGCTCAAACGGCGATGTGGAGTTACTCACCAATAAAAGTCATATGGTTATTATTATTACACTAGTTATTATTACACATCTTCTTTTTCCCCCATCTTCGTCTATTCCCTTTTTACTTCTTCTCCTCAACCACGTTCTTCTTCGCATTCTTTTTCTTCTACTCCATCACTTTTCCCTTTCTTCTTCTTTTCTTCTCCTCCTCCTCCTCCCTTCCTCCTCATCCTTCACCCTTATTCTTTACTTCTTCTTATTTTCTTATCTCTTTCATCTTTTTCTCTTTTCTTCTACTCCATCATCTTCTGATTCGTCTCCCTCTTCACCTTCAATCCCTTATCCTGCAGCGTTACCATCAACAGATACTAGCAAGTAGCTGTTCATAAAACACTATAGGAAGTTATTAACACTCCAAACATCATCTAATATTTGGTTCTAAATTTAAAACCGCCTTCCTAAATGTTGATACACTAATGACTCCAGATTTAAACCAGACTGATTGATTCTGAAGGTATCAGGAGGTATTAGGGTTAGCAACCTCAGGTTGAGGAGGCCTGTTTACTTCTATTTTCCAATTGCCAGCAGTCTGTGACAGGTCATTGCCCTTTTTAGTTCTAACGATCTGTAGGAAGTCGGGTTAATATGCATACAATTACAATGCTAAAAGCTAACGACAAACGGGCATTTTGTTCCATGTACTTCCTCTGTGGCCAATGTGGTGTTGTTTTCCATAGCCGACTCTAATTAATAGGTTGTCGATAATATACAGCTAATTTATAGTCTGCCAACATACATGGGGCACGCAATTACATTAAATTAAGAGTATTTTATTCCATGCGAATTTTATACCATGATTCCTGTGATGGAACAATAGATAGGAGATAGGGGTACTGTTGTGATAAAGTACAAAATTGCAGACATTATTAAGAATATTATGGAAGAATTTATTTAGAAAGAAAAGTAAAATGAAAATTAATAAATAATGGCCTACTATAAATTCTAGGTGGGTTCCGAACCACCGGTTCTGTGGTAATAAAGCAGGAGTACAACTGTCAGGGAAAAATCTGATATATTTTATAATCTACTAGCTGGCTCGACGCGCGTTGCTGCGTTCTCATAAAAATTCTCCTTGATTTTTTTATTAGCCACCTCCCGCTGAGGTTACATTTCAAATTAGGAAAGAAGTTAGTCCAAGGGCTCTTCCAGCGGATCATAGAGGCTTCGTTGTTTTCCTAATCACCACCTCTGAATGAAGAAACATTTCAAATTTAAACCTCCTACGACTATAAGGGTAGAAGCTAGTTTTTTATTTTATTATTCGCCACCTCCCGCTGAGGCTGCATTTCAAATTTCTAGCTAGCAATTCATTGGTTAACAGATGTCATCAACCTGGCATAATTACATTTCATCATACCCAGTCGTATGTTTCCTACATATTGCAAGGCTCCAACTGAACGGTAGCCTACATGCAAAGTGCAAAGTCTTTTGCTGTTGAAAGACAGCGTAAATAACGCCGCTAAAGGGGCCTGCCATATGATTAAAAACTGTTGACTTCTATCAGCTGCTCCTTTAAGCTGTTTGGCTGGCAAGTTCAGTAGGTTAGGTCTATAAAATGGATTAATTAATAGTAATTATTAGCTCTTCTATTAAAATTTATGGTCAGAAACCATCCTCAATATTCACACAACATATTCCCAAAGTTTCATGCTAATCTGTCAAGTGGTTTTGAAGTCTATAGGGAACATACATACATGCATACATACAGACAGACATTCATTTATATATATATAAATTGTTCATGTATGCTACCTTTGAGGATGAAGCCCACATAGGTCTGAGACCTGTGCATGGTAATGAGCTGGATGATGGTGATTGATGAGTTGATAATTCAGTAACCTACAATTTTAGGTGGGTTCCAAACTGCCGGGAAGTGATTTTACAGCAGAAGAGACTTTTTAGCTGGCTAATCCAATCGGTCACCCTTACAAAGAGGGCCCAGGAGTTCCTAGCTTATCTTTGTCTGATTGAACAGATACCTGTTAGGGATCACGGCTATAACATCCCCATAGAAGTTTTACCTGTCATGAGTGTTACCTAGAGGAATCTGCTATATAGGTTAAAGCTAATTCCTCTCACCAAAATAAAGAAAAAAGGTCCGAAAATTTTTTGTTATAGAAATAAAGAGGGAGAACGACTTCTACTACCCCCATCAATTGCTATTATTCAGGTTGTAATTTGGTCAGGTTTTATCTAAATTTAGATCAAAAATCAAATTCAACTTGTAAGAAATTTGTAACTACAGAATCGCACTTTTTCAAGTTTGAAGTGGATTAACTTAGTTATTTGTCAATAAACTAACATTTTTTCTTACAAAACTTTTAGAGAATTCAGTTCTATAACTAAAATGTTGGATATGCCAATAGCCAAAAATCCAAAATTCATAAAATCCGAGTTTTATTGGATCATTGGATCCAATAACCTAAAGATAACTCACAAAGAGGATGAAGACCACATAGACTTGGGATCTGCGCGTGTGTAATGATTTAAACCACTGTGACTGATGAGCTGGAGTTTCAGGTGGGTTCCGAACTACTAAGAAGTGATTTTTCAGCAGAGAAAAGTGTATTTTTTGCTATCCAATCCAATCTGTCATCCTCTACAAAGAGGGCCCAGGAGTTCGTAGCTTATCTTTGTTTGATTGAACAGATACTTGCTACGGCTCACGGCTGTCACTTCTCTTGATTAACTATACGCTAAATCAGTGTGTTACTGATTCGGGTGTTACTACGGGTTTTAGCTATTGGATTATTCGTGAAGTATACATTTTTCTCCTAAATCACAGAACAAATTAAATTTTAACACAAATTGAATAAAAATGATAATACTCAATCAATAAACTGCAAATAAACTGAAAAATGAATTGAAACGTGAAAAAATCTCACAACTAGAACCTATATTAAGATCACATTGAACTGTGAACCAAATTTATTCCAATCACTGATAGATGAAGTGATGGATATTTGGTCAAAAATTCTCAGCAAATTACCACTTTGCCACCTATATTGCTGGCATTCACGAAATAAACGTGACCGACACTTCAAAGCAATTCACATCCTTCATCACATTCTGACAACGTAGCTACAGAAGAAAGAAATAAAAATGCAAAACGTAGCAGCATAAAATATGCTAATTCGGGGTGCGTGCCTCTATTTCTTAATTTATTCGGATGTAAAACACTACATTATGTGGGCCATAACGGGTAACGCTTATTTACTCTTTTCCCTAATATCTATACCTATATTTTTGATAAATATATACAGCTATGTCCACGTACATACTGTTGCCATATCAGTTGTTACATTTTAATTGCCTCACTGTTGAATGCTTTAAAGAAAAATTGACTGAGGCTTACGCATGCAGTAGCTGAATTAAAAAAATAAAATTGGTTATGGCTGTGAATTTTTGTAGAATAAATTTGATTAATTGATAGAGTATACTTGACCATTCATTGATTGTGAGGTTCCTTGATAATATCCGGGTAAATAAAAAAGCCTTGATTGTATTTTTCGACAACAATTGGTAGTTGGAGAGTTGTGGATAACAATCATATCTATCTGGACTATCAAATGAACCATTTATGATTTATATCATATTAATATCAAATATAATTTTATCTCTATAGCAAGATCTGTAGGGGAAAGGCTATTTCAAAGAGACCTCCACAATTTATTCACAATTTTTTCTGAATAAGCTTGAAATTAAAAACATTTTTTTAGACTGTTTCAAGGATTTAATTACTGGAAATTGTCTGAAACAAACATTTTTTGGTAGTTTGTGTTCATCAGCTCGATAAATATACCACATGTAATTATTGCCAGTCACAAAATTCAAGTGTTTCTTATTTCAATTCATGATGAATTCATGTTTGTTTTTGATTATACTAAAAAAACCAGAAAGCATAATTATGAAGAATCAGCATAGTTGATATCAGTTAATAGTAAATTATTGAGAAACTTCCCTACAAATTTCTTACCACCTTAAATGACACATTTTCTTAGTTTTCAGTTTGATAATAAACTAACATTGTCTTAGAGGAGTCTGTTCCCAATTAAATACATGAAGTTAACTCAAAAGTGCAAAACTCATCCAAATTTTGCTTTTTCCTTTAAAACGAGTTTTATTTTTGTGGAGGGGTTCATAGTAGTTTCATTTCCCAGTACTTAGAATATTTACCAATTACTACCCAACTCAGTTTTAAAATTTTTGAAATGAAATTTTTTATAGTTTCTAATTTATTTTGTCAATTCTTATTTTATGATAGTTTGAGTTTTATTTCACCGCTTTCCAACCAATAAACAACTATTTCCAATAAGCAAAATACATTGAAAGAAATGTAATCACCTTTCCTGAAAGGTCTCCAAGCCACTTTGCGGAACTTGAGTGAAAGTTGTTATCATCTCCCAAAGAAGTTGTGTAACTTTTTCTTCTTCAAATGAATATTACCAAGTTGTTTTGGTATTTGTTAGAAAATTTGCAAAACTGGTTTTCTTCTGAAGACCTTCCTTACCTTGTGAACAATTAATTTTCTTACGTGTAATACTAATCTGTACCTAATCACAACCGCATTGAATTATCCATGCATTAGTTATTTATTATTAATTGAAGTATTGAGAAAGTTGATTTGAACATTCCTGAAAGTTGTTTGCTGCTTCTTTTGATTACAAAGTTATCACAGAATTTAGTGGAGATAGTTTGATCATGGAAAAGCATGAACCATAGATTGTTCATTCTTCCGAATTTTCCTGGTTTTTATTGGGGATGGTGACTATTGAAATGTTATAATGAATAATAACACAAAGTTGTCACAACCACATTTATTGAAAATAGTGAGATACTAGTTTCGGTTGTTACACCATAATCAATCTCAAACAAACTCCTATCTAATATTCATCACACACAACAAATGTAATAGTTTGGTGTCTTAGGGACGTATCTATGAACGTTCATACAGGTATTTATGACTCAAGGAACTCTTCAAATGCATTAAGAATAGAGGCAAGAGTCCCTCGAGTGAAGAGCCACTGAAGGAAAGTTCATAAATACGGGCCTTAGTGAAGTAGAGTGCTTGAAATTGTTCAAATAAACGAAACTTCAATAAAACATTTAATTAACACTGTCATCTTATAATTTTCAACCTTCTACATCAGTTAGGCACCACCAAAAAACAAGGTGATTCCCATTTTTTCACTATAGGCTACTATTCATCACTTCTTTTCCAAACTCCCAATTTTCCATCCTTCTTTATCAATTACTTTGTACATGTAAACATGGCGATTAACATTTTTTCACTGCAATTTTCCAATATTTCTTCTTACATTCCTTGACTTCTGTAGTTCTGTTCACATGACCCAAATTCTTTTATAACTATTAACTTTTCATGAGAATCTAACGACTTGCAGTCAAATATTCATTAAGAATAAATAAGATTTACTTACTCTGTAGGCCGAGCGCTTTCGAATCTTTGAGATCCGTTTTCAGAGTTTCTTTTATAACTGTTTCCTACTCAAACCTTTTGATTTACTCTTCATCTACGTATAATTTTTCAACTTTCTTATCAGTTAGGCACCAACAAAAACACAATTATTCCCATTCTGTCCACTTTTCACAATTCAACTCTTATTCGTAATCATAATTGTTATTTAATATTATTTTCATCATTTTTTTTTTTTTTTTTTGTTGCTTTCATCAAAAGATGGAGGTTCGAGCAGGAAGGAATTGTAAAAGAATTAGAGAAGTGGGAACAGAAAATAAGTTTTTGATTTGTAACTCATCGTTACTCATTTCTCACATTCTTCATCACTTCTTTTTCCCCAGACTCCAACTTCTTCGAGCTTCTAAATCTTGATTTGCTGTCACCTTTCCAATTTCATCCTTTTTCCATCAGTTATGTACAACCAAAAACATAATAATTCCCACTTTATCAACTTTTTCCACCCTTTCAATTATTCTTCCATTACTCAGTACTCATTCACTTCTCACATTCTTTCATTATGCACTTACTTTGTACACCCACAACATTATAATTCCCAACTTCTACCAATATTTTAATATATTATCTTCCATTCCTTTGTACTCACTCCTCACATTATTTCATTGTATACTCCCTTTCCAACCTCTGATTTACTGTCATCAGATTTGTAGCAAACCAAGCGTGGTACGTGACGTCATATCATGTATATATATATATATATATATATGTTATGTTGCCGGCACTAATACAGTCCACTTATATATATGTATATACGCTTATAATACATCGATTTCACCGTACAAGTGAAAGGACGAAGCATTACCCTGTTATCTGAGGTAGAGTGTTGCAGCCAGCTATAATAAGTTGGTGAATGCTTGCTCGTCACACTTTGCCTACTTAACAGTACTTTCGGCTCTGCTGGATACAGCTTTTTAAAGATCCTAGTCAGCTGTTTTAGGCCACCATTCGGTTTGGTCTAGTGGTCACGTGGTCAGTCTCTTTCCTCATTCTTTCTCTCTCGTTAAACTCTCTCTCCATATCATTTTTTTTCGTTAAAATTAGCCAGACCTTAGGAGCTTTATTACACAGAGCCACTTCAGTCACAACTAAGGTTGAATTACAACAGCCGAGTGAGTGATTAAGCTCAACAATGTCAAAGTACATGAAGGCATACACATGTTTAGAGCCAACAGCGGATTTAAAAAAAATTCAATTTACCTGGCTTATGTACCTAACTTAGCAATAAAAATTGTGGCACGCGACCGCAACTGCAGTAGCAGTGTGTACTAAGGTTCTACGGATTTGTCTCTACTGTTTCACTGGTGCTGAATTATGTAAGGGTTTAAGATCCCATAACCTAAAACAACCTTGGAAAATACCACGTCCCTTCATATCAATGCAAAAAAAATACTATAGAACGTAACAAGAAGGGAATAGCAAGGAAGTTAGAGAAGATATGGAAGAACCACTTAATTGAAGGGAAAGGTTAAAGGGTGAAGCCCACATAGGTCTGAAACCTGTGCGTGAATAATGGTGATTGATGAGATGGACCTACAGTTTTAGGTGGGTTCCGAACCACCGGAAACCACTACATACATTTCTGAATGACAGATCGACCAAGACAAGAAATTTTGAAATAACTAAAAATCGAAAAGACGCAGACGCAAATTCAAGACAATTCAGGGCAAGAAATTTCTAAAAACCTAAAATACATCAATTCCAAACTGATCACTTTTTGTTTCAACTTGCTCTGACTATACTATAGATCTATTAGATTTATTTAGTAGATGAAGGTTTATCCACCAACCTTACTATTTAGTATCTTGTATTTAGAGCGAGAAAAGGCATAGAGTGGTCAGGTTAGAGTTAGCGTTATCGTTAGCCTAGTTTTGCTCAAACTCTCTATTAAATCCATGTCCTGCAGTAGTTTTTTGCCAACAAATTTTTTATTTTAACTAATTAGAAGTCCGAGATCGAACTTCCTGGTTCAATTCACAATCTGGAATTGGATTGGTCAGCAAAAAAGACTCAGTTCTCTGCTATAAAATCACTTCCCGGTGGTTCGGAGCCCACCTTAAACTGTAGGTCCAATTAATCAATCACCATCACACAACTCATACCATACGCACAGGTCTCTCAAACCTATAAGTGGGCTTCATCCTTACAAAAATCTATACTGTCGTTTCTTTCCTCGTCATAAGTGCTAGTGAATGAATTAGACTTTCAATTATCCTGAATTAGAAATGTAACAAGATATTTGAATGTAATGGCCAATAAAGCATACGCATTCATACACTTCCTCGTCATTTCACCCAAGCAAAACCCTCAAGCTTGCACTTTAGTAAGGTTTGCATTGAGTGAAATGATAAATGATCTACTGCGTGGAAAAGCCTTGACATGACCTACAAACTGTGTTGCTCATTCTAACAGTATAGTACGCACCTTCTCGACAATGTCTAAAAATAATACCAATGCCGAAATCACTCACGCCAAGGTTAACCCCAATTTGTTTGGAACAGCAAATGCTAAAAAATATTTGCCAAGGTCACTTCAGCCTGCTAAGCTCTCTCACTCACTCTCTCACTCTCTCTCTCTCGTCCGCACATTATTATTGTAATCTCAATTAGTCGTAGAGGCACTCAATAAAGTTATACAATCTATTTTAACCAGTTTAGTTTTTAAGAAGTTTTGTTACAGTTTATTTTGCTGGAATGTCTCCAAACAAGTGGCAAATTCAATTAATGACAAATTTCATGATGATGAAACCCGCATCACACATCAGTCTGAAACTTATGCGTGATAGCTATGAACTGTGACACAGGTATATGTTCAATCAGATTAGATAAGCAACGCTCTCCGGGACCCTTCTTGTAAGAGTGACCGATTGGATTGGCCAGCAAAAAAGACAGAAAAGAAAAACTCCCAACTGGATTCCCGGGCAAGACCGGGTAAAATTTTAGTTATAAATAAAATGAGAACCGTGTGACTCACCCATGAACAGCAGGTACGTCGATACAATGTGAAGACGTCCGTTTTCGGTCGCCGATATCGGCTAAACGCGCAAAATCGGTGTCCTGGTCCATGAGCCTGGCCGACTTACGCGACTCAAGTAACCGCACTTCGTCTAGGCGCTTTTTAAGTTCTACAGCAGCCTGAAACAAGCATAAACAGAAAAATTAGTCAAATTGCAGGAGTTTAGAAAAAATACACAAATAGAAGTTGCAAAGATCTATATATAAACGTTTTCATGCTGTCCTCTATCGATAAAACCATAGTGCTGAAGAATAAGGAAATAAATAAGAAGAGAAAGAAGACGAAGAAGATAAGAGGGAGGAAGAAGGAGGAGGAGGAGGAGGAGCAGGAGTAGGTGGAAAAGGGGTAGGTGGAGGAGTAGAAGAAAAGGAAAATGAAAAGGAGGAAGGGGAGAAGAGATAAAGGAGGAAAAGGAGAAGGAAAGGAAGAAGAAAAATGAGAAGGAGAAGAGGAAGAAGAAGGAGAAGAAGAAGAAAGAGGAGGAGGAGTAGGATGAGGAAGAGGAGGAGGAGGATGAGGATGAGGAAGAGAAGTAGCTTATGGAAGAGGAGGAGGAGGAGGAGGAGGTCGAGGAGGAGGACGAGGACGAGGAGGAGGAGGAGGAGGAGGAGGAGGAGTACGAGACGAAGAAGATGAACAGAAAAAGTATGGAGAAAAAAGGTGAATAGAAATAAGAAGTGGGACGAAAGTGATAAATATAAAGAAAAAACAGAAAGAAAAATGAAATAAAGAAAAATAAAAATACTATAAAGAATAAAATAAATAATATACGGAGAAATATATATTATGTAATATATAAATATAAAATATAAGGAATGAAACAAGAAATATTTATATTTATTTGCATGGCTGAATTTGTATGTTCTGTTGATATATCCCAAAATGTCACAAACATACTTTCACTTTTTCACTTTTTTAATATTTTGTATGTTTTAGTGTGTTAAATAAATTGAATTGAATTTTCTCTCTCATTAGCTGAAGTGTTTATTTGTGTGTTTCTAAATTACTGAAACTGATTATCTCAAGTTGATGAGATTCATGAGTGATTCACTGATCTACCTCATAGAAGTCGAAAGGTTTGATTCTCTTATACACACATCCTTGACTTCTTATCACTTGATTGCTACCTTGACCGTACTTGCTAAGGTATTCGGCATAAAACTACTCTAAACCATAATCATCATCAACATCGTCATCATCATTGTAGTAGTCGTAGACCTTCAACGTAAAGAACAGTCTTTCTTCCGTTCAGTGTATTATAGTAGAAAACAGTATGCCGGTCGACCTAGCAAAGGACATACATAAGGAAGGCCGGCCGGCATCATCTTGATTCTAAATCAAACAATTGGCTTTTCAGCTAGCTCAACTAGTATTTGAATGGTGCACTTGCCTTGAATTCAGTTTCAATGTTGGATTTCTAATGGCTTCTAAACAAGGTGCTATTAATTAATTTAAAACCTGTTATCACGGGTAAGTTTAGGTTCTGGCACAGATTGTGCACGATTAGTTTTTCTGTTGTTTATTTACTTGAATTTAAACAGTTTTTTTTTAACATTCTAAAGAATAAAAATATTAGAAAGGATTTACTTGAATAAAAACAGTTTTTTTAAAAAACATTTTAAAGAATAAAAATATTAGAAAGGACTTGATTACCGAGGTACGGAATTATACAAGAGTAGTTTCGGTAAAATAATAATAATACAAAAGAACTGCAATTATCCAAATTCCGATCATCGGAATAGCTTTGAGAAAAAATTAAGATAAAACAGCTTACTTTGAATGAGATGTTCAGGAAATAATGACTCTTTTATTAAACTACTCATAAAGAGTGAGTAGGGGTGTGTGTTTTGTGAGCGTACTTACACATTTCACAAAAACGGCAACGATTTGAAACATTAAATTTACCACAAAGCTTCCTCTAAACTCGATTCAGTGCACCTCGAAGCCCAATTTTTTATTTTCCTTCCTGACTTTTCAAAAAGAATGTTCAAATTTCACTTATGGACACTATTACTGTTTTAAAAAGTACAGAAAGCTCATAGAACAGCTGATACATGATACGTCACTATGATGAAAAAACACTTCAAGTCACGAGCCAAAGCAACACATTTGTTCTGTATCAATATTGCAGCTCCTAACTACCTTTTTGAAATTATATTGGCATTGGCGGTTAAATCCATATATCACGTGTTTAATTTAAATGTCCCATTGCAAAGCACGGGTAAAACACTAGTATAAAACACAACTAATGTACAGTGCTGTAAGCATAAGTACGCTAAATAACTTGCAGAAGTGTTACCTTTCATTTAATTAACAAAAAATGCATTATCGTTCTGAAAAAAAAACTTTTTCTCTGAAATAGAAGCTTTAAAAGCTTTTTCATTCATTTTTTCCTAAAACAATCCAAGTATGCGAATGGTCCGGTCCCACATGATTCAAATAATTGGAGTTTTAATGTAGATTAGATTAGAATAACGTTGTTAGTTTAAAAAATGATCCCACCTCAAGCAAGTCATCTTTTACAAAGCCCTAATTTGGCAATCTAATTTCTTTTTACTCATGAACTTTCATTCGATTGGAATTAAGATGAAGAAGGAATTAAATTGACGGTAACATTTTTAGAAAGGGCTAGTTGTGATACATTCGGTAATAACAGCCGTAGCTCCACTCCACAGTAGTTTCACACGTTTCTCTTCCTTGCTATAAAATTCTTCCGACTCTCACTTACAACTCTCACTGACTGACCGCTCACATACTCATCTCTCACTCACTCATTCTCTCTCACTCTCTCTCACACACACACACACACACACACACACACACACACATATACTTGTACGAGTGGTCAAAAGGGGTAGCACACACTTTCCGCACTATGTGGGGTCTTAGTGTTCTAGTTCACCAATCATTCTCAAATTTCACATGTATAGTCAATAATTATAAATAAATACACCCATAACAAAAAAAAATCAATATTTAAATTTTTTGGGACAAGCATGGATGTGACGATAAGGGGTACTTCAAATACCAACCATATGGGGTATTATACACACGACTATGGTGACAAAAAGGAACGGCAACGTTGACACCGACGTTGCCAATTTTCTTCCACTTTTGAAGCTAATGGATTGAATACAAACAGTGAATGATTTCATTCTCTCGCATTCCTTTGTAATAATTATTATAACTCCTACTATCACACTTACGCTCACTCTTCTTTTTCTTTTCCCTCTTCGTCTTTCTGTTTCTTCTCTAAAGGCGTATGCACTGTACACGACCAAGATTTCATCGAATAAAATAAAGAGCTTTAAACTACTTCAAATCACTTCAAAGTACATCAAATTGCTTCAAATCTTGTTCAATGTTTGACAAGATTTTAATAAATTCTTGTCAAATCTTGGACAAGATTTGATGGAATTCGAAGCAAACTGGACGCGTTTTATTGGATGAGATCGATCAACGGGATTGCAGAAAATCTATTAAAATCATGTCCAATCTTTGACAAGAATTTTAATGAGTCTTTAAAAGTATTTTGAAGTATTGTCAAATTGCTTTCAATACCTTCAAATCTTGTTCCTTCAAAGTATTTGAAAATCTTGTCAAATATTGAACAAGATTTGAAGTTCTTTTGAAAAATCTGATTGTGTACATAGCCCTTGAGAGTTTAGGCTTATTTTTAAAAACACAGTTTTCACATATTATAGTTCAGTCACCAGAACATTATATACATGTTATAAATATAGAGTTAGATGTTAAATAACATAATAGAGAAGATGTAAATAGACACATAATAGGAGCAATAGAAACACATATAATAATTGATGTAAATAAGCTAAAAATAGTGATGGAGAGTGACTGTTAAACATAGAAGTAATAGATGTAAATAGTAGGGTGTATATATTTTTTTTTTTTTTTTTTTTTTTTTTTGTTAGGGTGTACTCTCTTACAGAGGCTGATGAAGGATGATGCACCTGGTGGGATGGTATGGGGAGGGGGAGGCCCCTCCCTCTCCATGCTGACTTACCAAGGTGGGAGGATGCAGGTCTATCTGTACTCCAGATGGCATATACCATGAGTAGACTGAAGCGGTTTCTCTTTGTGAGGATTCCAGTCTCACTCATGGGGTGAACACTAGGCAGTTTAGTGGGTATGCGCCCTGTTTTGCGAGTGTGGCTGTGCCGGAGATGTGCGACAATGTCAAACGCCTCCTACATTGCTAGGTTCCCAAATCAGAGAGAGTGAGTCCCACACATATCATGTGAGTTTAACTCACATCAGTGCGTAAAAGCATTCTGCCGTCCTCTTGGAAAAAAAAAAAAAAAAAAAAAAAAGTCACCAGAGCAGTAAAAAGGGGGGGGGGGTCGTAAAATTAGGTATTTCAGATTTCTTGAAGTGTTGTTTATGATAATAAGAAGATAAAATTCAAGAGAAAAAATTATAGAGCTTCCCCTCCAATTTTTGTTTTAGTTATCCATACATTTGAGCTTTTCCCTTCAGCTTAAAAAACATTTGGCTCTTAGTTCAGTTCTCTGCTTCTATTTCAAAAAAGTCTATTTCAAATAATCCCTTAGAATAATGGTCTCCACATTTTTTCTGTGTAGTTAATAGCCCACATTGAAAATTACGAGGGCTAAAATGACGCCTCTAGAGAAATTTTTGCATTGCCATTGCTAGATAAAAGCTTGAAAGAGCTGTCTTTATCTCATAGTGAGTTGTGGAGTCCTTCCCCAGGAAAATTTTGAAAAATAGGCGCTCCGAAACAGCAGCTCAAGCAGTTTCTTTAAATAATATTTTGAGCTGAAATTGAGTAAGAATTTTGTGAAAACTTAAGTTTCATCTAGGGCTTATTATGTCATTGCTAGTGAAATATGGAATTCAAAAGAGCTTGTGAACTCATAAATGGTTAGTTTTCTAGAGTTCTGAAAAAAACAACAATATTTTTCAAGTTCTCAATTAAGGAGAACATTTCCTCTCCATAAACACAAAAAAAACCTCTATTCATTCTATTTCTGCATATTTTCAGTATGCAGACTTCTAATGAATGAAAATTAATAAGCTGACAGAAATATGATGAGGTGAACGGAATACAATACAATCGAAATACTTGTTCTTAATATTCGGAAAAGTATTGCACATTTAATTCTTAATAGTTTACAATTTAAAAGTATGTTTACAATGCAAACAACAATATGGAAACATGAAGAAAAAACATGGCAATTTCAAACATATCATTAGAGCAGAACTATGAAAAGTGTGAAAAGTTCATCGTTCTCGTGAATATTATTGCCAAATATAATTAATGTTGAAAATATTAAACAATGCAATAAAAAGAATTGTTCTTAATACTAGATATTGTATATGTGTTACTTGACAGTTTTCCAGAAAATATTAGAACACACAAAGAAAATGGGAAATAACATTCAATTTTAGGCTCATTAAACAAAATGACTTTAGCATTAAACAAATTATTTTGTTTAAAAATTATTTTTCAGTTAACAAAATTGAATAAAACTGAGTATAAAGTTCACTTTCTCTTACTATTATTTCTACTTTCTATATGTAATTATTGTAAGTAAGAAAACTAATAAACTAACATAGCGGGTAAATGGTAAACAACACAATGAGTAAGTATTGATTGGACTTACCATTAGGCAGTGGCGCACCCAGGGGGGGGGCTTAGGGGGCTTAAGCTCCCCCCCCCCCCAAGAACCCGAGCTCCTTGAAAAATTGTCAATAATTTTCAAGAAAGTTTACTATAGAGAATATGTGCTGAAGGCTGATAGGTGTTGGTACATGTCGTGTATTCACACTTTTCAAGTAGAATAATGTTCATAATGGGGGGCTTTGGGGCTCAAGCCTTCCCCTCAGGTCCTGAAATCCTTATCAAAATGTTGATAATTTTCAAGCGAATTGACTGTATAATATGAACTCTAGACTGTACATTTCAAACTCGTTTAAATAGGATAGTGTTTATAACAATAATTATAAATATCGTTCAACTATTGAGAGGAATATTATGAGTGACTATCATAGGTGGAAATAGAGTTTGAAGCTTGGCAGAATTAGATTCGACCAGGCGGCTGGGTAAAGATAATAATAAAAATAATTCGTTTCACTAATATCAATCTGGCACATTTAACAAATAAGTACAGGACCTCTAGCCTCTAGAACCTCCTAAGACTGTGTAACGCTACAGTGATAATGTAATTTTTTTGGAAAACGAAGCCCAGCTGGTTCTGAGACCTGTGCATGGGTAATGTGTTGAATGATAATGTTTTATGAGTTAACAGTTTTAGGTAAGTTCCGAATCAGAGGCAAGTGATTTTATAGCTGAGAACCCTCTTTTTGGGTGGCCGATCCATTCGGTCTCCCTTACCGTAGGAATTTGCAGCTTATCTTATCTGACTGAACAGGTACCTGTTACGGTTCGCGGCTAACAATTTCCTAAAAAATGTTTACAGGTTTTTGCGAAAAAATTTCAATACGATTGCAAAAGCTTATTCCTTCGAAAACACTTCAATTCAGAAAATAATATAGCAGAAGAGTAAAGCTATCATTTTCAATATGAGATCAATAAATTAGCACACATTCAGAAAACTTAAGGCTTCTAATGCCCTCATTTAGGTGTTCAATTGAAAGCCATTCATTGTGAAATGAACTGTAAAATCACAGAAGACACTACGATTATTAAGTTATTATAATGAAAAGGCCAAAAGAAGGCATTTTTGAGATTGAAGGGTATGAACTTCGTTATTGATTGCGAATAAAGCACCCAGAGTTTACAAAACCATAATTTAAATTGGATAAAAAAACAGAAGAATAGCAAGTGAAAAGCATCTGTGCAAAATCAGTATGCTTTGATTCAATAAAACTCGACTTTATCAAATTTGGGACCGTTCCTGACTATTGAGTACTTTCATATTCAATTTCAAAAAATGATTTGATAAGTTTTGAAGGAGAAATTGAACAAAATGTTTGGTTTATTAGTAATTGAATTGGTTAACCACCAGGCCGACAATAAAAACATCATGATATCATGATAATCATCATTTCATGATAATTTTGTGAATTTTTGTAAAATATCGCACACATTTAAAGATTTGGTAATCTCGATTCGTTTTCAGACTGGCATTTTTCGTTCACTTTATTGCCAACGCAGAAGTCTCATGTGAGCAACATAGAAATTTATAATAGTGAATCTTGTAGCACGTTACAGATAATTTTACACTTATTCAATTTAATTCACACCATCTATATGAAGACCTTAGTCATTTCTGAATGGATGATAAAATAGCTGTAATCTTTCGCCCTCTTTATTTCTGTAACAAAACGTTCCGGACTTACATTCATTCTAATTTTTTTATTCTCATGAGAAGTTGCTTATGCAGCCTGGCAGAGCCATTTTGAACTCTTGAAACACTCTGTACAAAAAATACTCATGATGGACACATTTTGTTTCCCCATAACTAATACTCTTTAAAAAAGTAAAGTAATGAATTCCCGCCCCCTCAATGAACTTCATCGAGCAACATTCTTGTGAAAGAGCTCTGAAAAATCCCAATTTTACCCCCCCCCCCTCCCGAACCATTTTCCTTGTAGGACGGGTAAGCCCCTAAACCAAAAGTGTGGGTGCGCCCCTGCATTAGGAATAATGTACATTAAATTCTTGACAGTTATCCATCAATATTATTGAAAAGCTGATGAATAAAATGACGAATTGGACAGAAATTTTTGTAAAATTAAAAAACTCAAGTAAAAACTATTTCATGTCCATATTAAAATCATCAAAACAATAAACGAAATTGAAAAAAAATACAACAAGAATCATTCAAAATACTGTTAGGTCTACCTAAAAGCCACAACTGAAAGGACTGACTGCAGAGATCAGTTGAAAGAGCATACCTGTGAAATAAGACTAAGAATAAAACTTATGATAACCATCATATCAACTAGCATTATGTGAAAAATACAGACCTGTAAAATAAACGGCAAGATTTAAAATGATTATAGAAATCAAGCAAATGTATGTTAATATGCTGTAAAATAGATTTCAAACGAAAACCCCACTTTTCACAACATATTTCTAGCATGAGATGACGTTTGGCATGGTTCATTGATTTTTTATATTAATTTTTAAGTTTTATAGTTTTTTTTTAAAGTCGCTCAAGTACAGATCAATGAACTTGAGTAACTAGGTTATCCCGGGTCGCACGAATGTGCGACTTTATTAAACTTTGTAAAATACATTCCAAATACTTATCAGAATAAAAAATTTATTTTGCAGTATTGTTGAACAGCCGATCAATATAATATTTTTCTAACATACCTGTGCTGGCTAAAATTTCATTTTTCTATTCTTTATCAGCTGATAAATATAAAATTTTCTTAACACACCTGTGCTAAAGAAATTCTTTAATTCTTCGTCTTCTTCTTTTTCTTTTTCTCCTTCTTTTTCTTCTTCTTCCTCTTCTTTATCTTCTTATTCGTTTTCTCCCTCTTCTTCTTCTTCCTCTTCTTTTTCTTCTTCTTTTTCTCCTTCTTCTTTTTGTTCTTATTCTTTTTCTTCCTCTTCTTTTTGTCCCTCTTCTTCTTCTATTTCTTCTTCTTATTTTCCTTCTTTTTCTTCTTCTTCTTCTTCTTTTTTTCCCTCTTCTTCTTTTTCTTCTGCTTCTTCCACTTCTTCTTTTTCTTTTTTCTTCTCCTTCTACTTCTTCTTCTTCCTCTCCTTTTTCTTCTTCTTTTTCTTCTTCTTTTTCTCCTTCTTCTTTTTCCTCTTCTTTTTATTCTTATTCTTTTTCCTCTTCTTTTTATTCTTATTCTTTTTTCCTCTTCTTTTTCTCTCTTCTTCTTTTTCTTCTTCTTCCTCTTCTTTTTCTCCTTGTTCTTCTTCCTCTTCTTCTTTTCTTCTTCTTCTTCTTTTTCTTCTTCTTCTTCTTTTCTTCTTCTCCGACTTCTTCTTCTTTTTCTTCTTTTTCTCCTCTTTCTTCTTCTCCTTCGTCTTCTTCGTCTTCTCCTCTTCCTTCTCTTTCTTCTTCCCCTTCTTCTTCTTTTCTCTCTCTCTCTCTCTTCCTCTTTATCCCATCCTCCCACCCTCTCTCTTTGAATGAACAATGAAAAATAAACCTTTTATTTCAAAACAGCTGATCATCATCATCATCATCATAAGTTGAAATGTGAAAATTTTCAGCTCACCGATCCCTATGTTGAAGCAATGGCAAAAATTGAAACTTTGATCGTTCATTGCTCTTGTCCACTTTGATGCCTTCTTTCAAGACCTTATCAAACATCTACTCGATGAGATCTTTCAAATGAGACGTGAACGAACAAAATCGGTCGAGAAACCACGGAGGAGTTGTCATCACAAAAAAACATGTTCGCCTATTTTATATAAAGATTCAACTGAAGAACTGAAGACGGATTGTGCCTTAGCACAGCATTGCAAAGAATTTGATGACTCACGCTCAATAAAGAACAATAACAATAAGAATAAAGACTAGTTATATACCTCATTTCGCAGGCTATGAACCTATAAGGCATACACAGTTCAGAGACTCGTTTAGTCATTTCCCAACCTGCAAAGTGTGCGTAATCTGTGTATTCGGTAGTGGCGCAGATCTGGTGGATATTTTTCTAAGTTGAAGTATATGGGACTGTACATACGAAATGAGGTATTTTTTGAAAAAAGTGTGCAAACTAGTGATTCTGCTTCAGAACTGTCCTGGCAGGTCTTCTGCGCAGTCGCAAACCTAGGTACGAAACGGGACTTCCCCGTTTCGTTTTGCTACCCCGTTTCGTGTTGTGCTTGCGTGCAGACTACCCCGTATGACACCTTGTACAAACACACACACACACACACACACACACATTCAGTGATAATTATTATTGATGCAGAAGCAGACTAGTGATTGTTCTATGTAATTGTATTAGCCTGGTTAGGTGGTAGAGGGGACAAATGGTCCTAACCTTGCCGGAAGATAAGGCATTCAATCAATCACTCTCTCTATTTCTCTACTCTGTCACACGTTATTTTGGATCATGAAGTCCTAAAGAATAGTTGCTGTCATGCAGAAGTAGAAAGAAGTAAGATAAAGCAAAGTTGAAAGACTATTAAGTTTGCGTTGTAACTAAAGAGAATAAAAGAAGATTGCAATACATTCATAAATATACAATTTCGAGTTATTTTGTTTGATTCTGTTAATGATTTATTGTTTTCTGGTGTTCTGAGGATGTATTCAAGAGTGTATTACAAATTTGAAGATATATCCAGGAATGTATTAGGGCTTTGATGATGTATTTTAGGTTCTAATACGGTTCTGAGGATGAATACAAGATTTTATTTTGCTTCTGATGACATACGATATGGTGTATCTTGACTTATGATAACAATCATTATTCGTTTCGGGTGTCCTGAGGATTCTAAACTACAGTTTTGAACAAATATCCAGGAATATATTACTTTGTAGCGGTGAAGGTGATATTGTGGAAGATATCCGTAATGAATAATAAGACGAAGTTGTCACAACCACATTTTTTGAAAACCGTGAGATACTAGTTTCGGTTGTTATGCCGTTATCAATCTCAAACAAACTAAAACTAAAGTACAGTGTAGCTTCATATATTCAAAACACATAATTTTCTTTGTAGTGGCGAAGGTGATATTGTGGAAGGTATCTGTAGGTATGGTATTTAGTATATATTAAGCTACTCTGTTCTTTAGTTTTAGTTTGATAATGGTGTAACAACCAAAACGGTATTCAATAAATGCGGTCGTGACAACTTCGTCTTATTATTCGTTAGGAATATATTAGGGGTCTGACGATAATTTTAGGGTATATTAGGGATAAAGATAAATTCTAGGATGGATTACAATTTTGAGGATATATCCAGGAATGTATCAAGTCTCTTGACGATTTTTGGGTCTACTACGGTTCTGAGGATAAATGCTTCCGATTTATGATGGCATATGCTGCATCTTGATTCTGGTGTTCAGAGGAATCTGATGATATAATAAGGCACTGAGTATGCATTTTAGGGCTCTGAGGACAAATCCTACGTTCTATTATGCTTCTGATGACATTTTGTAGGATGTATCTAGAAATCTAGGTTTAGATGGTAATATTTTCTAGTGCTTTCTGATGATGACTGTGATATTAATGTTCTATGACAATGATGATGATGATGATTTTGGCTTACGAAAAAGAGAATGTAATAGCAAGTGTTGGCATGCCACAGCCACACCGTGGGGGGGGGGGGGGGCAGTCAGCTTTCACCAGCAGATAGTCTTGTGGCCTTATTGCATCGTCCGATACACTTCCTAATTCCTCTTCACCTGACTCTTCTTATTCGGCTATCAAAATTATTTATTTGCCTCCGTTAAATCTTCTCTTCTTCCTTCATCTCCGTCCGCTGCTAGTAAAATCTCACCTCTCACTGCCTTCCAATTTTTCATTTTCTTCATACCCACTTTCGTGAACTCATAATTCTTCCAACTTATCTCTTCCTGATAGTTATTCGATGTTTTTATTTTTTTATTCAATTTCCCTTCCAAAATTGGAACTTAAATCATAAATTTTTCCTTACATTCGTTCTATATCGAACCTCAGAATATATATCTATAGCTCCTCTCAATTAGCTCGGAAAATATAGCTCAAATGTAGCTTATATTTCAAATAGAGCTCTAGAATTACAATTTCACTAGATTTCTAAATGTTCAAAAGATAATAAATTCAGAGATTCCTTCTAATTTTACTATATTCTATGTATTTATAAAAAATAAAGAACTATTATAAAGAAGATAAACAAATATATTTTAAAAAATTAATTAATTTGTTTCATATTGATTTTGTAACAAAATATCAACTTTTCAAGCTTGATTTTTACTATGTATCAATCATTTGTGATTCAAATATGATTTTATTTGTGAATAAGTGAATCCAATATTGCAAAAGTACTATTTTTTTGCTAGAGCTCGTGGCTAAATCAGAGCTGCCTCATTATAGCCTCGCCAATATCATTTTTATATATTATTTATTCTATGTGAAAATTTGTCCCTGGTAAAATAAGTCAGTTATTAATTATTGACATCAATAACCAAGACTGACCGACTCTCATTTTAGGAATTTATAAACTTATACGTTCAAAATATTTGGCACATCGCTTAACTAACAAGATGTGTATGTGTATTTCTAGGACAGCCTTTGCATTAGTAACAATTCCAATCTATTCAATATAAAACCCCGGAAAAATTCATCAGTACTGCCTCTCAATACTGTCAACTCAACCTGGAGCGCCTATTCACCACAGTACCACAAAATAGACATGCTACCAAATATCAGCCTCTGCATTAGTGACAATTCAATCTATTCAATATGAAACCCCGGAAAAATTCATCGGTACTGCCTCTCAATACTGTCAACTCAACCTGGAGCGCCTATTCACCACAGTACCACAAAATAGACATTACCAAATATCAGCCTTTGCATTAGTAACAATTCAATCTATTCAATATGAAACACCGGAAAAATTCATCAGTACTGCCTCTCAATACTGTCAACTCAACCTGGAGCGCCTATTCACCACAGTACCACAAAATAGACATTACCAAATATCAGCCTTTGCATTAGTGACAATTCAATCTATTCAATATGAAACCCCGGAAAAATTCATCGGTACCTCTCAATACTGTCAACTCAACCTGGAGCGCCTATTCACCACAGTACCACAAAATAGACATGCTACCAAATATCAGCCTTTGCATTAGTGACAATTCAATCTATTCAATATGAAACACCGGAAAAATTCATCAGTACTGCCTCTCAATACTGTCAACTCAACCTGGAGCACCTATTCACCACAGTACCACAAAATAGACATTACCAAATATCAGCCTTTGCATTAGTAACAATTCAATCTATTCAATATGAAACCCCGGAAAAATTCATCGGTACCTCTCAATACTGCTAACTCAACCTGGAACACATTCACCACAAGCCACAATACCGCGAAATAGACATGCTACAAAATTTCATTTTCCAATGCACCTAGCCTTTCTAAATCAATGAATAAATTACTCTACATACAATCTCCCGTAATGATAGACTACAAGTTTATTATTGCAAGTTTCTTTCGAAGAAAAATGAAAAATTACTTGAACCTAGGGAATTTTATTACCCACGTTTTATGACCACAGTTACTGCAGTAACAGTTATGGTACAAAATAATATTAACTAAGAAAAATAATAAACTAAAAGTGTTACCTGGTATTTTACATGGTGCATGCACAGGTAATCGATGAATTTGAACAAGAGAGAGTTAAGAGGAGAGAGAGAGAGTGAGAGAGAAATGCGTGTGTGTGAGAGTAATAGAAAAAATGAAACGGTTATTGAAATTGACCATAAAAATTGCGTAATTGGTGAGCGATGCCAATAAGCGTGGTAAAGCTCAGCTATGATTGGTCATTGCTCATTGCTCATTGTTGGTAACTGTCAATAATATTCACAGCAACATTACGCAATTGTAGTGGAGAAATTGTAGGTTACTTGTAATAAAACTGGTGGACAAAACATTATTGTGCAGAAACTAGGTCAAATATGTTAATGTAGTTTTTCGGTGGTTCGGAACCCACCTAAAACTGTAGGTCCAACTCATAAATCACAATCATCCAACTCATTACCCACGCACAGGTCTCGGACCTATGTGGGCTTCATCCTCAAAAAAAAAAGTTTTTCGGTAGGCTTGATTTCGTTGTTGAGTTAGCATTGTAATGATACTGAAATTATGGAGAAGTCTAAAGTGGGAGCACTGATGGATTCTATTAAGAGGCATCTATCAAAAATGCATTTAATTTATAAAATATTTTCATTCAAAAATGACGTTTGAAACAGAAGAAAACTAAGACGTGTATTTAAAAACCTCACCTCAAGGTTTCCTTAATTCAAGGAAGACTTGAAAAGCCTTGAGGAAGGCTTTACACGGCTCTCTCTAGACAAGGAAGCCTCAAGGTAAGTAGGTTAATAAAATAAGGGCATGAGTTCCAAGTAAAACTTGTGAAAATAGTTGTAAATTTTTTTACATAAATATTGCCTCCTAAATCTCATTAATTTTTTAAATATTAGTTATTGATAATCGCATTGCGAAATTGAAAGTCGAAATCTGAATATAGGATTCCAATAATGTGGTACGACTTCAAAGTACGCGGATTCGGACCAAATGGACAGCAGGGCAGGAATACACTAAAATTGATCCTTTTATTATAGGAATCTATATCAAAAGCATCACTTGTAGTGTATTCCGGCCCTGTTGTCCATTTAGTCCTAATCCGCGTAGTTTAAATCAAAGCTCTATGTTTATTAAATGACGAATATCGACCATATGTGGAGCACCTAATACTCGAGGATAATCATCATCTCAAAATAAAATACGTGCTGGGGAATGGTGGTATTCATACTGTATTCATGCTGTGATACACCATACTACAATATGTTCCACGTGATTTATGCTGTATCAAAGCGTGAATACATAGCATGCATACCACCATTCCACAGCATGCGTTTGACTTCGCGATGGTAATTATTACCGAATATTGGATATACTATACAAGTACACTGAACAGACTGTACACCGTAAAAGTGCACAAGCACACTTTCTGTGGAATTATATCAGGGGTGAATCCAGAAATTTTTAGGAGGGATATCAAGTGAGAAAATATTTCCTGGAAGACATCACCCCAAAAAAGGATCTCATCCCCATAAAAAGACTCACAAATAAAGCTTTTTTCAAGTGTAAATTTTTAAAATTCCGGGGAGGGGGAGGAATACTCAAATTTACACTTGAATTTGCCCCTGAAAAGAATAAAACGCTCATTTTCGTGCTAGCGCACCCCAAAAATCTGAATACCATTGCAGTTTAGCCAAGGTATAATATCATATCAAGGTATCATAAAAGGTTTATGATACATTAATATTATATAAGATATCAAAGTATTATTTTTTATTTAGAATACTTATTTTTGCTTACATATATTTCTTTGCCATAAATATTGATCTCCTTTCGGTGATTTATTATTTTGTACGTACTTGAAGTTGTATTGTCTTGTATATTGAATTGTTTGAAATAAAAATTGTTTGTCTGTCTGTCAATCAAGAGTAACGAGCCTGAACACAACACGGTACCAACACTAAAAACTTCTCATAACATCTTCAATAACGCATCGGTTTTAACGATCAGCCACAACGATTTGACCACAACCTTGATCCTCTCCACCGTCGTTATAACCGATTTTCAAAGAGATTTTCGAAGGCCAACCTAGTACACGAATAAGCATACGAGACACACTTGTACTAGTAAATATATTGCAAAACAAAATGGAAATCATGTTGTGACGTCACGACGGTTGGTTGTGCAACAAGTTAAGCCATGTTGCTAAAGAACTCTTGTTGTTTACTCTCTCTCCAACTCCTCCCTCTCTGTCACACTCCCTCCCTCACTGTCACATCCTCTTACAACAATTTCGCCGTTTTTTATTCACTACCACTATCATTACCTTTGGCTTTTCAGCAGAATGTACATTTCCAACTCCCACTCAATCTCATGATAACTAACTTTCTCGTTCATTCTCTCTCGCTCCCTCTCTTTTAATCCTTCTAGTCTCTTTCTCACTCTTTCATCCCCTCCTCAAACTCACTCATTTACACTCGCTCTCTATCTACCTCTCACACTCTCTACCATTCTCCTTAACACTCTCAATCCCTCTCCCTCACTTTCTTTCCTTTTTCCCTCTCTTCCACTTTCTCACTTTATCTTCTTCTAATCTCTTTCTCACTCTCTCTGCCCTCCTCACACTCATTTTCTCTCTCTTAATAAAAACAATCAATCTCTCTCTGTCTATCTCTCATTCTCTTTAACAGTCTCAATCACACACCCTCACTTTCTTTCCCTTTAACCTCTTCCACTCTTCATTACTCACACTCTCTCTCTCAGCCGGCATGAGTTTGGCAAGGTTGAAAAAGAGAAAGAATGAAGTAGAATGAGAGAATGGCCGATTGAGTGGAGTAGGTACTGACAGTGACACAGTTCTACCAAAGACAAGGATTCGGCCTTCCTACTTCACTAATCAGCTGTTGCTATTACCGGTCGGCACAAGAGTACGTACGAGGACCGTACGAAAAATAATGACCTGCTGTTGTTCTTGGTGCCGGTACCTCATTGCCCACGCACAAATAAATCTCAGATTGATGTGGGCTTCTTCCGCTAGAAAATTAACATCTAATACAATTTGGTAGAGTAAGGACTACTAATAAGTAAAATAACTATATAACATCATTTCCAATTCATTCAGGTTTTTTTCGGAAGATGAAGCCTACATAAGTCTGAGGCATGTGCGAGGGTAATGAATGATGGTGATTGTTGTGTTGTACCTACAGTTTTAGGTGGGTTCCGAACAACCGGGAAATGGTTTAAAATTAAAGTTTACTTGAACAGTATTATTTGTACATTGAATATTTTGAACTTTCAAATAATTTTTTCATGCACTTCTTGTATTTAAACGATTTTTTTTTTAATAACAATAAATTAATTGGACATAAATGGATTTGATTTGACTTATAAATGAACGAAGGTAGGAATAAACTACGGACAATCTTTAATTGAGCATGTTAATGCTTGAATGAATATCACAGTCAGTTATTTAAATACTGAAAATATTTTGAAAACTCAAGACAACTCTCTGTTAATTGACAATAATTTAGAAATTGCTGAATGCCAATGCATATTTTCCATCTCTTCAAAGTTTTTTCTCGGGCCACTCCAATGTTTCGGAGGAGGCTGCCTAAAAACAGTAACGTCCCTGAACTTATTCAGCTTCGACGTTAAAACTCTGACACCAGACCTGAGCCAGCCAGGTCACACGATAGTATTATTATTACCTCTTTATAATTCATAGCTTCCACTTCTAAAATTATTTTCACTTTCCAAGAATTTATTCAAACACAAAAACCTTGTTGCATCATACTTATTTTGGCTGATGACGTCCACATGAGTTTGAGGGCCGTATTTATGAGCGTTCCTTCAGTGTCTCTTGACTCGAGGGACTCTTGAAATGTCTATATGAATACATTACATTTCAAGATTCCCTCGAGTCAAGAGAAACTGAAGCAACGTTCATAAATACGGCCCTGAGTGACTTGTGCGAGGGCAATGATAACGATGTTATGCGAATGGTGCAGCTACAGGTTTAGGTGGGTTCCAAATTTAATTTCACAAACTTCTGTCAAAAAAGGGCTGAAATTCAAAGAAAAAAGCCAAGGAGAACAGTTACATAATTCCCCAACGGACACTCAAAAAATGTTTCCACAATTTGCAAACATGTTTTCATCCAACTTCCGACCTCCGACATACTTAACTATTATATTTTGGACAAAAAAAAAGACAATATGGCGGCCTTGTTCGGCCTCCAAGGATTCGCAAGCCAAGCAGGAGGATGTGAATGCAAATACGCCTGATCATCAGCCAACCGTCTCCTCTGTATCTATGCGGCTCACCTTGAAATAGCAGGAGCTGAGTTGAGTTGAGTAGGCGATCACCCATCTTCATCTCCGAAACAAACAAACATGTCCTTCAAATCCTTGTTCCAATAATCCTCAACAGAATGTATCCTGATTTCTAAATATGAGGTCCTTTCAATGAAAAATTGCCCAGGGATTTCGGAATGAAAAATATGTCATTTTATTCCTCAATGTGTCTTTCATTAAAAAAAAAAACTTATCAAAAGTTTAAAATAGCTTGTAGGGGAGATCAATTGCCCCCAAAAACCGAAAAACTTTCAACTTTGAACTCCCATATTTCATAAAATATTTGATGAAAAATATAATTTATCATGGCAATAGGCAATATTTTAATACCTTAATAATATCCAATACAATAAACTTCGAAAAAAAATTATGACCAAAACCCCATTTTGTTGACCAAACAGGCATTTTGTGCGCAGGGTTTTTGGTCATAATTTTTTTTTCGAAGTTTATTGTATTGGATATTATTAAGGTATTAAAATGTTGCCTATTGCCATGATAAATTATTTTTTTCATCAAATATTTCATGAAATATGGGAGTTCAAAGTTAAAATTTTTCGGTTTTGGGGGGCAATTGATCTCCCCTACAAGCTATTTTAAACTTTTGATATTTTTTTTTTAATGAGACACATTGAGGAATAAAATGACATATTCTTCATTCCGATCATACAATTAGTTTTCTCAAAATAATCTTTTTAACACATGCGAAAAATTATTTTGAAAAAAATGTTAAATTGTTGAATTGAGATAAAAAATGTGTCATACTTTTCCCCATACTTTTCAATTATAAAAAATTATCAAATGTTTAAAAAAAACTTGTAGGTGACTTCAATTGCCCCCAAAAAAACCAAAAATTTCAACTTTGAACTCCATATTCCATAAAATATTTGATGAAAAAAATAATTTCTCATGGCAATAGTTAGAATTCCAATATCTTAATAATATCCAATTCAATGAACTTCGAAAAACCATTGTGAACAAAAACCCTGTGCACAGCCTAAATGGATAAGGGTTGGTATTTTTGCACAAACACAAAGGTGGGCGGTCCTCTTTGCACAGCCACATTATTATGAATCAACGAGATACTATAGTTTCGACAGTCATTTCATTCTCAAACTAAATACAGAAAATAGAACTAAAATAGATTTGAATCCTTATTCCAATTATCCCCAACAAAACGTATTCTGATTTCTAAATATGAGGTTCTTTTAATGGAAATTTTCCCATTTTTAAATATATATTTACCACCTGCCACTTATCCAAGGGTTTTGGTAATAATATTTTTTTTCTAAGTTGCTCGTATTGGACATTATTAAAAAGTACTGAAATGTTATTTAATGCAGCAAGAAAATTATTTTGTGAAATATGGTGCTCTAAGTTGAAATTTTTGGTTTTTGGGGACAAGTAATCTTTCCTAATTTTAACATTTGATTTTTTTACTAAAACACACAAAGGGAATAAAAAGGCATATTATCTATTTCAATTAAAAGCTGAACTTCTTTGTAATTAACTTTCAAATATAAAAAAAATTCAAGATTTTCAAAAATGTATTTACAAAAAACGAATTGTTTGATTAGAATAGAATTTATTCAATTTTATTCCTAGAGGTGGGTTTTATAAAATCGTTATCAATAGTTTGGAATAACCTAATGTTGTCCCCCAAAAACAACAGTATAGTGTATAGTGTATAATAGTGCATTGTTAGTTAGATCAATAAATAAATAAAAAAGAAAAATTTCAACTTTGAGCTTCCCTTTCTTCACAAAAAAAAATTATGGAAAAACTTTTGGTCACGGCAATAGGTAACACTTGACAAACCAGGTGGAGCTAACAAATAGCCATCAAATAATATGAAAAGAAAATCTACAGAAATCTCATCTACATATTAGAAAAAGTAATGTCAATCAAGTATATTTAATAACTTAAAATTATTGATAAAAATAACGAAATCGTGAAGAAATACAGTGGAATAAATAGTTATAAAACGTCTTTCCCAACAAAGTAATTCCAATTGAAGCAACGTGAACAAAGTAAAACTTACATTTCTGCAGCACTAAAATAACATTCACAACAATTTGAATTTCCATATTCCTGCATCAATTTTCCGACGTTTTTGCAATTTTTATCCGATTCTCCTGCAATCGCTGCCCAATTAAATCAGTTTACGAACGAAGAGAAGGGAAACTTACGGCTGGAAAGTGAAAGTAAAACGGATAAAAGGTTACATAAAACCAAATCGCGACGGATTATTAGCTGTAGAGGTTGACTATATTCTAGATTCTACCTAATTGCTATCCGTCAGGGTTGGGTGAACTTGGTCCCAATGTACCAGATGTTTTTATCTTTATTATCTATCTATTGTCCATCATTTTCTATTCTTATTATCTATCTTTTACAACAACGATCATCGTTTAATATATTTTACCATCTATCTTCGTTTTCTATAATTTACCATCCTTTACTATTTGCCAGTCATTTCAGTGACTAAGAAAATAATGGGTTGAAAACAAAAGGTTAGGAAATGATAACCTTTTAAATATTCCAGTTCTTGGTTTAGACCGTAATCTTCAGCCATTTATTTTTTATAACGTACTTCAAGTAAAATAAATTTAAAGTTTAAACTATCACAACCATTTCATAGAAAATCCAATATTTTATTATTATTATTATTATTATTATTAATTTTATCATTATCATCATCAAAGCTTGCAAAATTTGTAAATTTTCTCCTCAAACAGCTATGAGCTAGAGTGAATGATTGTTTTATTGAATATAAGATTCCAGGTCTTGAAAGACACATGGAAAAATCAGTATACAAAAATACAAGCAAATAACTCACTGAGAAAATTGAAAATAGAATTTTTTTCAATATAATGTGCGACTCAATCTACAGCGATTCAATATAGTTGCCAAACAGCATAAGTTGCAAATTGATAAATCTAACAAACTACAGAAATTACATCAATACGGTAACTTAGTTCTTACAATATTTTTTTATAAAAATTAAATACTAGCGAGGCACTCACTATGTGAACATCTAAATTACTCAAATCAATAAGTAACCCAAGTAATATCTAGATTAGCACTTAATGTGCTGAAAAGTGTATAAATAAATAAATATTATATTGTATATTATTAATTATATATTAAATATTATATTATACATTCATAAATGATAAATGTATAAATATGATACTGATTCATTTGATAATTAGAAGCGATATAACCAAGATATATTTTCAATAATTGTTACAAAAATGTTGCTAATTTTGAAACAACATTTACGTAAAAGATATGTACGGCGAACTTTTTTTTTCAAATCCGAAATAATATTTCAAAAACGTAGATACTATCCATATTTAAATACTATCTATATTTTAAAAACGTAGCACTTCGAAACTATTTTCTGTACGTAAATTTAATCAATAAAAAATTAAACCCGATAAGAAGTTTACGTTTAATCTAAATAATACTGCAAACAATGGAAAACATGTTATTCAGAAATCTCCGAATTTGAAACAGAGGCCAAAACAATATTACATAAGTATCTTATGACAGATATGTTTGTTTTGTCTTGTGGGGAATGATAACAGTTGGATAGAATTAAAAAAAAAACAATCATCCAAGTTTCGAGTGGTTTAGTTGAAAATCAAGGCCAAGTAATTGATATTTGTTAACAATGGTTCACCTGATTGATAAGCATTTCTTGAAATAGATCGGACAAAGAAATTTGAAACCTAAATAAAATTTAATAGGAATGCTGACACAGTTGAGGCATTGACCTAAATTTTAAAATTAAACACCGAATGTCATGGAAAAGTATTGTCACTGTTGGAAAAGTTGCAACATAATTGCTAGCAATTAGTTATTCTGGGAGATTGCTCTGAGTTCTGAAGTAATAGAATTTATTATACAATTGAGTTGTGTCATGATTCATGATGTAGGTCAATGTTTAGAATGAGCAGGTGATCTGAAGAGGATTAACTGAGAAAATACAAGGAGAAAGTGAGAGTTAAAGCGCGCGCGAGAGAGAGAAAGAGAGAGGGTAAGTGACAGAACTTCAGGTCCCTCCCTTACACCATTTACAAATGAGTTTCAAAAAATTTAATTAAAAAATGAAAAGTAATAAATTTCAACCCAAACAAAATTTAAATAATCAACCAAAAATTCTGTTTTCTACAGAATTGAATACTCAAGTATCCCAATGATATAGAAGTTCTGAAAACAATGAAAAGCTAAGCAATGATGGCTAAGACCATGTGAGGGTGCTTGCAAAGTGGAGCATCCAATACTCGATGACAATCACCATCGCAAAATGAAATAAATAATGTAGAATGGTGGTATTCACACAGCTTCAATATGTCATACACCATTTCACAGCATACGCTTGATTTTGCGATGGTGATTATCATCGAGAGATTTTGATGCTCCACAGAGTAAGTAAACTAATAATTTATTAGTTCTGAAAAATGATTGAAAACATTACGAATACTCGATGATATCAACATTACAAAATTAAACAATGCTATGTAATGATGGTATTCATGCGGCTCCAGTTTGTCATACACCACTCCACAGCATGGGTTTGATTTTGCGATGGTGATTATTATGTAGTATAGAATGCTCCACTGTGCAAGCACCCTAATTATATGCTTATTTATTTATTGTGATAAAAATACAATGTATGCAAAGATGCAACAGACAGAGTATAAAACTGCTGAATTTGCAAATTTTTACTAGGTTGTGTTTTCCAAATCTTTGAGGTTAGTTCACAAAGAAAACTTCAGATTGCAACTAAACTTAGATTGGCAACTTTAGAGTCGCATCTCGCATCCCTTTCGCCATCGCTCCTTATCGCCCCAGTCACACTCATGCAATCCTCTTCTTTCCATTTCCTCTTCTTTTTGTTTGTAACCCATATTTTTCTTGGCCTACCCCTTTTCGTACGCTGATGTGGGGCCCATTCAAAACTTTTGATGGTATTTTACTTACAGCAAGAATTAGTCCTTATAACGACAAGCATAAGTGATAGTTGAAGAAATGTAAGACAAAAAATTATTAAAGGGAAGGAAATAAAAATATGAAGAACAACAAATCGATTCACCATAGCTTTCTATCGCATCTAAAAATAGCCAACAATAAAACACTTCTAAAACAATAACAAAATCGATGTACTCAATTACATAATGAATTTTGCAAGAAAGTTGTGAACTAGATTCAAGAACAATGCAACGCTTAGACATTGGATAGATAGAGAGGCACCACTTTCCATGCGACGCTACTAGCAAAGACGACGACCTAAATTTCTTTATCAATGACTGGGGGATTCAGACAGAACTGTCAAACAACACTTTTTCTGTTTCCTATGTGTGCCATCTCTATCTGGCGTCGAATACTAATGTGGTGGTCTCCACATAGCACAATATATCTATTTGGGACAACATGCATGGCCCGCATGCAACAGTCAATGTTTGCTCTGTCTGAAGGATATTACACTTACAATCAACTGCATAAAATAATAATGGGTACAGAATGGATCGACAGCTACTCATCAAATGGAAAATTTGTGTTTTCCTGGGAAATTTCATAATTTTATGATTTCTACAGGGCAGAAAATGTAGTGTCAGCTATTAACCAAATTAAAAATTTGTGTCTTCCTGGGAAATTTCAGAATTTTATGGTTTATATATTTCACAATTTTATGGATTTACTGTGATAGCCGCGAGCCGTAGCAGGTATATCTGTTCAATCAGATAGAGATAAGCTGCGTTCTCGTGGGTCCTGTTTGGATCAGTGACCGATTAGATTGGCCAGCAAAAAGACACTGTTCTCTGCTGAAATCACTTCCCGGTGGTTCGGAACCCACCTAAAACTGTAGGCCCAACTCATCAATCAACATCTTGCAACTCATTACCCACGCACAGGTCTCAGACCTATGTGGGCTTCATCCTCCAAAAACAAAATAGAAAAGTTGTGTTTTCATGAAGGATTTCATAGTTTTATGATTTATCTAAGGCAAAAAAGCTATAAAAAAAATGAAAATTATATGATTTTCTAGGAAATTTCACAATTTTATGATCTAAATAGGGCACAAAATGGATTGAAACCTATTACAGAGGAACCTTGATAAATCGAACCTCAATAAATCGAAATCCTTGATAAATCGAATTTTTCCAATTCCCCTAGAACTTGCTATCCTACCACCATGTTATTTTACCTTTATAAATCGAAGATTTCATGGATACTACCTTGATAAATCGAAGTTTTGCATCTATTGAGCTTTAATACTAACCTCTATAATCCGAAGGTTCGGCAGAAAACCCTTTATTATTCGAAGTTTTGCAGTTTTCGGACCTTTATAAATCGAAGTTGTAATAAGAGAACCTTAGTAAATCGATGTTGCATGCTTATTTGATAAGATTCTGGAAAGTTAAGTGTTTTGAACCTCAATAAATCGAAGTATTTTAAGATGGACCTTGATAAATCGAACCTCAATAAATCGAAATCCTTGATAAATCGAATTTTTGCCGTTCCCCTTGAGATTCGATTTATCAAGGTTCCACTGTAATAAAATCGAAAACCTATGATTTCCTGGAAAATTTCATAATTTAATGATTTATAAGTTGTATAAAATGGATTAAAACCTTAATAAAATAAGGTTAATATGGTTACCTTATTTATTTCTTGGGCCAGATGATAGTCACATGAGTTGTGAGTCTTGTGCGTGGGTAATGAGGTGAATGATGACCATGGTGAAAAAATCCGACTATGAACAAGATTCAAACTTGAGAACTCAAGGAACAGAGTCTTATCTAATCAGAGACAAGCACCTCTACTGAATAAGTCACCAAAGTCTTATTTACCTATTTTACCCATTCATTAGTTATTATTTACCTAATTATAATTATTTCACCTATTATTATAATTTGTCTATTCTTTTTTCATTTCTTCTTTTAAAAGATTTATTTAATTATCATGCATTTCATACAGACTTTTGTTCAATACTCAACTAAATATTACCACCTATGAATTTGTGTTCTTGTGTTCCAATATATAGGAACAGAATGATCTATCAGTCTATCTATCCTATCTTTATCCTACCTTATCTTTTCTACCTTATTTTCTCCGACAAGTCCTCCTCTTCCTACAACCTTTACATCTTCTTCTGCTTCTTTATTCCCTCGTTCACCTCCTCCTTCTCATCTTCTATCACCTTATTTCACTATCTCTCTCCCCTTTTAATAAGAACTAGTATTTAAAAACAATAAGCATGAAAACAGCTACTGTAGTTTTCATATAACTTGGCAGCAGTTGGGTTCAGATGTAGCAAGTCCTCCCATCTTCTACACGCTGCCAAGTTATATGAATACTACAGTAATAGCAATGAACTGATAAAAAGTAATTAATTAATCAACATAAAAACTAAGTTTTTAATTATTTACAACAAGAGTGAAGGATAATGATCGAAATCTAATTGTATGTCATTGACAAATAAATTTTACTAGACTGCTCCCACATTCACCCTCTCCCATTCAAGGTCTCTCTCATTCCTTCTATCTCTCTCACTCACACTCTCTCCTTTTCTTTTTTCTTCCTTCTACACACGCCTCCGCATGAAACAACGCAAAACATCCATTAAATGGCTTTATCCCAGTTTCTTATCAATCAAGCTATTTTTATCATTAGAATGAATATTTTTCTCGTTTTATTCAAACGGAAAGCAGTGATAACACATGAGTGAGTATTTGTTTGTCACACATGTCCTCCACGCAAGACAATTATTGATTAATGGTACAAAGAAGCACGTGAGTTCTGTTTTAGAGTGAGAAAAAACAATGAGAAAACAATAAAAATGATTTTTTTAGCCAATTCGTTCAAGTACTAAATATGTTTGCAACTAATGATAACCTTCAATTTTGATAATTCTATTGTAGTTGAATTTTCAGTGATTTTATTCTTATGATGTTGAAGATCCATCTTGTTTCCACTAATATGTAATATAAACTTAATAAAACAACTTTTGAATGGAAATTAACTCACGTTATGGTGTGACGGCCGTTTCGCTCTGTTGTCTAGAGCATCGTCAGACGACCCACAGTACACTCGAGTGTACTGTGGGTCGTCTGACGATGCTCTAGACAACAGAGCGAAACGGCCGTCACACCATAACGTGAGTTAATTTCCATTCAAAAGTTGTTTTATTAAGTTTATATTTTATTCTTATTCTTTATAGTTTTAGTTATCTATTTTCTAATTACTAATCTTTGTGTCAATTCATGACGAAAATATCAATAACGTTTTTCTCTCTCTTCTTCATAGATTGATAATTATCAATATTTTTATTTACATTCTTTATATTTACATATCATCATATTATAACTTATCATAACTTATTTTATTCACCGTTTGTGAATTGTTTTTACCTTCTTCTTTCTGTCCGTTTTTTTTTTTTTTTATAGATTAAGAAAAATATTTTATTACTATCATCTGATTCATTTTCTTTTGCTCTTCTTATTAGATTTCTCCTTAGGTCTTTTATGATCTGGCACCGTACGATGTATGAATAAACATAGAATATTACCCTTTTCCTAAAAACTTTACTTAAAGCTTTCACATAAGTTTCTAGATCGATTCACAACGTTTTTAGGACACAATCAATTATTAAAAATTTATTTCAATGAATGTTTACCATTTATAAATATTCATATATTCGGGCCCTCAACTTATAGACCACCTTCATTCATGTATAGGCATGTGTTTAGGACCTATAATAATATTTACTTTGGTAATTAACACAATATGAAACAAACTGTAATTAAAATTATCAGATTACTTTTTCGGCACTATAATTATAATAAAATTACACTTTCCAGATCACAGAGATAAAGTGTAAAGATTGAATTTTAATGAGTGTTTCTCTTTCTCATGTTTTTTGCACGTGTATGAAAATGAGGGGAAATATGTACAGTACACTATTTCTTCTTTGCCTTCATCTTCTCCCACGATAATACCGTTAAACGATAATATTAGCATTACAATGAGTGATATATTTCGTTTTATCAAACAGATTTTTCACTTTTCTCTGATAATTTATAGTGAAGTTTATTTCACAGAATTCACCAACTTGTCCTTTATTTATAGTGCTTTATACAATTAGTGGAGGATAATGAATATTTTATTATAGATTTAAAAAAATATATATATTGAAACTTTTCAACATTTCATTGTATAATAATTGTAAATTAATTATAGAAGGGTCCGTATTTAAAAGTACCTATGAGACATTACACTTCATTCATAATTCAAATACAGTAGAAATCATTCCAACAAACTTGAGGGAAGTGATTAGCCATGAGATATCTCTTCATTTAGATAGGACGTAAGGAATTGTGCCTGGTAAGCTGAATTTTCCTAGTTTTACACGTTTTGGGGAGCACAATGTGCACCATCAGTGTTACCAGACGCTAGCTAAAGAATTGTGGGGGATTTCACTCGAAATTAACATTCGCAACAATTGAGAGTACGGTAATTTTGAGCAAAATCCCTCCCCCCCCCCCCTAGTTCTTTTGTTTGCGTCTGGCAATACTAGTACGCAGTGCGCACAGCGCACTCCGCTTCAGCGTGACCGCTTTGGTTTGGCCAGCCAAAATTACTCTGTTCTCTGCTGTAAAATCAATTTTTGGTGGTACGGAGCTCACCTAAAACAACAGAGCCAAGTGAACATTACTAACGCAAAGGTCTTAAACCTATATGGGCATCATACTATATAAAAAATGACTGGAATAAAAAGTGAAACTGAAGCCTTCATTGGTTCGGAACCCACCCAAAACTGTGAGTCCCATCATCGTTATCCAAGTCAGTACTCACGCACAAGTCTCAGACCTAAGTGGGATTCATATTCCTAAAAAGTGAATCTAAAGCGGTAGAGGGATTGTCCGATTACCTTATCGATTGGCGGGGTTGACCAGCAAAAATTACTCTGTTCTCTGCTGTAAAACCACTTCTCGATGGTTCGGAGCCCACCTAAAACAGAAGCTTCAAGTGATCCAACATCGTTATCTAACTCATTACTCTCGCACATGTGGACTACATCCTCCGAGAAAAAATGGCTGGACGAAAAAGTGAAACTAAAGCGGTAGAAGGATTGTCCGATTACCTAATCGATTGGCGGGAATATACTTGTGATTGGGTGGGTGGGTGGCAGTGGCAGGCAGCTGGCTTATGTGGAATCTGATCTTGACCTGGCACCGTTTCAATTCTCTAATAATCAGGTCGACCGGCCGGCTCTAGCCGACGCCCCAGCTCCAGAAACAGAGACCTCATATATTATAAAATATATAAATATATAGTCAGTGTCAGCCCATTGGCCGGCGCTAAAATATATAGTTATATAGTCACTGTTAGCCCAATGACCGGCGCTATATAGTTATATTAGCTATACAGTTTCGAGGGCCATACTGCTCTTTAAAAAACAAGAACAAGTTGCTCAAGAGCTAGGACTGCACCTAGATTAGCCAGTGCTGCCCTCGATCTTGGCTCCCATATTTTTCTGTTTACACTTTTGATTTTCAGCTTGCAACACAACATTTTACAACTTTTCCAAGATTTAGATTTTATTATACCAGAAACAATGTTATAAGCTCGACAATAACAAATAAATAAATAAATATTTTAGCAACACATCATTTCCATTTACAATAACAAACAGTGGCTCTACAGCGTCATCGATAATAACTATTACAGTATTATTATTATTATTTAGGATCTAAGCACTATATCTTGTAATTTTTGGAAGTTAAGAAGGATGCTTTAATAATACAATAAATTAAGTCAATATCTTTAGCTCTTTCTCTCAAAAAGTGGGTTCGAGGGGTGCTCCCAGAGATATTTTTGAAAAATAGCCCATTTGAAACCATATTTTAAGCGATTCTAGACATAAACTCATAGATGATAACAATAATATTTATTTACCAAACATGAACGATTTCAACGTTATTTTAAGCAATATTGCGTTTCTAGACATGAATCCATCTATTTTAAAATAATTTTAAGCCACATTGTGTGTCAAAGTGATTTTTTTCTAGTTTTTGCATAATTTCCTATAGGAGATTCAGAGTCTTGTGCTAAAAGTTTGATTAGAAAAATTTGAAAGCAGGCCTACTTGAACTATTTTCACTCTGCCATTTTTGATAACCCCCTTCCCTGATTGGGTTAATTTATAATACCCTACTTAATAATTTCATTTGTAAGAGGGGTTCTGGGGGTTCCCACAGAAAGGTTTTGAAAAATGACGCCTCTAAAACCATATTTTTAGCTATTCCAGACACCTCTTTTGTCAAAAATTCTCTCCAACTTTTAAAAATTCCAAAATATATTTTGTCTATGGGGGGGATCTATTCCCCTGTTCCCCCCTCAGTTACGCCACTGCTGCCTTAAAATACAACCTCAAATATTGTAAAATAATCCTGACCGGTTAATTTAACGCTAGCGAGTCCCCAGTTAATAGCTGTTGGACTGCCGCACGCGCACTCACGGTCCCAGCTGTTGCAGTAGCAAGCAGCAAAAGTACGTAACGAGCGCCGCGCGCACATGATGCCTAGTAGTGTGACGTCACAACCAAGGTCGTAGGCGGAGGGCAGCAATCAGCTGGCATGGCCTTTGACAGCAGCAGCACCAGCAATCGATAGCACTGTTTACTTCGTTGTGCGCATGCGCAGACTTATAAAACGCCGGCCGGCAAGCTATTGTGACGTAAGCACGTGGGATGATAAGTTACACGGGTACACGCGGATTAACTACAACGTTGTGGAGTTGTCGAGTGGGATTACAGAGGAAAATAGAATGATGGGAAGATGTTGGGATGAGTGGGATGGTTGTGAAAATGAATAAGAGGATGAAGGTGGGATTATACAGGAAAATAAAGGGGGGGGGAGAAGTTATGATGAGTGGGATGATAATGAAATAGAAGAGGAATAATAACGTGTGGGACGGTTGTAGTAGAGAATGGGGAATAATGTGTTACTGTTTTAGGATTATTGCGGAATTTGTAAAACGTGTACCTGAAGAAGAGGTGAAAGGAGAATATTAGACGGTGCGGAGGCAAATGAGAAAGAGAAAAAGAAGATGAAGAAGAAGGTAGGATTAAAAGGGAAAATAAGACAGCTGGAAAGAAGTTATTATGAGTGTGATGATTGTAGAAAAAAAGGGAAAATAAAAGGCAATAAAGATTATAGGTAGAAATAGTAATGTGTGGGATGGTTGCGATAGAGAAGTAAGTTGAAAGAAATATTGCAGAATAATTTTTCTATGTAAGCGTGTATTCAAAAAAGAGATGAATAGAGAAAAAGAAAGAGAAGAAAAAAGGAGAACGAGGGAGAATGAGAAGACGATAAGGGAGGAGGAGAACGAGGCAGAATGATAAGATAAAGGTGGAGGATGAGGAGGAGGAGAATAAAAAGGTAAAGAAAAAAACGAGAAGAATAACATGAAGAAGAAAAGGGTGGAGAATACTTAGGAGGGCGAAGAGGAGTGGAGCAGGAGGATGAGGAGAAGAAAAAGAGAAGATGATGATGATGATTATAGAGAAGATTGGGGGATCCGCGAGAAGTAGAAAAGGATGATGAAGAAGGTAGCAGGGGTTTTGGGAATATTATTCTTCTAATACGAGTTGTTCTCCCTCTGGAAAAAGATGAACAGCATGCAGGAAGAGTTTCAGACAATGACGTAGCTTGTGAATCATCTTCGTGGAAACGTAGTGCAGCAGTTGGAAATTCAATTCATTTTGTGCAATCGGTTCCAGCTTACGTCATTCAAGTCGAACCAATTCAACTTCAAAGTGCACCTTTCCTTTTATCACTGAGCAAATAGTGCCCACTTTAGGAAATATAGACGGTTTACAAAAGAATGTCCCAATTTTAAAGGGCTTCAATTCTATCACGTAGATAAGATTTGGTCAACTAAATCTTGGCAGTGCGCAGAAACACATTTTGTTTTGTCTCTGCTCAATGTACACAGCGTTCCAAGCGGCTTTACTAAGAACTATGCCCGTATTTATGAGCATTCCTTCACTATCTCTTGACTCGAGGGGCTGTTGTCCATATGAGAATTCCTTCACTGTTTCTTGACTCAAGGGGACTCTTGTCCACATTAATGAGCATTCCTTACTGTCTCTTGACTCGAGAGACTCTTGAAATGCCTATATAAATACATAACATTTACAAGTGACACTGAAGGAAATTCAGTGAAAATCAAGTGACACTGAAGGAAGGACAATAATATTTTTCATAAATACATTCACTCTTCATATAACGAAGTATGTGAGAACACATTACAGTATAGTAGTAGTATTAATACTAGCATAGTACTAGTAGTATTAATAGAGAGCCAAGGCTGACTCATACAACTGATAAAAATGAGTAAATAAGCTGTACCAAATTTGTCAATCAAGAATTCTCAAATATTTTGACAACATTTCTCAACAACATTCTTGAATTTTTTGTAGCAATGTAACAATTGTTTTTGAGAACGATTCTCAATCATTTTCATCCAAATTCTCGAACATTCCTAGAGGATTCTCAAGGTGCGAATGTGAAGGTGCTTTATCCAGCTGGAAAATGTGTTCCTCCTCTTCTAATATTGAAAAACCAACCAATTCATGAGCATGTCCAAGAAAAAAAACAAATAACTGCAATAATTGAAACCCTAGCACCAGACATGCTATTATAGGGTGGGGAAAATTTTGATTACCATAACGCAGATACCGTTACGGCTTTTAGTGGCGATCATATTGAAAATTTAAAATGCTCCATTTTGAATTTTCAAATGTAACTTGAAAACCTAGGAGAAGTCTAACAGAACTCTAAAAAACTATGAGAATATTTCCATGCTTTTCCCAAAGGAATGAATTAATGCCTCCTATCAATTCCTAAAGCCCATATTTATGAGTCACCTTATCACCAAGGGATACTTGAAAAGCTCATCCTAAAACTGTTTCTCAAGGTTCCCTTGACTTAAGGTATCCTCAAGGTAAGTTCATAAAACCTGACCCAAAAGTGATAGGGAAGTGAGAGCCGTAACAGGTATCTGTTCAGTCAGATAAAGATAAGCCTTCTTTGTAAAAGTGGCCGATTGGATTGGCCAGCAAAAAAAATCAGTCCTCTCTGTAAAATCACTTCCCCGTGGTTCGGAACCCACCTACAACATAATAAGTCCAACTCATCAATCATCATCCACGTATACCTCCAAGTATAAGAAATAAAGCCATTCTATTCTATTCTATCATCATCCAATCACCATTAACCACGCACGTGTCTGAGACCTATGTGAGCTTCATCCTCCAAAAAAAAGTGTTCACCAAAAGGTACTAATAATGCCTCTTTACTAGTAGATACCCAAAGTTCCCGGTTTCGATCCCAGGTCTGACCGAAAGATTTTACCTCGGGCCACTCCCGTTTTTCGGAAGACACGTTAAGTTGTCGTTCCCGGCTGCAATCAATCTTCAAGTCAGAGGCTCTGAACTTATTCAGGTGCGACCTGATAACTCTGACATCAGACCTGAACCAGTCAGGTCACACGATATTAGTATTATTATTACTAGTAGGCAGAAAACAACCTATTTAAGTAAATGAGTAACAACCTTATAAGTAATAATAAATCGAACACAGGCCACCAAAGTACAGTACTGCAAAATGCATGCGGCAATCATTTATTTCAGCGGTTAGTGCTTGTTTTCCAATGCATTTCCAACACGCTTGTGCAACTAATACTTTCAGATCGTTTACAAGATAGTAGAGGCTGGATAAACAGAGGAAAGGCAGACCTAGTTAGTGTTGTGACGTCACGCCTCCACCGCTGCAGCTCGGTGGATTTTGAAATAGTGCTCGGCCCAGTAACGCGGCCGCGCCGGCCGGCATTTGGAAATATGCCTGAAAAGTGGGTCAAGTCGAACGTTACAAGGACGTTGGTTATGCGAGTTGAGTGGGGTCCAATGGAATGCCATCTAAAGGTCCTTAGCAGTCTTGTTTTCAACTTGGAAATTCCTGCATTTGCCTTCACTTTGGACACACGTGACCGCCAAGGTACTTACCTGGATAGTAAACTGAATAATAATAGCATTTTGGGTAGTAAACAGCATATAAATCAAAACATCAAGTGGCGTAGTTGGTTGGGGCGTTACATAGGTCCGAGTTCCGTTCAGTCTGCAATAATTTGTGTAATCATTCACCTCATCACACATGCACATGAAACAAGGGCATCATCAGCAGACAAAACAATTTCATGAGTCATTTGGGTTTAAGCGTTTAAAGCTGTGCAAAAGGGGTTCTGGTTTTTCCCGAAACAAGTTTCTTATATTGTCGGGTTTTAAAGCTATTGAAATTACTATTACAGCAAGAAAGTTTTTTCATCAATTATTTTGTGAAACATGGACGCTTAAAGTTGAAAACTTTCTACTTATTTGCAGGGCAAGTGATCTCCCCTATGAATTGATTTAAACTTTTGATAATTTTTTACAGATAATGAAATATTTCATACGATGAAGTATTTTTCAAAATAATATTTTGCAATAATCAAAATAATCAAGATTTTCAAAAATTTATTTTCATAGAACTAACTTTGGAGAGAATATAAAATACGTTATTATATGATATTTTATAATTATTATAAAAAATTATCAAAAGTTCAAAGTGACTCAAAGTTGAAAATTAATTGCACCCCAAAAACTAGAAATTTCAACTTAAAACCCCATATTTTACAACATAATGGTGGGAAAAAATCTTTTGGCAATAGATTTTATGCTCATTTTCAATTTTATTATCTCCTAATCTTCCTACCTCTATTTTTCAATCTACCTCCTTATTTTCTACATAATTTTTCCATTTTCTATTTTTCCATCTACCTCCTTATTTTCTACCTTTTCTACGTAATTTTTCCATTCTCTATTATTGGTGGGGATCTCCTTAAGGGTAGTTTACCTGACCGTTTGAACCATGTTCTGGGAACATGCAATTAAGAAAACCTCCAAAAGAACCCTCCATTTCCGCTCAAGTCCTACCTACACTTGAAAACACATTCCGCCACAATCTAAATTAAAAATAATTTAACTAAGATTAAATCAGAATATGCAATTTTTCCTCCTCTGGGAAACTAGCACAAGTGTGGAATGGAAAAACAATTTCCAACAGTAGTAGCAATTTTCAGAGTAACTCCTTAAAGACCCACAAACAATATAGTGTACCGTTAAAAAAAGCACAACACTGTCGCAATAGCAGTTTTTAAATCGGTGGGTCCCCTCTTTTACCTTGCCCCCCCCTTACTTTTGTGCCATGGCACAAATCCATCCAATGCAACTAGAAGTAACGAACCGTGAATTCTGTTGGCCGAAAGATCGCCATCATCATCACAAGCAACAAGCAGTATTAGCAGCAGTAACAGCGAGTCCTACTGACCTCCATTTCAGTAAGCTTGCATTGCTTTATAGCTACTACGCCCTGTAATGTCCAGGGGGGACCGGACAGTAACGGCCTACAATGTAGAGGTTAGGTAGTACTTGAAAATTGACAAAAATATTTATGATTACTGTGGCGTAATCGATTAGGGTAGAAGAAATTGTTGGAACTATGTCTGCAATGTCCAGCCAGTAGACAGTACAGCCTACAATGTAGAGGTTAGTAGTACGGTTGAACCTCGATTATCCGTCATTCGTTTAACCGTCACTTTTTATGTATATAGAATTGAGAAAGTTGCGATTTATCAGCATTTTATACAACAGTAGCTATTTTCCTCTGAATGTAGTATATTTCTGATGACATAAATATGTAAATATAAATTGAATATTATCCGTCTCATTTTCGCAGCTATTTCATGTTTACGGAATTTCTATTATCCGTCAATTCAGTTGTCCGTCAGGGCCCTGGTACCGAAGGTGACGGTTGATAGAGGTTCCACAGTACTTGAAATTTGACAAAACAGGACTTTTGATTACTAATCCTATTATCGATTAGGACAGAAGAAATTATGAGTAACTTGCTGGACTATTAATAATTTGTTTACTTTTAATAATTTATCAATAGCATATTTATTTATAATAATTATGATCCAGACTTTTTAGGGACTTGATTGTGACCTTCTTGAGAGGTCGCCATGATGTTTAATATTTATAATAATAATGATGATTATCCATAGAATGTTGGGACAATGAATAAAAATTATCTAGGTTACTGGAGGTAATCTTCAGGACTGGATGTATAGCTTTTCAATAAAAAAAAATTATCTAGGAAAATTGAAATTTCTTAATATTCAAATTTATTTATTTCCATATTTTGTGGTGTTTATATATTTATTTATCCCTGTTGGAACTTTTCTTGGATTGCGTGGGGCAAAGTTCATCTTGGTTACTTTTAAAGTCTTCTGGACTTAAACTTTATTGAGTATGAACATCATACAATCATTGATAATTGTACTTTTATAAATATTAAAATTATAATAAAAATAAATGCAGCATTGAACCCACATTTATACAACTTGAGTCAACTAAACTCATTTTCAAATGAAAGAATCTGAATTTTCCTACTGCTTTTTAAATTAATGACAGCGTTCAGGTGGATTTAAATAGATCATTTGTTAAAAATAAAACAGTTTCCTTAAATCTAATCACATTAGAAGAGCAAAATCTGCACTTTTTTAGACGTTAATGAAGTCCAACCCTTTCCTTTTATCATTCTTCCCAACAAATTCTTTATTTCCTCCATTTATTCAAATCTTCCCCATTTACTTAAAATTTTTCCAACCCTTTTCAAGAATTTCAATCTCTTGTAACCTTCCACCCCCTCTTTTTTTTAGTTTAGATCTAATTTAATAGATAATTTTAGACCCAAGGAGCCTCCAACCAGTTTTTCCCCCCTCACTTGGTTGAGCGATGCTCTTTCATACCTTTATTCTCATACTTTTTTTTATTACAGATGATGCCCAATTGAGCCCGGAGACTTGTGCGTGATGGGTGAATGATGACACTAATTATTATAACTACTTTTATACAGTCACTTGGCATTTAAATCCACTTTTTCACTAAAACTCAACGTTAAAAACTCAATATTAGATGTAAAAGACTCGTTAGAAAATTCCTTCAAATCTCATTTAAAAATCCAATGTTAATAACTCAGATCATACCTTCATCGTCTGCCGAAGATTGCTCAATCCCTAGTAAGCTATTCGCTATTATCAAGAGAAAGAACAGATTCTGCAGCAGATAAGTCACCTTTATAGGTTAATGGGAGGGACGGCGGTAAGTAAACAGGTTACGTATAAAACACGTTATTTTTTATATAGTGGAGCGTAACGCGCTAACGCTCCTCCCACAACGTTAATGACTCAACTATGTCAGTCTAGGAGCCTCTTTCGTAACAAAGTACTAACTAACAGTATTAGAACTTGAATTTACTGCAAAATGTTAAGAAAGGTTTCACTAATTGTCATTTTTAATGTACAAATTCAAGTCAAGTTTAAGTACAAGTTAGTCGAGGGACCTGTTTAATTACAAAATACTGACTAATAATATTAGTACTATTATTTACTACAAAGTGTTATGAAAAGTTCCACTACTTGTCATTTGTTACTTCTTTCATTACAAGTACATTAGAAGTTTCATTACAAGTTCAGTTGTCAAAGCGTTACAAACTAATAGTATTACTACTTTTTCTTTTAATTGATGCAAAATATTAAGGAAGATTTTACTTGTGATTTGTACTTGTACTTTGTAGTTATCAATTAAATATATCTCAGTTTTGTTAGTCGATAAAGTATGCTCAAAGAAGCAGTAGCAGAGGCAAAGTACTAACATTATTAATATTATGCACTTGCTGTTATTGTAAAATGTTCTGAAAGTTTGTTATTGTAATTTGTAAGTACAGGTTGTATTTTGTAATGAGAAAGACCTTAATTTAGTTTCAGAAGGTTGACAAGTAATCAGTAATATGCTCAAAGTATAATACAGACAGGTACTAAGAGTATTAGCATAATGCACTTGCAGTTACTGCAAAACGTTATGGAAATTTTTATTGTAATTTGTCCTTGTACTTTGTATTTTTCAATGAAATGTACCTCAGTTCAGTTGCCAAGGAGGTACAAATACAAAGTTGGAGGCTTAATCAGCATCATGCTCAAAATATTATAAAAGTGGCATCATGGTTAAAAACGTGTTTACTATTGCATTGTGGGTGATGATAGTAAGCAGCTTTAACACGTGTTATGATGCATTGTGGGTGATTGTGTAACACCATTAAATACTTGGCCGACTTTTTTATTTTAAAGTGGAACACGGTTTTAGCATACCAACATCGAGTAGTGAAGCATTTAGACTTTCAAATATATCTATGTATATATACTGCTTATAGCATTCAAATTTAACTGTATAGATATCAAGTAGATTTATGGAAGAATCGTGCCAGCAGTGAATGATCGTTATGAAAGAAGGGAGGAAAACAGACAGGAGGAAGAGAGAGAACAGATAAAAATAAGAGAATGTAAGTTCTAGTTAAGTTTGAAGTCCATTCTTTCCAGTACCGGACTTCGGACTTTGTCGAAAGTGATGTGTGTATATTATAGAAGAGAAGAATGCATTTGTCCTGTTCTACTGGCTTTGAATCTGAGCTTTTTTAAAAAATAAGTATTTTATTGTTTTGACAAGTTAATACAGAGGATGAAAGGGGAAAAAATAAATGGTGGAGAAGAGCAAGAATTATATATACAAGAAGGAGAAATAAGAAGAGCCAAAGGAGAAGATTTTGAAGGATGAGTAGTTGATGAAGAAGAAAAGATGACAAATAAAAGTAGGTACGTTGATAGATAGAGAAACGGAGAAGCCAGAGGAGGGAAATTAAAAAGAGAAATAAAAAAAATTAGATAAGTAAGGAGAAGAAAAAGAATATGGTGGAGTAAGAGAATGAGAAGCACAGTAAAAGCTTGGTCGTGGGTTGGAATCCCGCTCCACCGTCAGGCATTTATGTGTAATCATTCACCTCATTACCCACGCACAAGTCTCGGACTCGTGTGGGCATCATCAGCAATAAAAAAAAGGGGGGGGAATGGGAAAAGGAACGAAGTGGATAAGAATAGGTGAAGAAGAAGAAGAAGGGACATAAGGAGTACAAGAAGATCATAAAGAAGGAGTAGGGGAAGAGGAAAAGAAGGAGGTGGAGGAGGATGATGATGAGGAGAAGCATAGTTAAATAAAATGTGTGGAGAAAAGAAGAGGATAATGATAGGTGAGTCAGGGAGGAAGAGAAGAGGGAATAGAAGTAATAGAAGAATAATATAAAGGAGGATGATTATGATGGAGAAGAAGGAGAAGTAAAAGAATGTTGGAAAAGAAGCAAGCACAATTACCTACCACAAATATGAATAATATTGGTTCGTTCTATGATATGAAATTAATATTGATTCGTTCTATGATATGAAATAGACCCATATTCTCATGCCCCTCTTTCGGACTAATCTTATAGCAAGAAGCACCCAAGTCTTTGCGGTCCCAGGACAGGAAGGGTACCACTTTTTCAATCATGTTTTTTTTTAATTTTTGAACCTTTGAAGGCCCTTTGACGGGAATAGTGCCCCAGCAACCTCCCAGGGCAGGAAGCAATTTCGAGGACCCCATTCTTCAAATGTATGAATTTTTTAATTTTTAACCTTTCGGGCCTTCTAGTCGGGGGTAGTGCCCGTCAGTCCAACAGGACAGAAAGTAAATTCGAGGTTTACCCATTTTCCAAGTGTATGAATTTTGAAACCTTTGGGGTCTCCTGGTAGCCTACCACACTGTATTCGAAGTGTATGAGTTTTGGAGCCTTTGGGGTCTCCTGGTAGCCTACCAGGAGAGTAGCTGTCATCAATAATCAGTTACATGTTGTTTTTATGCTTTCAGTCTGTCTGTGTCGTATGCCCTGAACATTAAACAACTCGTTTTAAATAAACATAATATTATGAATTTGAGGAAACCCTTTTCTTTTATTTCAATTTTTCGGTTTGCGGCCCCCTAGATCTGCGATCCCTAGGCAGTTGCCTATCATGTCTAATGGGTAATACGCTATAGCTGGTAGGAGGTGATACCCCATCAGCCCCAGCCTATCTAAGGGCATAGTATCCTATCTATGGGATACTCTTGAGATTCTCATTGGAGACAGGGGTTGACCCCCAGTCCCCCAGTGCAGTACAAGGTTATCTAACCTCAGCAAGTGTGTGAAATGACCCATAACCAACCCAGATTTGGTATTTAGGCACACTTACCTTCTCAGAAACTGAGTTACCTCACCTTTCCATTACCCTACAAAGCTGTAGCACTTGACTTTCACAGTGAGAAACGGGTACAGCGGCGGCAGATAAGGCTGCAGCTTGGTATTGAGCAACCTCTCTTTGCATCATAGACTGCAAAAACAGCTATAGCACATACACTCTACAGATATAGTAAAAGGCTATAGTGAATGTGGGTTAGCAAGTCAGGGCCGTTAGAGCATCCGTGGTAATATAGGTTTCACTATTATTCTACCTACGCTGCGCTGCTTACAAGGAGATCTCCGGAAAACTTTGGCATTTTTTATTTTATCTGCCTTTTTTTTCTTCTTCTTCTTCCTCCCCTAATCACTAATTCTTATCCTCTTGTGTCTTCTCCCATTCCCTTATACTATACTTCTCATTTCCATAATATTTTGAACTGATCTTCTTCCTCTATTCCTCCGTATTCTTCCTCTAACTCTTTTTTATTCTTCTTACTCCTCCTACTCCTCCTCCTCCTCTTTAACTTGTTCTACCTCCCATAATCACTTATTAATACCCTTTTGTTTCTTTTCCCATTTCTTTTTACTATACTTCTCATTTTTATACTCCTTATTCTTCTTGATAAAACACATTCATTTGTTGCTTTCTTTTCGTCTTCCATTTTTTATTCGTTCACCTAACTAATTCTTATTATCTAGTTTCTTGTCCCATTCTCTTTTTCTACATCTTTCCAGTGTTATAATCCTCTATTTTCTTCTTCTTCCTCCTCTTCTACTTCTTCCTCCTCTTCTACTTCCTACTCCTCTTCTACTTCTTCCTCCTCTTCTACTTCTTCCTCCTCTTCTACTTCTTCCTCCTCTTCTACTTCTTCCTCCTCTTCTACTTCTTCCTCCTCTTCTACTTCTTCCTCCTCTTCTACTTCTTCCTCCTCTTCTACTTCTTCCTCCTCTTCTACTTCCTACTCCTCTTCTACTTCTTCCTCCTCTTCTACTTCTTCCTCCTCTTCTACTTCTTCCTCCTCTTCTACTTCTTTCTCCTCTTCTACTACTTCCTCCTCCTACTCCTCCTCTTCTACTTCTTCTTCATCCTATTCTACTTCTTCTTACCCTACTCACCAATATTTAGCCGTCATCTTCTTTTTACTATGTCTCTCATTCTCATACTCATCCTCCTTCTTCTTCTTGTTCAATCCTCCTTCATTTTTGCCTCCTTCCCTTCTTCTACATTTTTCTTACATGTACTTTTTCTAGTTTTGTACTAAATCGACGGACATTGGCCCCATATCACATTCTCATACTATGTGAGGAGGGTGATTTCAAAATACAAACTACATAAATTCAACTTCTGCATAACAAAATCTCGACAATCTAGGTAAAAAAATCTTTCCAGATAAGTATTCGTTATTAAGAGGTCGTCTTGCCCAGATTGCAATGTCAAGGGATACCAAAAACATTCCTTACATAGAGAATTCCGTTACTTGTGAGTTAGTAATGTGGAAGGTTACCTGCACTTAAATTCATTGAAGAGAGTTACTCATTAATGAGAATCCGTCTTGCCAAGATTACAATGTCAAGGGACACCATTATAGGATCTCGTTATAGAGAGGTTCAACTGATTTGTTAAATACAATTTTTTCAACATTTTTCAGAACTCGTCCCCTCCTCACGACGTGTGAAAGTGAAATGATGTCAATGTTCCTCCATTTAGTACAAAACTAAAAGTAACATTCTTTGACAACAGCAACAACAAAAACAGCAGCAGCAGCGACGTAAAAAACTGACGCAACAGACTCAGGTTCGGGCTGGACCCGGACACACAACAGAGGCAATAGTTTACTTTCACTTTAGCATGTCCTGCTAAATAAGTGGGCAGAAAGAGAGGGAACGAAAGAGAATGAGATAGACTGAGCGAGAGGAAAGAGGAAGAGAAGGTTGTTTGGATGAAACAAGGGAGGGGGAACGGATAATCCGATTTCTTTTCTACGACGTTTTCAAGCGTTTTCTCTTTAGAATCGAACAGGTTGATAGAATTTTATTTCATTAAAAGTAAATAAACAAACGATGGATTAAATAGAAAAGGCTTATTATAGCTATGCTTGAGTGGCTTGAGTGGTTTATTAATTATTTCACCTTCAGGAATTCTGCACATGTCTATAATTTAGTTACATTTATACAAAATAATAGTTAAATATAAAAATTATTTCAATTCAGTTACGTGGTTCAATCTGTGTATTTTATTAAATTAAAAAAACTAAATAGACAAACGATGGATCGAATATAAATAACTAATTAATAGCTTAATAATACTTCACCTTTAGGTTTGCAAATCTATAATAATTTAGTTACATTCAGTTAAATTTTAGATTAACTTTATTTGTAGTGGCGAAGGTGATATTGTAAAAGATATCCATAATGAATAATAAACTTGAAGTTGTTACAACCACATTTATTGAAAACAGTGAGATACCAGTTTCGGTTGTTACACGATTATCAATCTCAATCAAACTGTTGATAAGAGTTTGATTGTGATTGATAATCGTGTAACAACCGAAACTGGTATCTCACTGTGATTGATAATGGTGTAACAAGCGATACTAGTTGTTTTCAATAAATGTTGTAAAAACTTCAAGTCTTAACTTAATAAATGTGGTTGTGACAACTTCGTCTTATTATTCATTAATCTTAGATTAGTTGAAAGGCAAGGAGGAAGTATTAAAGCGTTTTTAATAGAAGGACAATTGAAGATCAAACCAGTGTACCCAACTAATTAAAAATAAGTCTCACTAATTGTAAAAAAATACGGAAAAAACTAGCAATGATTTTCAACATAAACAAAAATTTTAACAGACCAGTGCAGAATTTTGAGACCAGTGCATGGGTTATATGAGTTGGATTATATAGTGATTGATGAGCTGAACCTACAGTTTTACGTGGGTTCCAAACCTGGAAGTGATTTTACAGCAGAAAAGAGTATTTTTTAGCCAATCCAATCGTCCATCCTTACAACGAGGGCCCAGGTGTTCATAGCTTATCTGTATCTGACTGAACAGATACCTGTTACGGCTCACGGCTGAAATACTGAATTATTAATTATGTATTATTAACTCAATTTAACTTTATTAATTTTGACGAACCTTTTTTTACATTACTGTACATCAATTATTATCAAACTCTTCGGAATTATTTGTGAGTAAACACGACTTGTGTGCAATTACTCATAAATATTATTAGTGATGCGCAGTTCGTCATGGATACCAAATTTCAAGAATTATTTGATTGTTCCTACTACAATCCACCATTTCAGAGAAACGTTCAAAACTTTACCGTCCAAAACCTCTCGTGTAGCTGGGCCCTACATAATTGATAAACGTCTGTGTAGCATAGTATAGCATTCAATGACCGATCGGTAGGATAGTAGAAGAGTGCAACGCTCTTTTGGACTCATGAGCAAATAAATTAGTCATTCCGGATAATGACTACGGAGGAGGAGGAGGAGGAGGAGGAGGATGCTCCCGTCGAAAAATTCCAAGAACCGTTTGTACGTGACGTCACTGAGGGTCAGTTCGCTCACTCACTCACCCACTCACTCTTTCCCTCTCAAAAACAAGAAACAAAATAAAAACATTTCACAACGTTACTGCACGCAACCTATCATAGATGGCATGATGCCTGTAATAATAATTGGGAACATGATTAGGGTTGTGGTTTCCTAGATGGAAGGAGTAGTGGTGAGCCGGAACCCGCAGTTTTTTCCCAGAACAGTTTTGACAGTGAAATATCACGTGATTTTTGTGTCATACTGTACGTAGGTGATTGAACCTTACAAGGTCGTTTTGATGGTGGATTCATGTAGGGTTATATACAAGAGCACATACATATATGTTGTATACCAGTGCACTGTCTCGGAATTCCCCACAATAATGTGAGTGATATTAGTCGTGATGGGTTCGAGGCTAATGGGAACTGGTTAAATGTTTCATCTTGATTGTTTGTTTATTCTTGGTTGTTGGGTATATCTGGAGTATACCAGAGGTATTCGTATTTCCCTACTTTGAAGTACAATATTCTACGCTATATTCTAGTCTATGAACAACTTTAATTATCCTGAAAATGACAAAAGATGTTGAACGTGAGGAAAATCGGATTTTTCTCTTGAAAATATGTTTTGCAGCCCTACATCCCCAACAATGAGTACCCTCTAGCCCTCAACCCTCTAGTAAAATCCAAAATATTACCGCCAGACCCCTCCCCTGAACAAAACTAATTATTTTTTAGCCAGAATTTTAGAGTTTCTAAGAAGCACTGAAAAATATTATTTTTCTACTTTAAGAAAGCACTTTCTAGATACTCTCAATCATTTTTTACAATGTCAGTTTATTGTTACAAAATTCCCATTCATTTTTTAGCAAACTGCTATGAATTTTTGGGGTATAGTTTCAAAAACGTATAACTTTTTCCAAGATTGATAAGACATGACTTGTTCCTTTTCTATTATTTGGGGAGACTGACCTCAAAAAATGTCTGCATATTTTGTGTTAAGCATCAAATGGCAGTTTGGAATTCCTGCTTCAATATTATGTCAAATTATTCCTGTATGACAGAACCAAAAAATTATATGATTTTTCTTGACGCATAATGTACTACAAACAGTTGGTACCTACAATTTTTGTTTTTTATGATGTCCCGTAAATTTACTAATAAGATTTGGGGAAACACTACTCCAAAACAATAAATGAGTTTTACTTGAGGATTCGTTAACTCAAGAGATACTTGAAAAGCGATCACTCAAAAAAGTAATTTCAAGTACCCCTTTTATATTGAAATATTTGTATGCAACTAGGAAAACAAGTTTTTGACTACTCTAAATTTAGACTATGTCCATATTTATGAATCTATATATGTCCACTGGAATATATGAATTGTTAACTCAAGGGATGCTTGAAAAGCGATCACAAAAAAGGCATTTCAAGGATCCCTTGAGCTGAGAAACCCTCAAGGTTCATAAATACAGGATTTACAAAGATGTGAAAGATATAGATCAAATCGTAAATAGTGAAATAGATCAAAAGTATTCCTACCTCCATTCCAGGCGGACATATCTCGACGACCACCTCATCCCCTTCCGTATTATGCGACCTAACCTTGCCCGCGACCTCGCGACCATTATAGGTCAGGTAGACCCGTTGACCCGGTTGCAGGTTCAGACCCTGCACGCTGCCGAACCCGGGTCCGATAAGGTCCGTGTCCCGGAACACGGCCAATCGCCGTGTAGCCTCCAGACGCACCGTGTACCGGTTACCGGGCGATCCGCCATCCTCGGATGATTTGACGGCTTGGATGACGCCCGAATGGAGTAGACCGTCCTCTCCGGGCGCCACTACGCGGGTGCCGACTATCGAACGTTTTGCCAGGCGTTTACCGGTCGACATTGTAGTCCGACCTCCTGAAACAGACAAAGAAGAAAAGGTGAATTTGGAATACACGGAAGAGCTGAATCAAATGTCACAATTAAGTACAAATACAAAAAATTTAAAAAATGTAACAACTTTCAACAATAAAATTGAACCAAGAGGAAAATAGGTAAGTTTGATTTGAATGATGTGCTGAATCTACTGTCAAATTTAAATACAAAAACAGGAAGAATAGGAAACTTTTAACATTAAAATTAAACAAAGAGGAAAAAGGTGAGTTTCAAATGAGCTGAAACAACTATCGAAATTAAATGCAAAATACAAAAATAAAAAAAAGAATTTTCAGCAATAAAATTAAAGAAAGAGGAAAAGGTAAAATTGAAACAAATGAAGGAGCTGAATCAACTGTCAAATTTAAATAGAAAAGGTAGAATTAAAAATCAAGAATAATGTAACAACTTTAAACAATAAAATTAAACTAAGAGGAAATTTTTTTTGCGGCAAGTGATAGCCAAGTGCCGTAGCAGGTATCTGTTCAATCAGAGATAAGCTACGAAACTCCTGGGCCCTCTTTGTAAGGGTGACTGATAGGATCTGCCAGTATAAAAGACTCTGATTTCTGCTGTAAAATCACTTCCCGTTGGTTCAGAACCCACCTAAAACTGCTAGTCCAACTCATGAATCACCATCATCCAATTCATTACCCAAGCACAGGTCCCAGACCTATGTGGGCTTCATCCCCGAAAAAAGAAAAGAAATAAGTTAGTTTGAAATAATAAAAAGAAGCTACGAACTCCATGGCACTTTTCGAAAGGGTGACCGATAGGATCTGCCAGTATAAAAGACTCTGCTCTCTCTGTAAAATCACTTCCCGTTGGTTCGGAACCCACCTAAAACTGTAGGTCCAATAGTACTTTCGTACAGGGCTCAGACCAATGTAGGCTTTATCCTCAACTAGAAAACAATAGCTTGCAGTAATACATAGTAATAATTAAATATAGTTATAAACATAAACTGAAACATTTAGAAAGGCTAGTAATTTTGAAGGTGACCAGTAATAATAGTAATAGTAAAGTATAGTATTAGTATGGAGACCCTAACCACCTCGACTTTTGAGCCACGTAGTCACCACTTAGAATTTTTGATGGGTTCCACACTACCGGGTAAATGATAATTATCTGTAATGATATTCATTACAAAGGCAGTATCTGTGTTACAAAAGTTGAAGTAAAATCAAACAAGGGAGAGAGATTCCTAATTTCTTGAACTTATTTCATAAATAAACTAAGTTCGTTCAATGCTAACAGATTTTTGCCATTTTTCTTCATTTTTGGTTTGTTTCCTTCCAGAGAAAAGTGTTCCTACTAGCAGGCATTAATACGTTTTTAAAAAGCACGATTCACACATCGAATGTTCATTATAAATGTATCAGGTATTGTGTATTAGGTTACATTACATCCAAAGGTGACGAAACAGTCGCTCAATACAAGACGCGACTTCTAATTCTGTCTGTAACAATTTTAGCTCGTCGCCAGCGTTTGAGTCCTGAAAAAGGACATGTCTAGACAATATCCTGCATTTAATTTCTATTTTCCGGTGTGAACCGACCTCGTTACCATTGTGATTAACTGACGACCATAAATATCAATAGATAAAATACAAAACATATAGGTTAATTAACTTCAATAGAGATATTTTTAAAATGGTTTGTTCCGACAAGATTTAGAAGTTTAGAAAGAAAATTGATAGAGAAGATAGCAAAGAAAATAGAGGATAAATTATTTTCTTGATCAGGAAATAAGCTACAAAAGAGAATATTAATAAATACATAAATTATGGTATTTAGGTAGCTAATGGTAGCATTCGTAAGTATTTCACATGTTTGGAGGAATTTATATGAATACAGTAACACACTTTTTTCGCTGTTCAATTATTAGCTATGTTCTGTACATCTATTATTGGATCGTTGGTAGAAGAAGTATCAAGTGTTAGGGTGCTCGCATAGTAGAGCACACAATACTCGATATCACCATCGAAAAATCTAACACATGCTGTTAGATGGTGGTATTCACACTGCTCCAATCATTCAAAACACTATTCCACAGCATATGTTTGATTGATTTTGCGATGGTGATTATGCTGTGTAAGCAGCAAGATATTTCCATCCTTTCTGTAGTAAGCGTTGTGGTGAGAATCCTTTTAGATCAAAAATGATAGCTAATGATAGCTTTTCAAAGTCTTTCCCTAACTGTGGGTTCAAAGAACGATATGTTTAGAATGCAGCTTATCGATTACCGGCGAGAAAAAACTAGCGTTACAAGATTAGAACAACTAAGAAAGGGGTGGGTGAACTTGCTTCCTGTGCTGAAGGGGAAACTTATGGTTAGTGGACTGCAATTTGATAGGCAAGGGTGGTAGGCTTCCACTGTTGTAAGAGTTTGACAAAAAACCAAGGAATTCGACTCAAGTCAGGAATAAAAACTTACAAATTTTGTCACAGGAATGCTGAGATATCTGTCTTTATGACACTAAAAAAACAAGGAGTTGACTCACGAACGGCAGGAATAAAAACTCACAAATTTTGACTGTCTAATTCTGTGGGAAAAAATCAAGAAATTTAATTCGGAAATAACAACTTCAGAATGTCTTAGGAATCTAGTGAAATATGACTAAAAGTTTTACTTTTTCTTTAAAAAAAATTGTTTACTTGTTATTACATGGTGGGCCCCCCCCCCCCCCCCCCCATTAAGCAGTTAAAATTTAATACGTAATTCCCGGTTTTTCAGAGTATTTTTTCTTCTTCAGGATGAAGCCCACATAAGTTTGAGATCTGTGCGTGGGTAATGTGGTCTATTAACATTGTTCCAGGAGCAATATTGTGTGTAAGATCTGAATCCAATTTTTTTTAAATTTGAACAATTCTAAGTATGAATCCCTTCATGAAGTATTCTTGCACAAGTCCTACATAATTTTATTCCCACAATGTTGTTTCTTACTGAATCAGTACGTATACATTTAAAACTTTTTTGTTACATCTTGGGTTGTACTTAAATTACCCTTACAAGGTAGGTGTTTCTGAGGCATCTTTCGTAAAAAAACACAATAACACTCTATTGAATTTAGTCTTAATAAATAAATATAAGATTATTTCTCATGGATGAAACTATGGAAAAATAAACAAAAAATATGATTTAGAAAACTGATAGCCGAGTGTCCAGGTTAGATGACCTTTAAGGTGCTGCTTATTTACAATAACCATTTCCACAACTTGGGCTTGTTTCACACATACCCGCCAGTCGGGTAACCGATGCCGTTTACCCGGCTATAGGAGCATTGTGTCATATGGAGCGCTTCACACTTATCCGATTTTTGAAATCATATATGATGTAATGCAAATATTCCGGGTAAACGACACCGGGTATATTTGAAACACGCCTAACTTTTGAAATCCGAAACTGTGGAAAACTTAGCGCATGTTTTCGTGTATTTTCAAAGCTCCTACCTCTCAAAATTCTGCAGTCAATTATTTTTCTATTTGAGACAAACACTTCTTAAACTTCACAGAACTCTCCTATATTCTTCAACGTTTCTTTACCACCAAACCAAAAGCTCTTTCAAAATACAATCATACACTCATTACATTAAAGGTGTTATTAATAAATTAAAATACAGTAGACCAACTTTTCTAAAACTTCTGAAAACTCTCCCATATTTTTCAACATCTCTACAACACAAAAACAACAGTTCTTTTAAAACAACATCATTCACACATTACATCTAGGATAATATTAGTCTAATAGATTAAAACACTGTAGACCAACTGTTCTAAAACTTCTGAAAACTCTCCCATATTTTTCAACATCTCTACAACACCAAAAACAACAGTTATTTTAAAACAACATCATTCACACATTACATCTAGGATATTATTAGTCTAATAGATTAAAACACTATAGACCAACTGTTCTAAAACTTCTCAAAACTCACATATTCGTCAACGTTTCTAAACCACCAAAAATAACAGCTCTTTCAAAATACTGTCATTCACACATTACATCTACAGTTATCATCACATTCATGTTTACTGTCACACACACACACATATATATATATATATATATATATATTTATACATATAGGAAGCAGACGGGTGGCGGTGTTTTGCATAGTAACCGGGTCACACTCTCATTTTGAAGCGCTTACACACTATCGCGCTTTCTGCTTGTGTGTGTGTGTGTGTGTGTGTGTGTGTGTGTGTGTGTGTAACAGAAAGAGAAGAATAAAAATAGAGAGGAAACGAGAGAGAGAGTCAACCAAGTAACTGCGTAGCTGTGTTGAGGAAAGTTCACACAAACAAGTACAGCAGCAGTAGTGAGAAGATTCTGTTTTATTCAATATATAAACAAACCGTAAAAAAGAGATGACCGGGTACTGCTCACTTACTTCCTGGTAGAGTGCTGTTTAGCACTTAAATCATCATCATCATCATCATCATCATCAACACCACTTGCTCTCCTATTCCCTCCTTCATTATCTGTGAGCCACTCTTTCTTCTCGGCTATTCATTCTCAATTGCAAACTCGATTTTTCAATTCTCTGTCACTATCACTCTCTCTCACTCATTATTTTTGTTTGTTTCCAGTCACGTGACGGCAATAAAACTCGAAACGTGTCCAAGGTTATTTTGATTGTGACGTCATTATGGACTTTTTTATGAAAATGTTTTCCTACCTAAACATCTATCTGTGTTTTGCACCTCTACATCAGCGTGTTATTGACGATGTTTACAACAATCCAGCTATCAAAAAAATTAGGAATGTGTTTACTTGTGTGTTGAATAATCTTGAATGGGCTTGGGCTGTCCAGCACAATTGGGAGATACAGTACAACTGGCTCAATTATATGATAAATTTGACTTTCGAAATTCGGTTAAGCCACGATTACAATGAGCGAGTTTACTGGCAACTAGCCGGCGAATTTACTAACTGTAGAAGTGTAGGGGACACAAGATTATAAAAGCTAGTAACCGGGATAGCCGGTGAATAACTAGCATAACTCTATGTAATCAAGGCTCTAATTAATAGTTGAAGTTGTAGAACTTATAGTTGTAGAAATAAAATTGTAGTGTTTATTTATTTTTTATTTTATTACTGTTTTACTCAGTATCTTAATATTACTTATTACTATTTTACTCAATATTTCACAAAATGTTGAATCGTTGGAGACTGCTTTCTGTTTGTATTTCGAAAGAGATGAATTTCAATGTAGTGAATCTTACAAGATCAAATAGAATTGATGCACCTAATTTCTAATGGATAAAATATTTCTTAGTACTGTTTAAAAATTTTCTACTTTTCAATAAATCAATATGTCAAAGCAAAAAATTCAAAACACTATTATTTTAACCATTATTTCACTATCAAATTTATTTCTGAAAGCTGTTATTAATCTTAGTGATCTGTAAAAATTGGTGTAACTTACATTGTGAAGTAAAATATTTATTGATACTGTTTTATACTTCACTATAATTTTCCACAGTATTTTACTGTGATTTTCGGCATTTTACTCAATATTTTGTGATCTATGAACATTCGTGAACATAATATAGGCCTATTCAACTTGGTGAAACACAATAGTTAATTGATACTGAATTAAATTTTGCCTTTACCCAATATTACACAATGAAATTGTCAAATTCATTTCTAAAAGCGGTTAATTATCTTTGTGATCTGTAATTAGTGTACCTTACATTTGGAGTGGAATATTTTCTACCTACTATCATTTTTCACAATAATTTACTATTATTTTATATAATTTTTCACAATTTTCTACAATTATTTTATAACATTTTTCTCAATAAATTTCTTCTACTTTATTTTGTACCATTTTCTCAATATTTTACTACTTGTGATCTGCTAAAATTGGTGTATCTTACCTATTTAGTAAATACAGTTCTTAATACTACTTTATATACTTTGCTATCTACTAAATTTTCTACTATTATCATCAAATTTAGTGGAGCACAATAGTTTTTGATACTGTTTTATATTTACTATACTATTATTTCACTATCTACTAAAGTTTTTACTACTATTCTACTCAATATTTCACTTTTGAAAGCCTAGTTAAGAAACAAACAAAAAATGAAAATACCGAACGCAAATTGTCAAGTCATCTCGGTGGTAGAGAATCATGACAGATAGATGTAAGGACAGCCGAATGATACAGGGAGTTGCCTTCAAAGGTTATTATAGGAAGGAATTAACAAACAATACCGGTCTAGATAGGACCCGGGACACACCCTATCATGAAGGCTGTAATGTATCAGGGCCTACTAACTGTAAGTATATCACATCTCGATTTGAACTGCCACTGCATTCACTGAATCGGATATCATTGTTAAAGCTGATGGATAAAAATAGAAATCGTTGAACTATCAATCAATTCTGAAGTAAGTCCAATAATTTTTATAGTAGATGAACACTGCTTATTCAAGGTTGTGCCTGTAGTAACTTACGATGTGTATCGGTAGAAAATGTCGGACCTAACCAGGAATCGAGCTTAGAATTACTAAAATACAACCCAACTAACAAAAAAGAATGAAATAATTGTAAGCACACTGTTTTAAAATCATTGGCAATTTTTCAAAGGTATGTTCATTAGTTTTTTATTCGCATTGATGAGGCTAATTATTTATTACACAGAGTGCATTTATCTCATAAAATAATTACTAATTGACTAATTATTGAACTAATGTAGTTTGTTCAATATGAAGGATCAATGGTTAGAGATGCCTATTATTTTGTAAAAAGGGTCAAACGACATACTCTGAGAATACTTGATTTTAAAATTCGGAACAGCATTCTAAATTAGGCTATAATTTAATTATAATATTTGACATTTTAAATTGTTTTTAAAAAAAATCTCACAATTACGGTTTTATAAAAAAAAAACAGTATCCGGCGAGTACAAATTCAATTCGAATTATTTTTCATTTAGACTAAATGAAGCAGTTTAGCCTCTTGCAGCTTGTGGAATCCTGCATGAAATAATCCAAGCTGAAAACCCCTATCCACAGTGTGCCCGCAACTTCATGGCTCCTTAGCATGATTTATTCATCAAATACAGAGGTCAGAGGTCAAATTCCATTACTCTTCACTTTGAAAAAGAAATAATGTTTCAGTATACGTAATGGTTTCAAGTTACTGAATAAAGTTCTGGTAAAATAAAACTATTATTATCAAGATGAACAATTTCAAAGCTATTAAATTAAATGGGAGACACCATCATTTTTACAACATCCATTCGAGAAAATGTTCTGTCTTGGGTCACTGTACTGTGAGTTGAACAAGGTATCTATATCATAAACCTTACTGTATATGTGGAGTACAATGCCTCACTTATCTAGAGATATTGATCGCTTTGTAAACTAATTTCTATATTATTTGCACGAACTTTTATTCGATTTTGATAAAATACTGCAGAACCACGCCTCATTGAAAACAAAATACGGAAGTGGACATATTTCTGGAGCATGTCGACTTGCATGTATTTCAGGACGAATTAAACGAATAGAAGCATTGAATAATTGAGATCACAAAGTAATAAAATCATCAGATTTAGTCGAAGTTTGGACGCTCCTAATTTTTAAGGGGACAACGTTCCATACCATATAAGAGCACAGTTCTAGTCAACATAACCTCAATGACTTTGGAAGCGAATAGCGAAATTTGTGAGCTAGTATTAGTATAGATAGTGATTATGATGATACTTCTACATATTATGAGTCGTAAAATAGTGAAAATACACAAAAACAAGAAACTTTCATCAATTTTAACAAAGTTCTACAATATTGCGGTTACGCCAACGCTTTCACGGCAATGCCACATTGACAACAAATTCAACACTTCAATTGATCCATACCGGCTAAAAATTAATCTACATACCTCTGGGTAATTGTCCAGCGAGGAAACGATGTAAACTCATCGTTTTTCACTAAACTATTATAATAAATTGTGTCATAAACAAGGATACCGGTAACACATGCTAGGCGCGAAAGTAATTCGTCACTTCACCTACAAAAAGCACACTGCACAGTGGATGTTGTGCTCATGCGTAGAAAGGTAGAAATGGCCGACGCCGGGTTTGGTACAAAACTCACCGCTACGAGCGCTAGTGTTGACAGATTTCTCAACATTATTCTTCTACATCATTGACAAAATTGTGAATAAGTATGAAGTAAAATGGATGAAAAGTTATCAGAAAATAAAATTTAAATTGAGAATAAATCAATTTAACGATTTTACTACAAGAATAACGTGAAATACATAAACTGTCAGCTTTTGTTCTCAATACGATACACTCCAACTATGCCGGCCGGTAGCTTGCGGAATTCATGGAAGAACCGGTATGGCGCTTGATTCAAATAACGAATGTCATTTTATTAATGAAATTGATTAAATATAGTTTCTAAATATGATTGTAACTCATGAACTTCTAAATTTATCACAACCTACATTTCAAATCTATGAAAACTTGAAACTTACAAGATAAATTACGATAAAGAAGTAGTAGTTATGATGTGGCTACAGTTCATTTCCATATTACTGAAATGTTTTTAATTTGAATGATCGTAAAGCTTTGAACAAATCCAAAAATCGTTTATTCATTAGTTTAATAGCTGTAATTATACATTTAGGTATTAGTAAGCTGTACGTCGACAATGTTCTATGAACGAAAAAAGGTTTAATTAAAACTTGGAGGGTGCTTAGTCCAACACAACACAGTTATTATCGTAGGCCTATAAAAATCATAAGGCTCAAATTCTCAAAAAGTATTCCATTATTTGAGTCAAACTAATTACAATAACTCTACATAATTCCAAGCTTCCAAGCACAAAAACCATTTATGGGTTTCATAGAAATTATAAACTACCTTATTATAATAACATAAAGTAGCATTTTATGCATTGATATCAACATATAAAATTATTAAATTTCGCAGTTTACTTGCAAATTAATGTCGTAAGTTCAGAACAAATAAAAAAACAGATCGAAAGCAATACAGAGAATCAATGAGAACAGTCGTTTAAAAAGTGGGTCATTGGGCAACGCTTCAAAATCTAATAATACGTCATTGAAAGCCGGCAACTGGAGATGACATACGTAATAAATGGAATTTGGTAACCTGAGTGAGTTATTGAACCACATAAAAGCACAAAGTTATGAAAATAGAGTCACATATCATAGAATATTATGTCATAATGCAATGAAAGATGAACTAAGCAAATACAGTATTACAGTTTTTGATAGGTTTTTTAAATGTGGGTTGCCATGAATAAGAACTTTTTACAACTGATTTTTATACCTTGTTATCAATATGGTACCGTATTTATAATGTCAATATGGTAACTTTTTTTTCTGAGGATGTAATGAGTTGGATGATGGTGATTGATGAGCTGGACCTACAGTTTGTGATTTTACAGCAGAGACCAGTGTCTTTTTTGCTGGCTAATCTAATAGGTCACCCTTACAAAGAGTGCCCAGGTAACATGAATACCGGGTTTCAATTATATTACGGATATAACGATCGAATTTTAATTTTCATGAATAGTTTAACAAAGTAGGCTATGCAATGTAATAGATAAAAGTACACCACATATGGAACTATACATACATCATATAAATTCAAAGATCAAAATCTCGACTATTTTCAGCCGCTTTCTACAATAGTACTAATAAACGATTTCATTTCGTAACGAACATTTTTTTAAACAATTATGATTCATACTTTCGAATGCCACACTTTGACTTTAAAAGTTCTTTATTGAGCTGAGTGAAACACGAGACTAACTACAGATACTGGTACAGAAAGTAATACATTACATTCGAATCTAATACGAGAAAAGTGAACATTTTTGTAACTTTGAAAAAATGGAAGTTTGATACGTAGCAACAACGTAAAACATTCCGAATGACCTTGGATATTAATAAAAGGTTTCGTTCTGTAAGGCCAGAGCGTTTCAAAATGCCGGTCTCTCTTGTAAGCTACAAGTGAGCTAGATTATGTGCCAACTTGATAACTTAAAACAACATACGGCAAGAGAAAGTTTTATAAAAACTGTAAATTTGACAAAAGAATTATTTGAAATTAGTAGCTTATTAGGTGATGTATGTTTATAGTTTTACTCACCAGTAACTACCGTACGAGGAATGAAGAGATTTAACACAAGGAGTTTATTACACGTAAAATTGAAGTTTCTAAATACCGTACACGGTAACCGTTTAAATAAACGGAGTACACTATTTTCTAAGATTAAAACACCGCACCAGACGTCACAAGTAGTACAATAGTCTCAACTACAAAGCCTCACAGAGTTAGTCCTCGTCACCACTTTATTAAGTGTTAAAATCAAAACAAAAAATCGATTTCAAGACGTTTCGAACAATTGAAGACGATTTAGAACCGATAAAATACATTATTGGAGGAGAAAACACCGAAAGAACAAGGTAAACCGGACGGTTGTCCCAACAGCTATATGCGATCCTCACTGTAGCAAGAGCTGAAAGCTACTGATTTCCAGCTGTGCTAGTTTGGAACCAGCTGACAGATAACAACAAAACCACGTGACTGAAGCTCGAGCTGTGATTGGCTCCCCTCCACCAATGACCTAGTTTCCCCCACCAGTTGAACCGGCGTTCCGTACAAAACGTCACTGCGCGTTCGCTACCTTCCAAACAAAGGAACCCAACCTTGCAGCCACAGAAATTTGTAAACAAAATAGAGCCGGCTTTTTGACATTTCAGCAGATATCACAAGTGATATCACAATGTAACACACTATTCACACCTAAATAAAGTACCCACAGTCCACAACACCATCTACCTCAATTTTGAGCTTCAACTAAATCGAAAACTACGCTGAATTTGATCGAATAAGAGATGACCGGCTTTTACTACGTCATAGAATGTCGTCAGCCACTCAGCTCGAGGCCAAGAACTCTGCTGTGTGGAATGGCCTTTGTCATTTTGAGAATAGTCGACAAAATATTTGCTCAACTCTGGCGTCTCTAAATAGAATTATTGTTCCAGTGTGTTTGAAATGGAGCACTAGGTTACTCCGAAAACATGTTTCACTGGTTTAGACAAACATAAGTTACAATAATTTAAAAAAGAACTTACACATAAATATCCATTACAAATTATTAGAAATCATAAGAAGGTGAAAGTCAGCACAGCTTAGAATGTATTCTCATGACAATTCCAAAAAAAGCAAAAAGTGCTACAATGGTTGAAAGAGTGCTTGCCCTCATGAATAATCACCAGCATAGTGTGTGCAACAGATTGGATCAACGTGAATATCTCCATTCCACAGCATGTGTTTGATTTTGCGATGGTGATTATTTTATGCTCTACTGTGTAAACATCCTAAGGGTAAGTATAAGAGAGGGAGAAGAGCAAAATCAACTCATTAGAGAATTATTAAAAATTGTCGAAAGGGTTGTCAATGCCACCGTAGATTCTAGGGAATTTATTCATGACAACCCCAGAAACCTCCAAAAGCTACTATGGATAATTGGATATAGCTCCAATGAGTATTATATTCTCCATGGAACCACCTTTGCAGAATCAAACATGAAAAAGGATTCAAAGAAGTTTCTATAAACCACTTTTAAAAAGTTCCTCACCCCCCAAAGAAGACACGAAGAATACAGACAAATAAAGTTATAAGACAAAGAAATCCAGAAATAAAGTTAATTTACTTGTTCAGGCTCATTGATGATACATAATTTAGTATGCTAGGAAGACTTACTTATGACTTGAGCTTTTGGTATCTTTATTGCCTAGGTACACGTTTATGAATGTCACAGAAAAATAGAAATAAAAATTGTTTTAATGAATGAAAATTTTAAATGCTACTGTGGAAAAACTGAATTCAATGTTTGAGAATACATCTTAAAGCAAATAAAATCTTCAAATCTTATAAGGGAACCTTACACAGTCATAAAACACATACTTAGAAATACAGGTACAATTGTTGTAAATTGTAAATGCCAATAATATGGCACCAATGGATGATCAAACAATCTGTGTTAGTTTTATTACGGTATTTTAAATTAATTATTTCACTTAAATTTTTATTTCGGGCATGTGAAAGAAAATAAATTTACTATTAATAGGTTTTTATTCAATGCCCAGGACGAAGTAAACTAGGACGTTATAATGAATTAAATAAGTACTTCATTATGTGAGATAATTTGAATTTATACATCTTGCATGACAAAGAGGTGCTCAAACCATTATAATATAATTATTTCAAATGATTTTCAAAATTGGAGACGAGGCAGTCAATTTAGAACAAATTACAAGGATTATTGGTATCAATTCTGTTTAAACAATGGATGAATAGCTTATGACTTATGAGTGAATGAAAGTTGATTATCTTGTGTTAGGGATAAACAATTTAAAATCATTGGCAATAAATAAACAAGAGGTTTACTACTAAATTCCGGTAACATTGTGACTCATTCATTAGAAATAATATTAGAAAATTTAAAGTGATTTATGTTTCAAAAATGAATATTAAGTAGCTTAATAATAGTGAGTCATATAATAATGAATCAATTCACATCTTTGATAAGGTAGTAAATAAAAAATAGACTTGTGAATCTTTTATAATAAATTAAGAATAAAAAGCAATCTATATCACTCACTGACAAGGAAAAAAATTCTCATCTATTCAGAAAACTATCCTTACTAAGAAAATGTCTTTTTCACATTTCGTACCTTAAAATTGAAGGCTGTTCTATTTTAAGGAATAATTACACTTGCAAAAACCTGCACAGAAGGCAATAAATTCTAAAAGCGTGTACTCTAAATTACCACCATAGAATATTGCTGATTTATTAGAACAATGCTTCAAGAACTGCCAATTTATTTCAGCTTGTTTCTTGTAAAATAAAAACTGCTGACTTTTTCAATAATTATTGCCACTGTGCTCAATTGTTTTAACAGGCGTTCCAAATTGTTTTGAGAACTTTAAATTTTAATTCATTTCATACGAAGTTAGCCAACATTTTGATGGCATGTGCATATTGATGGAGGTCAATTTAGAGACACAAATTTAGTTTTCATTATCATCTAATTATTTTATGTATTTTTACGCTGAATATGAATATTCATTAACTGCACACACACCTACTTCTTCGGAGCATGAAGCCCACACAAGTCTGAGACCTGTGCGTGGGTAATTAGTTACATGATGATGCTGATTGATGAGTTGCAGTTTTAGGTGGGTTCCGAACCACTGGGAAGTGATTTTACAGCAGAGAATAGGGTATATGTTGCTGGTCAAACCTTGCGGCCACCATTCCACTTTTAGTTCAAGCGCTCGTGTCTTATCTTATTTTATTAAACTGATGCCTGGCACAACTCGCAGCTAGTAGATCTATTTTTTATTTTAGTCTGTGTAATATTGAACTAGCAAGTGATAATCAGCCTAAATACTGTTCTCTGAAGTGAGCATAAACACTGTTATTTTAAATTTAAACACTGCCAACCTTGTCTGACGAAGCACTACACTAGTGCGAAATGGCTATAATACACTTAAGTAGGTGTTTATTCACTCTGAAGTGTTCAATTATCAGTTATATTCATTTAATGCACATTTAAATAAGTAATTCAATATTTTAATAGATAATTACCGGTATTATGTATCAAGGTCAGTATCAAGTTGTCAATAAGAAATGAAGACTCACCTCTCATTTTTTTAGTTCTGGAGTAATGCATATCGGTATTCAAAGCTGGATTATTAAATAATTTAAAATAATAAGTTCTCTGTCTACTTTATACACTCCCAAGAACTCTTATCACTGTATACCTTGTATTAATGTTCACTTTTGCTTACAAAATTTCAAATATAGCTAATAATTGTTGTAACATCAACCAGGATAGTTCAGTCTACTGATACACCGGCTACATGAAAAGCCTTGTTTATACAGAAGATATATTTGTAGATTATGTAAAAAAGCTGTTCTAAGATATCATTTGATAATAATTGATCAAGTCTATCTGTTATTGAACATGTTAATCTCATAAAAAATATAAGTAACAGAATTGGTTACTTTCTCAAATAACATGGAAGATACTGTTATTTTCTTTATAAGTTTATAAGCTATCTAATCGCTAATCTTCGGATTTTTTTTACTAAGTTTTCAATGTTCTACACTTTCTTAACTGTTAATAATTGTAAAAAGTTTTTCTTTTCGTTCCAATAAATTAATTGCTGAAGTAATTGCGATACTGACTCCTGGCAGTCAACCATTCTGGTTATTTCATATTTTGTGTGTTTTTTTTTGTAATTCATATTTTGGCAACCATTTGCTTCTGCTTTCCCCCTAAAGTGTTTTTTAAGCTTCTTCTGTATTATTATTTTTTAGCAAACAGACATTTACTCATTTACAGCAACTACTAACCTTATTTGCATTTTAATAATAATCTCTATCTATAAAAGGATGATACCCTGACTCACTCATCAACGCAGAGCCAAAACTACTAGGCCTATGAACTTGAAATTTCGTATGAACAATCCTTAGACTATAGGATTTCACCGTGCAATAAGAAAGGATTTTTCAAAATTCGCAATTTTAGGGGTGTTTTTAGGGGGTTAAAGTTTTGCCTATGCAAAGCACAGGTACATGGTTAGCTAGCTTACTGGGATCTTTTAATCATATGGAAAATAATTTGAAATTTTTCGATCTGCTGTACACGCTGTTTCGATGGACAAGCTGTTTGTGTGTTTTGCAAATCATCATTCACCTAACCTACTGAACTTGCCGGCCAAACAGCTTAAAGGAACAGCTGATAGAAGTCAACCGTTTTTAATCATATGGCAGGCCCCTTGGCGGCGTTATTTACGCTGTCTGGAACGCAAAAACTTTGCATTTAGGATACCGTACAGTCTGAGCCGTGCAGTATGTAGGAAACATATGACTGGGTATGTGACAGTGGCGTAACTAGAGTCGACTTATGGGGGGGGTTTACCCCCCCCCACCGGTCAACCACTCTTACTCTCATCAAAAAAATCTCAGAATATAGATATAATATATATTATACAATAATCATGTAGGGTAAAGGAACCAGAAGCTGACGACCCCCCCCCCCCCCCGCCCAGCTGACATATCTTCATATTTTTTCTTATTAAGGCCATAGTGGGTAGTTTTGAAATTAAACTGGTATTTTGTGCATAAACTGGTACCATTGAATCATGTGCTAGGCATCATTTTTGACGGGGAAAAATACTTTGAGTATAAGCTGTCAGACAAGAATCCTTTATTTCTAGGTGGAATTCTTTAGGAAATATCGAAGTAAGAGTGTTTGAAAATCTCAAAGTACTGTCAAAATAATCATTATTTAAAATTAACTAATGCTTAGAATGCTAGAGCTTGAATATAATTATGTTGATTATACCCTGAGTTCACCTATTAGGGGATGATTTTCATATTTTATGTTAATTGGGGGGATGTCAACGTATTAAGTATATTTTCAACACATACACAAGTAGCTGACATGGTATGTCAGCCACTAGGGACCATGTCTGAATTTTTTTTAAAATTATTGTTGATATCTTATGTTTTATATGTATGATTACCATTTGATATATATGAAATCAAATTAGCTCATTCCTTACCTGATACGTATATCAGCTACTGGAGGTGACAAAAATAGGGGTGTCAGCTATTGGTATAGATGTCAAGTGATTTTAAAATCAAATCAAAATTAAATTTGTATCGAAATTTATTCCAGTTGCAATTAGTCATGAAAATGACTTGAATGAATTTTTTTCAAATTCAAATACTTTATTCACTTGAATAAAAATATTAAAAACATATAATACCGTACAATTAAATTTTTAAGTGTATTCCTCATTAGGCTATAGCCTGTGTGGAGGAATGGTTTGTCTCTCAACATTAGAAATTGTACAGTAAATAAGAAAAGACAATGACAATATATTATAAAATAGAACAAAAATACTGCTGCTATGAACTAATGACAGTTATATATACTATGCAAAAATATAATTATGAAGAAAAAAGGGATAAAAAAGATATATTCTGAAAATGTTTGTATTAATCCAGACAATAGTTCCAAAGTTAATAGATAATATTCATGAATTTATTTAGTAAGGAGGTGTCAGCTACAGGTTCCTTTACATTAGCTTCAAATTAAATAAATAACCTTTCTAATTTTTACTTTTTCCAATTGTTTTTTAACATTTTTTTTAAATTTCTTCCAAGCAATGGGGGGGGGTTACGACCCCCAAAACCCCCCCCCTCGTTACGCCTATGGCGTATGATGAGATGTAATTATGCCGGGTTGATGACATCTGTTAACCAATGCAGCTAGAAATTTGAAATACAGCCTCAGCGGGAGGTGGCGAATAATAAAACAAAAAACCTAGCTTCTACCCTAATAGTCGTGGAAGGTTTAAATTTGAAATGTTCATTGAGAGGTGGTGTAAGAAAACAACGAAGGAGGCCTCTCTAATCAGCTGGAAGAGCCCTAGGACTAACTTCTTCCTTAATAGAAGGTTGAAATTTGAAATGTAACCTCAGTGGGAGGTGACAAATAATAAAATCAAGAATTTTTTATGAGAACGCAGCAACGCGCGTCGGGCCAGCTAGTTAATTATGAATAGAATAGCTAAGGCCCTTAACTTTATACAGAGTATAATTATTCGCGGTCACGAGCTACAATTTAGGCTAAATTACATCAGCTGAACCTCTGACCGAGCTCAAGAATGTCAAAGTACATGGAAGTATTAACATGTTTGGAGCCATCAGCAGATTTTTTAATCAAATTTACCCGGTTGGTGTAATTTATCCTTATTTGTACCTCGTGACCGCCACTGAAGTGGCTCTGTATAATAAGGGCCTTAGACTCATCTCATAATCATAGGTTATCCCATATGGTGAGTCTAAATTTCAATTATCATTGATTACCGGCTCATTTAAGACTCATTTGCTTTACACTCATTTAAGATTTAATTTTCATTTTTTGTAAATGTAGTTTTATTTCTTGCAAAAAAATGTAAATTAAAGTTAAATTTAAATTTATTCTTTTCACTAAATCTAATGTAGTAAAAGATTATAAATTTAATTTAAATTATAAGTTTCAATATACATTTTAAATTTAAATAAATTATTTTAAATTAAAAGTTTCAACTTAAAATTATTTTAATTTAATTTAAAACTATAAATTCAATTGTAAGTTTAAAAAATTTGGACTTAAATTCTAATGAAAAATTAATTAATACAAATTTATTTTAATAAAAAATTACAAATCACAATCTACAAAATAAAGCTTCTATAAGATTTTGCAGTAACTACAGCAAATACAAGTACCGATAACATTTTTTTTTAACTGTAATGCAATAATGAATAATGCAAATTTAATGTAATGTTATTCAGCTGTTAGTTAATTACTTATTTAAATAAATGCTAGTTCAGATTTAATAATGCTAATTAAATGTAAATTTAAATTACTGGTCGACTATCTAGTTGTTTCTTTCAATCTGTTTTTCATTTTTTCAAATGTCTCTCAAGACGTACATGCTGCACAAAAAATTACAAATTACTATCTACAAATAATGCTTACAAAAGATTTTGCACCAACTACAAATACAAGAACCAATGCATTTTTTTAGTAAATTCAATGTAATTCAAAATACCCCTAGCAGTGGCACAGAATAAATACTAAGGTATCTTATCAAAAGGAAAAGATACTTTTGGATTTCTTGTTCCATAACGATCTGCGTTGTTAATATTAACTTTTTGTTGTAAATTTAACGACTTGCAGTCAGTTTTATATTGTGAATACATAATAAATGTAATCACATTCTGCCGAACGTTTTCGAGGTATTGAATCTTCAAGGCCTTGAAGATGAGATTCAATACTCGAAAACGTTCGGCCGAATGTTAATACATTTATTATATATTCACAATATAAAACTGACTGCAAGTCATTAAATTTACAACAAAAAGTTAATAGTAAAAGATACTTTAGCATCTATTCTGTGTTTGTCGTCTAATCGAAACTTCTGTAAATAAATGACACTTATTGATGTAGGTGAACAATAATATTATTAGAGTTTAACATCGCAAAAACAGTTCATAGGTCACCACAGAATCGCCATCTTTATCATTGCATTGCGCCACAATAAAACTCATTTTTTTATCCTGTTAGTTGACAATGAAGTAGCATTATAATTAGCAGCTATCATCTAAGCGCCTTGTTGGTTGTTGCGTCTATAAAACATGGTAGACGTTTTAAAAAAGCATGTAAAAATCTCGACCAATCACCTTACGCCATTTTAAACACTACGTTATTGACATCCACTGCATAACGTCACATGATGTGACGTTATAGTAACTGATGATGTGACGTCAGAAGCGAAATTACGAGTACTTTTTTCTTATCAACGTAATCATTCCATCAAAATGTTTCATTTTTGTTACCGGGTATCGTTTCAAGTTCAAATTAACAAGTTCAATAACTTAAAAGTAGTTTTGTAAGCGTGCTTGCACAGTGGAGCGACCAATAGTCGATTATAATACTTTTTTCTGAGGATGAAGCCCAAATAGGTCAGAGAGACCTGTGCGTGGGTAATGAATTGGATGATGGTGATTGATAAGTTGGACCAACAGTTTTAGGTGGGTTCCGAACCACCGGAAAATGATTTTGCTTATAAGTTGTACAACGTTTTTCTACTTTATTTAGCCTATATTTATTATTTTTTATAATATTGCTGTGTTAAAAGAAGGCATTATTGGGCATTGATATCTGTTGCTTCCATTGAAAGTTTGTAAATAAATAGAAATGGAATTATTAACATCGTAATATCAAACACATTATGTGGAATAGTGTATGACAGACTGGGGCAGCGTGAATACCACCATTACGAAGCATGTGTTCGATTTCTGATTTGTCATACTCCATCCTGGAGTCTACAAAAAAAATTAAAAAAAAATGCAATGGTGATTATCATTGAGTATTGGATTCACTTCTCTGCAACCACTCTAATAATGTATTCAACAACAACTTGAGCATTACAATAAAATAAAGATATCAATTAAATTAACACTAGACAGATAATTCAAAATTGTTAATTGGTGACATCCACTTTATTAATATGTGTTGGTGTGCCATAGGATTAGTCAAACATATAGGTTTTGATAGCTAATATTGACATGGGGGCTAACCCAAGAGGGGGATTTGGGGATGCATCTCCTCCACACCAAAAATAAATTTCCAAACGACATTGAAGAAAAGCTTCATTTGAATATTTTACGGGGATGAGGATATTTTTTTAAATAATAATTAATTATTAAAAATGAACTTTACTAGTGTATTCAACATTTACTTATTCGTGTGGTGGCCATTTCGCATTGTTGGTATGCTTCCTCAGACACGGCTGGAGGCATGCTGAATCTGGTTTGAAAACTGGGGTTAAGTTTGTGAGGGTGGTGGGTGGTGAAGGCGGGAGGTTTGGATCCAGAATAATGGAATCAAACAAGGTGCGTGAAGTGAACTGAAGTTGATCATTTTCTGACTCCATAATTTCAGATCCAAATCTCCCGCCTTCTCATCCACCCACCACCATCACAACCATAACCCCACTTTTCAAACGAAATTCAGTAGGCCTCCAGCCGTATCTGAGGAAGCATTGCAACAATGCGAAAGGGCCATCACAAAAATAAGTAAGCGTTGAATTCACCCATAAAGTTTATTTTCAATAATTATTTATGATTAAATATCAAGTGTAAACGTAATTTGGGTCTAGAGGCTACATCATAATTATTTTTTAGGAGATATCCCACCGAAATATTTCCTCACTTCGATCCAAACAAATTCTGGATTCAACCCTGCTCTCAAGCCATTCCTCCATCTCACTAACACCTCCAGCATGGAATTACCATAAATTCATCTTGGTATCAATCTGTTTATACCTATAGCTAAGGCTTGTTTCACACATAACCGGCTGCCAGGTAAATGGTGTCGTTTACACGGCCATAGGGAAATTGTATCATATGGAGTTTTTTTTTTGTAGATTACGTCTTGGAGACTCCAGTTAAGAAGTATAAGACAAGTCAGATCAACAATATTATACACTAGATACCATAATTACTTCAATTAGTTGAGGTGAGGCTTAATTTTGATGTGAAAGGAACTCTTGTACACTATAAAAAGCTTTATCGACTAAATATTTCTTCAATTGTTTTTTAAATATTTCTATATTTTCAAGACTCTTCAAAAACTGCGGTAGCTTGTTGTAGAATTTCCTACCAATATAACTAGGTTTTTGTTTGAATAAGCTACTATTGTGACTCACCAAGTGATAATCTCCTCGGCTTCTTGTATTATAATCATGTACATCAAGATTTTGGTTAATATCATTCGTTTTTACATATAAAGTAGCTTGATACACATATAAGCAGGGTACAGTTAAGAGACCAAGTCTCTTGAACAACGGCCTACATGAATCTAATCTATTTACTCTTTCTATACACCTAACCGCTTTCTTTTGGATCTTAAACACCCTATCAAGATTTTGTTTTGATGAATTACCCCATACTAAGATACCTAATATGTAATATGTGACAGTAAGAGCCCATGGTAAGCTGTAAAAAGTAACTTTTTGTCATTCAATCTAGCGAGCTGTCGCAGGACAAATACCCCAGATGAAATTTTACAACATATTTTCTCAATGTATGGAATCCAGGTCAATCGTCTATCCAACATAACTTCTAGAAATGCAATTTTTTCTTCCTGGTCTAATTGATTATCGTTTACAAACACGTTTATAGCCCTATCTTCATTTAAATTATGTTTGTTTTTGAATTGAAGGTATTGGCATTTTTTACTATTTATAGTTCATTTCAACTGATTTAAAAATTGGACAATGGACTGCACACCTATATGGGCACTTATTTCTAAATTATCTAGAATGGAATTGCTGAAAATGAGTGATGTATCATCAGAAAATAAGAGGGCTCTACCACTAATTAATTATTTTGGTAAACGGTTGACATATAACAAAAAATGTAATGCTTCACACTCACCCGATTTTTGTAACTATTATGATACAATGTGATTATGCCGACTGAACAATATCGATTACCTGACTGCCGGTGTGTGAAACAAGCCTTTGATCGGAATTGCAATATTAGTCGGATTAGTGATATGTTCATAGTCATCTCACATATGAACAACTTCTACGCTTTTATTCTGATGGCACCCACATGAGTCTGGGACTTCGGAGCGTTTAAAACTTACCCGATTTTTTAAATAATATATACCGGGTAAACGACACCGGTTACCTGAAAAAAACCATGTCCCCGCTGTACGTCACAATTTTGTTTCTGTACATGCGCACTAGAGACAAGATACCCCATCTTAAAGAGGGAAGTGAAAGCCATGAGCCGTAACAGAGGTATCTGTTCAATCAGATAGAGATAAGCTCTCTTTGTAAGGGTGACCGATTGGATTGGCCAGCAAAAAAGACTGTTCTCTGCTGTAAAATCACTTCCCGGTGGTTTCGAACCCACCTACAAATGTAGGTCCAACTCATCAATTGACATCATTCAATTCATTACCCACGCACAGGTCTCAAAACTATGTGGGCTAAATCCTAAAATAAAGAGGTTCTAAATTATTTTGTTTGTACAGTAAAACCTGTCTAAGACGGACCCCTTGTAAGACGGAAACCTGCTAAAACGGAATGTTTCATCCAGTCCCTAGGAATTTTGTACAGTATGATCACCCTAACCCGGAAACCTGCCAAAACGGAAATTTTTTTCAGTCCAGTGGAGTTCCGCCTTACACAGGTTTTACTGTATATGTCAAAAAAGAATCTGAATAAATTTTGATTTTATTTGTTTTTAAAAAAATTCTTTGCCTACAATATTTTTAACTAAACTGTCTTTAATTTCTTGTAGAATAGTTTCCAATACCTGATCTCTTGTAGCATATTACATACCAATAAGTAACAACATACAATAATAAGAAACCAGTGAAACGAGCCTATATGTCCCCGCTGTACGTCACAGTTTTGTTTCCGTACATGCGAAACAGACAACCCTCTTATAAAACCATTTTTTTTGTCGACAAGATTTTCATCTAAACTGTCTTCAATTTCTTGTAGAATACTTTCCAATACCAGATCTCTATTAGCATTGCATACCAATAAGTAACAGCTTTCAATACTAAAAAATATCTTAAAGTGAAAGTGAAGTGAGCTATAGGGCAAGTGATTTCTTGCCAAGTAAAGACAACATGCAGTCAGCTGATCGAGCCAATGACGTAGTTGCATGAGAATATTGACCCATTTAGCCGGCCTGTACCCAAGCGTGGAAGCAGATTCGGCCTCCCCCGACCTTATTTGACCTAGTTTCTTGGTCACCTTGACAATCACCACAAAATCACGAGTCAAAACCCTCAACAAGATTGACCAATAGCTGAAGATATACAAGATATACTTGCTGGTTTCTTATCCTACTCGAGAAATAAACGTGTTTTAAATATCCGCCAGCTTTTCCTCTAGATCAAGGAGAGAATCAAGCTTGATTGCATTTTAAGCACGAGCTTATTAAAAAAAGACCTTGAGATTATTTTTCAGCGAGTATCTCTTGACGAAGTAAAACGATGCAAAAACTTATTGGAAATCTTTTCAAATTGCTATTAATCTTTTGTACATTGTGCAGTTTATTAGACTTCCTCTAGTTTTTTGTACTTATGTTTAATAGAAAATTATAATATATTGTATAAGTTTTGTAAAATGATATCTATACTTGGTCTACTGAAATTGCTTTAAATCTTTTGTACTTTGTGGGGTTTATTGGACTTCCTCTTGTTTTTTGTGCATACACTTGATAGAATGCCTATTTATCATAATCTTTATCTTGAAATGCCTATTATTTTATACTATATATATATTACAAGAGTCCTTCGAGTCGAAAGAAACTGGAGGAATGTTCATAAATACCGCCCTTAGTCTTTTCCCTATGTTTTATAATATCAATTTCTGCAACTTTTTCATTTGTTTTTTCTATTCGGATTATTGTAATAAAACACAAATAAGCCTACTTTATGTGGCAAATTTTCCTAAATCTTTTCTCCACCTTTTGTACTTAATGCTGTTAATTGTTAATTAAAAACAACTTTTGTTTTTCCATTTTGTTGTAATAGGGCGATAATACTTTGTGTTGTAAATATTATTTTACTTTTTTCTTCTCTATGTACTTTGCTTTATCATAATTTATTATGTAGACGTTGAAAGAGGTTCATTAGTTTGTAATGAACTTTTTGGTCTAATTTTTTCTACTTTATATTATTGATTTATTTTGTCGTGTTTAATAGAATAATGGACGCAACATTTCTAATAAACATGACAAAATAAATCAGCAACATGCAGTAGTAAATAAGTAATGTAATAAGAAAGTAATATAAAAAAATTATATCTGACACAACTTCTTCACAAGTAGTAAAGCTGCTGGGTAATATTTATTATTGATGCTCGTTGCCAGCACACAAACCTTTGGTTTTGCGGGCAACGCCGTTACGGTTATTTAAGAAGATATTTTATTCCATGTATTATTTAAAATTAAGTATATTTTTTCTACTGTTTTTGTTTGAAAATTATTGTGTATTATGGCAAATTTGATTTTGATTGAAGTCAATGGCCATTTCAATGGAGTTTGATTTTGTGTTTTGCAACATAAACCTGAACTCTGATTTATTATTGATGAAGTTCTATTTTCACCGCAATGAATTAATAAACTAAAGTTTGTATTCAAATTTAATAATAACCTAGTATTTATTTATGCCTATTTAGCCGTTGGACCCCAAATGCCAGTGATGTAAATTACGCTCCCTCGAATACTAGTATATTAATAATAGAAATTTTAATAATACAGTAGATAAAAAATATAGAAATAATGTCAAATGAAACTTTTGTACATGCTATAAGGAATTAACAGATGTGAAAATCATAGTCCTAATATATGTAGATATATTTTTTAAGATTAGGTCTTGAAGACTCCGGTTATGGAGTATAAGGCAATTCAAGTCAAATCAACAATTTCTTTTTTTTTTGAGGATGAAGCCCACATAGGTCTGAGACCTGTGCGTGGGTAATGAGTTGGATGATGGTGATTGATGAGTTGGACCTACAGTTTTAGGTGGGTTCCGAACCACCGGGAAGTGATTTTACAGCAGAGAACAGTATCTTTTTTGCTGGCCAATCTAATCGGTCACCGTTACGAACAGGACCAACGAGAACGCAAGCTTATCTCTCTGATTGAACAGACACCTGCTACGGCTCGCGGCTATCACTTCCCTATTTATTATTTTTTTTTTTTTGAGGATGAAGCCCACATAGGTCTGAGACCTGTGCGTGGGTAATGAATTGGATGATAGTGATTGATGAGTTGGACCTACAGTTTTAGGTGGGTTCCGAACCCACCTATTATCTACAATATTAACATTCTTATTCACAAGTTGCCACATTTACGATTTAAATTAGTTGATGTGAGGCTCAATTTTGATCTGAAAGAAACTCTCGTTTCAATAAAAATCTTTATAAACTGAAAATTTTCTAGATATTGTGAATCGAACCCGGAACCTGCAAGTTAAGTAGCTTGAAACACCGATCAATTCCCAATAAAAATCTCCACAGCAGGAGCAATAAACTCAGTTTCTATTATTTTCAAGACAAAACGTCGTGAACTTAATTTAGACCAAGATAAGAGATAATAGCACAACTACACGAGGCTAGGAAACCCATTGGATTCGGCTACTGAACTCAGGAATATGTTCACATTCTACAAAAGATCAATATCCTTGTTAATTGAACATTGAATTTTGTAACTGAATTTAGTTGAATGTCTTGCATCATTTAGAAGTGAGCGCAAACTATCATTAGAGAAGACAATAGATGTCTATTGAAGCTATTAAGTAGAAGTTAATACATCTGAAATTTCCCATAATCTTTTTTTCATACTACTGCTGAAGGCCTGTTCAAATTTTCCTTTTTTCATCTATCTTCCCCCCTCTTTCAACCCAATCTTTCTCACTCACTCTCTCTCTCTCTCTTCTTACTCCCTCTTTCACACACACACACTCACTCGCTCACTCACTCTCTCTCTCAGAAATTCTGTTCAAATTTCCCTATTTTTCAACTATATTTCTCTCACTCACACTCTCTCCTCATTCTTTCTCTCGCTCCTCTCACTCACACTCTCTCTCTCGCTCCTCTCACACACTCACTCGCTCTCTCTCTCTCTGTGCTCGAGCTACCACCATCACTCTCTCTCACTCTGAAAAAGTCTGTACAAATTTCCCTATTTTTCAACCATATTTCTCCCTCTCATCTTTCGCCCACCACCCTCTCATTCACTCACTCACTCTCTCTCTCTCTCACTCTCTCCTCTCATTCTATCATCTTACAGCTTATCTAAATGCCGCCTAATTGGTGTCAAAGAACTAGCTGGCCAGTGCATTGTCATTGTCTAGTTCCTTGACTTTGTTATCTTCTAGGTGTAAATAATAGTCCATGTTTTCGACTGTTTGCAAAGACATTTAAACAATAGATTCTAGTTAAATTTCTTGTGACTGCAGCTTTATTACAGCTCGATTTTGTCCGATTTTTCATGCTTTAAGTCAATTTTTCTTCATGTTTCATGATGATGTTTTGAGTACTGTATATTAGTCAAATAAAACAAAACAAATTAATTGAACAAATAATTGCATTCAGTTATTTTCATTAATAAAATAAAGTTAAAATTAAACAAATGAACCAGAGAAGCTTAAAGGAGATTCTGAGAAGCTTTAAAAGCAAAATGTATTTATTTGGAACAAATCCTTATATTTGTATTGTGTGTATGGTTGATCAATCAGAACCAGAATTTGATCGATTTGGTTCACGTAGAATATTTTTAATCAAGTGTTTAATTAATTTTACATCTTCTTTTGTAATATTTTTTATTATATGAATCGAATAGAACAAATTAAAAATGATAAAGTTAAATAAGCGCTGAAGAAGAACTACATAGTTCGAAACGCGTCCACTGCGACTCAAAAAAGGTCAGTTCTGCACAGAAGTTTCTATAAATGAATAGTTATACTGTATAGCAATTTTCTATATATGAATAAGTATACTGCAGATCACGAAAATGGAAATTCACAGTAATAAAAATATCAAATGAGTCAAATTTAATAACAGAGACGCTTCTCTTTAGAAGCGAATTGAATGATTATGCTTTTGAGCATTTTTTCTATTATTTTTATGCATATGTTCACTCATTCAGAACCAGTTTGCAAATACAGTTTACTATAAGGCGGAAGAAATTAATTAAAGAGAAATAATAAAACGAAAAATAAATCAAATGAACCAAATAAAACAGAAGCTTCTCTTCAGAAGCTAAAACGTTTTTCTGATTGAAGTGAGTAGAATCATCAAGTGAGTAGAATCGTCTTTCTGTATTTCAATTTTTGAATAAATGTGTGTTTTTAAAAATATAATTTCCATTATCATTTTATTACAGCGTTATCTGACAATGACTATCAAAGGGCTTCAACCTACGTTTCCCATAACAGCTAACCATAGAAAATTTTGAATAATTTTTTTCAAAATTTCAAACAAATCACTAGCATTGAGTGCGTTTGCGCACAAGCAGTGAGAGGCTGCACAGCCAACGGTGCAAGCGTTGCACAAGAAACCAGGCGTCTGGTCAATGAAAGGCTATGAATTTGAAGTGACAGCCGGGAGCCGTAGCAGGTATCTGTTCAGTCAGATAAAGATAAGCTCCTGGGCCCTCTTTTTAAGGGTGATCGATTGGATTGACCAGCAAGACTCCGTTCTCTGCTGTCAAATTACTTCCCGGTGGTTTGAAACCCACCTAAATACTGTAGTTCCATCTCATCAATCACCATCATCCAACTCATTACCCACGCACAAGTCTCAGACCTTTGTGAGCTTCATCCTCAAAAAAGTACTATTATTTTACTATCTACTAAATTTTTTAACTAATATTCTACACAAAAATTCACTTTTGAAAACGTTTAAAAACAAAAAAAATTGAACATACCGAACACGCAAATTGTAAAGCCATCTTTACAATCTGTGGTACAGAATCATGACATATATAGATGCAACTCATCACCCACGCATAAGCCTCAAACCTACATGGGATTCATCCTCAAAAAAAGATTGTGGCGCGCGTGCCCCATTGGGTGTGTTTAATAATGCAAAATGCATGAAAGTTTTGATTAATTTTTTCTGTTATTCTTGCGTGAACAGTCAACCAGTCAAATAAAACCAAAATAATGAAGCGAAAAATGAATGAAAGGAGTCAAATAATAAAGAAGCTTCTCTTTAGGAGCAGACTGCATAGGCTTTGGGTAGATCCTCTGAGTTTTTTTATTGCGGATGATGCCCACAGAGACTGGAGACTTGTACGTGGGTAATGAGGTGAATGGGTGAATGATGAGAAACTTCCATGGTTGAATGAGATTCGAACCCAAGGCTGCAGGAAACGAAGCCAGCCAGAGCCTTATTTTATCACAGACAAGCGCTTCAACTAACTGCGCCACCACAGCCGCCAATTTATGATAATGATTATGCTAGTGCGTGGGCAACCTCAGGAAGGGGTTTTCAACTGCACACACCTATTTAAACCTTTTTTTAAAATATGGATTTTACTTTTAATATTTTTTTCAATTTCACTTATTTTTATTAGTGGAATAATTGGAAATAAATGAATTGACAAATATTACCAGTTTTTATTTTTTTAACTGAAAGTAAAAAGTAAATGTCTTTTTTTCTTTTGTATTTAATGTTTGTTTTGTTCATATTAAGTGTATTTTTTGTATGATTAGATAAATAAATGTATGTATAAAACAAAGTTTTAATTATTATTTATGCTATTTACAGTCCTGTACAATCATATTTACAGATTAGTTGAGATTAATCAGACTGTAACAGCCATCAAAACAGATAGTAGTCAAGTACACAGACAAAGGAAGACTCTGCTCAATAGTGGGGGATTTGAGCGCACGTGTAGGCCTATACACCCCCAAAAACCACCCCAAAATCAACCCAAAAACCCACCCGTGCGTCACAAGCCCCCTCATCAGAGTCTAGTTAGAGACGTAGTTTTGGCGGGCTACTATTCCCGCCCTTTTATGGTCCCGTTGTCATGGCAACTGTACTGAGAATTTATTTGGCACGAGGCAACCGCCAAAATTCGAAACATGTTTTCGTGTACAACCGTTACGCAATGCTTCGATTTGATCGGTAATTTTTTTAAATTTAGTGCAACATTTTAGAATTTTTTTTTAGAAGATGGAGCCTACACAATCTGAGAACTGTACGACTGTGCGTGGGTAATGAATTTCATAATGGTGATTGATGAGTAGGACTTCCTGTTTTAAGTGGGTTCCGAACCACCAGGAAGGGATTTTACAGCAGAGAACAGCATTTTTTGCTGGCTAATCCAATCGGGCACCCTTACAAAGAGGACCCAGGAGTACGTAGCTTATCTCTATCTGATTGAACAGACACCTGCCACGGCTCACGGCTATCACTTCAAAACAGGGGCGCCATTTGGGGAAGGCAGGGGGACCGTGGCCCCCCAAACTATGCCAAAAATGCGTACAAATATGCGTATTAATATTATTATAGTGAATAGAGTTTGTTCATTGGATTAACATTAATATTATTAAGGCAGGGGTGCCCACCCCCCCTAAGCCTCATGACGCACCCCCCCCTAAATTTAGCACCAAACCCCCCCCCCCCATAAATTAGGCCCCCCCAAAAAATGCGAAAAAAGCCCCCTGTATTCTTTCTAAAACTAAAAGAAGATTTTTATAACTATTGAGAAAATTCAAACCCAGTCGATAATATACAAAATGTATGTATATTTCTTGAGATTCTTTACATAGGAAACATTTTTTTGTAAAGGTAAAAAAGAAATATCAATGAAATGAATATATGAACTTCTGCTCAATAAACTTAATTGCAAAATAGCTAAATAAGAATTTGAACCTAAATGGTTTTTAAACAATAAGTTAAAATATTATTACAAATACACAATGTTCAATAAAAACGAAATACCTATAAGTTTATGTTCGGTGTACCAATTAGATTAAGGTTAAATAATTCTACAAAGTTGTTCCTTTAAAGGAAGTGAAAACAATGAGTTAATAACTTCATTTGTAAAACACAAAAATTCAAAATACTAAGTCATTTATTGGACAGTAGTTAAACAACAGGTTATTTACTTAGTGTAGTATCTTGGGAGAATTTATGTATGGATGAAGTACATAAAAGGCACACATTTCATGTATAGTTATTTACAACACACAATCGAAAGAAGTGTCTTTCAAAAACAAAATAAAGACATAGTTATGAAAAATTAATGATTTTTTAGTATTTAGTAAGTTTTTCAAAAGCAGTTCTTACTTATTAGTAAGTAGTTATCGTAAAATACATGAAAAACATCAACAGTTTGAAGACAAACATTTTAAATTTGTAGACTGTGACCATCTACAAGTTAGCTAGGCACCTTCTAAGTTTTTTTTTTTTTTTTTTTTTTTGAGGATGAAGCCCACATGGGTCTGAGACCTGTGCGTGGGTAATGAGTTGGATGATGGTGATTGATGAGTTGGACCTACAGTTTTAGGTGGGTTCCGAACCACCGGGAAGTAATTTTCAGCAGAGAACATTGTCTTTTTTGCTGGCCAATCTAATCGGTCACCGTTACAAACAGGACCTACGAGAACGCAGCTTATCTATCTGATTGAACAGATACCTGCTACGGCTCGCGGCTATCACTTCCCTCTAAAATCTATTGTTAAATCTATCTCTCTAAACCCCACATAGAAGTTTTTGGGATGAGGAAACAGAAAACCTTTCAATTATTTCTTCGTTAGAAATAGACTCAAGTACATCTGCACAAGTTCCTGCACAAATCCTAAACATTATTATTTTAGCTAATTCATATTCAATTGTATAATAATAATAATAATAATAATAATTATAAATATATTTTCATTAATTGACATTCTATCTGGTGACTTCTTAGTATATTTTTTAATGTTGTCACGTTAAACACGGTTTCAATCAACTTTACGACCACCCCAAAACGTTTTTTGGAACCCCCCCCCCCAAGAATTTCAATGACGCAGTCTGCGTCATAGCCCCCCCCCCTGTGGGCACCCCTGTTATTAATATACGGTAAGCCAAAAGTGAAAAAAGCGGTATAGATAATTATTATACCAAACAACAAAATTACTTTATTGGAATAAGATATTAACTTGAAAAAATAGTAATAAGAAACAAAATTGTGACAAAATTCAAACTCTTCAGATAGATTTTTTAATAAATGCCCCTTCCCCCTCATAAGCTGGACTAAAATGACGCCCTTGCTTAGACCTAGTTTTTTGATATGAAGGTTTTTGCGTTTTATTCCCATGATTTTTTTGGAGGATGAAGCCCACATAGGACTGAGACCTGTGCGTGGGTAGTGAATTGGATGATGGTGATTGCTGAGTTGGACTTACAGTTTTAGGTGGTTTCCGAACCACCGGGAAGTGATTATACAGCAGAGAACAGAGTCTCTTTTGCTGGCCAATCGGTCACCCTTACAAAGAGTGCCCAGGAGTTTCGTAGCTTATCTCTGATTGAACAGATACCTGAAAATGGAAAGCAGAAATCCAAATCACGCACTATTTCCACATCAAATTTTACTCTAAAGAATTTTCACATCATTACAAGAATTTAAAGTTACTATTCTTTAGACGTCCTATATGTTCTGCTGCTCGCATGAATACTAGCTCAAAATATTAAGTTTAATTCAATTTTTTCACATAATTTAAAATAAATTAAATTACACAACAATCTAAATAAGAACTGCGAATGATAGGATGATAAAATAATAGATGCCTACATGAGAAAATAAAGAAATTAAAATTAACAACACCTATTACTTGGCCCCAAAAGGGAATTGAGAACAGAAAGGAAGAATAGTAAAAATTCATGAAAAGCGGTAGTGAGAGACCACCAAGATTAGTAGCAGATAGATCTGTCTACTAACTTTGGGTGCCCCTAACTTCGCCAATCGCCAGAGCCTTGTCGGCCGCAGTCACTGTGGTATCCCACCGTCAGGGGACATCTCAACACTGCCTCCAGTCAAGAGATGAACCAAACCGAGGGCACCCAGGACGTACGTTTCCCAGCCCACACGAGGTGTGGCATCAACACCATTCGAGGACGTAAGGTTGACTTGCCCCCCTTCCGGGAGGGGCCTTGTGGGCCACGCGAGGTGGATACTGCTCCTAACTACAACCCATTAACGGAGGGAAGTAGTGTTGGAGTTGAGAGGCAATCCCTGGGGTACCTCCAGAGATCACCTCTGTCCTGCCAACCAAACAGTATCCCCTGACCACATTTTCTATTAATAAATAATAATTGTTTTAAAAAGAATATATTTTAATATAAATCTCATTTGCTGGGTTTTCTGCAGTACTTCTCTGATACAACAAATAGACATCAAAAGCTATTCTACAAACTGACACCGTAGCAACACAATAGAACCAGTACTGCAAACAATACCCCCCTCCAAACAATACCCCCCTCCCTAAACACCAAAAAGAGAACATCATCAAAATACACCAGAAGAGCAGAACTTCAGATGTAATTCAAGATGGACAAAAAGAGCCTCTCAAAATTCTCCATCGGTTTGTACAGCAGAGAACCCAGTATAAGATTTTATAAATGAAATTCATACAAAAGAGAAAATAATTTTGAATAAATCATAACATTTAAAAAACAATGTTTCCTATCTATATAACAATAAAATATTATTAAAAGTGGAAATTAAATTAAATGTTGATCATTCAATATAATATACTAAGAAAGATGGAGAAGCCCGTGGCCTAGACCTCCCACCTTTCTCGCTTCTTCCTTCTTCTGCCCTTTTCATCCTGTATTTTTATTTATTATTATTTGAATTTTTTAAAGATTAAGCCTTGAAAACTCCACACATGGAGTACAAGACAAGTCAATACCAACAGTATTCTCACATTACATTAGTCACCATCGATAAAATTACAGCAGTTGAAACTTGAAATTATACTTAAATTATAAATCATTATCAACTAGATATATCTTCAATTGTTTGAAGTGGGAGCTGACATTTTTTAACAATGATTGATACAAAGTGTCTGGTAAAATCAATGACAGGAAATACACAATAAAACAAATAAACGAAGTAACAGAGAACTGCATGCCCTACCTAGTAGTGGATTGTACAAACTGTGTTTCAAAATCATGCCTTGAAGTATTAAGACTAGTCAATACAAACAGTATTCACAAATTACAATAGCCACAATCGATAAAATTACAAAAGTTGAGACTTGAAATAATCTGAAAAGGTCACTTGTACTCTATAGAAACTTTATCAACTATATATATTTTCATTGTTTGAATTTAAATAGAAAATGATTTTTTTGCTATTATTAATACATAACGTTTTTTAAATCAATGCCATGAAAAACACAATATAACAAAGAATTGTAACAACATAAATGCATGCCCAATTACAAGTACAATATAAAAAGTTGCTAAAAAATATTTTTTTAATTCCCGACATACTTAGAAAAACGTTCCGGTATAACCCTGAAATCTGCGTTCCAGAATTTGTGCATAATTCCTTCCCCACCAGTAGAAAAGCAAAAAACAATTATTATTTCAACATTAAACAAAAATTATTGCATTTCAATTCTGATTAAAAGGTTTATAATACCAACGAACTACTGAAACTGTGTATTGGTAGCCTAATCATGTTTACAGAAATTTTCATCAAATTTCCTGCATCAATATGAAAACAATATAATCTTTTGAAGAATATTATTCTATCATTTTCAACAATAATATTTTTTCAAGTAACTGTCCAGCTAGCAGTTTGTCTGGATCATCAAATACCAAGCTTCAAACAAAAATTCTGTTCAGGTAAGCTACCGGTACTACTATATATCTTATCAGTTTTAGTTTTGGAGTTTCCATCCTCTTTGATAGCAATTAGATGAACACTTCTGCTGGCAAACTAGCCTAGAAAACAATCAGAGATAAAAGAAATTTTCAAAGCATAAAGTCCACTAAATAGTTTTAAAACAACATAATTTGATTTTTAATTCAAATAATCAAGAATAGTTTAGAATTGGATAGCATTTAAAAAAGCTAAGTCGGATTGGCTGGATTTAGTATCTGATTTATTGATGGAGATTCAGAATCATCACTCATGGAAACATTCAATTATTACTGCGTTGAGATATCTGGACAAATCTCAAAATGCAATGCTTGAAACTCAGCACTGGATTAGATATTTGAATTGCTCTGAAACAGAATCTGTTTAGCTATGAAGGCTATTGTGATTTCTTCAGTTATTTAGAATAGATTCTACAAGAAAAGAAAAACAGTTAATTACCTAGTAGATGAAGCTTAAAAAAAGACTGTAGCACGAATGGAGTTGAATATGTTTGAGAAGAATACCCGAGAAGAAGCGGTGATGACAACAACACAGTGTGGCTGAAACAGACTTGAGCAAGAGTGATTAAATGGGGAAAATTCCTTATTTAACAATAGATAGTATCACATATTTGCACTCCTACCATCTGCAGGCAAGCGCCAATAATCTATCAATAAATAGTATCAAATTTTTTGCACCCCTACATCAGTAGGCAAGCGCCAATAATCTATCAATGAATGATTTCAAATATTTTTGCACCCCTACATCTGTAGGCAAGCGCCAGTAATCTATCAATAAAAAGTATCACATATTTTCATTTCCTAGCAAGTATAGGATAGCACCCTTAAACTACCCTTGAATTATTGCTTCCATGCTTGAATGTACCCAAGTGAACTCTATTCTCAGTGTGGTAGAGCTTATGACATTTTCACTGCCAAAGCATTGCCAGAGAGAATGGCATAAACTCTAAGCACAAAGCCAGTAGCTGAAGCTAAAGTGAGAGCCACTTCCCCAAATTTTGAATAATCAATGTCTAATCTAATTTCTTATCACATTCACCATACATGAATAGGCAAGAGCCAATAATCTATCAATAAATATGGTATCACATATTTTTGCACTCCTACATCTGTAGGCAAGTGCCAATAATCTATCAATAAAAAGTATCAAATATGTTTGCACTCCTACATCTATAGGCAAGCGCCAATAATCTATCAATAAATAGTATCAAATATTTTTGCACTCCTACATATGTAGGCAAGCGCCAATAATCTATCAATAAATAGTATAATATTTTTGCACTCCTACATCTGTAGGCAAGCGCCAATAATCTATCAATAAATAGTATAATATATTTGCACTCCTACATCTGTAGGCAAGCGCCAATAATCTATCAATAAATAGTATCAAATATTTTTGCACTCCTACATCTGTAGGCAAGCGCCAATAGTCTATCAATAAATAGTATCAAATATCTTTGCACCCCTACATCTGTAGGCAAGCGCAAATAATATTTCAATAAATAGTATCAAATATTTTTGCACTCCTACATCTGTAGGCAAGCGCCAATAATCAATCAATAAATAGTATCAAATACTTTTGCACTCCTACATCTGTAGGCAAGCGCCAATAGTCTATCAATAAATAGTATCAAATATTTTTGCACTCCTACATCTGTAGGCAAGCGCCAATAATATTTCAATAAATAGTATCAAATATTTTTGCACTCCTACATCTGTAGGCAAGCGCCAATAATCTATCAATAAATAGTATCAAATACTTTTGCACTCCTACATCTGTAGGCAAGCGCCAATAGTCTATCAATAAATAGTATCAAATATTTTTGCACCCCTACGTCTGTAGGCAAGCGCCAATAATCTATCAATAAATAGTATCAAATATTTTTGTACTCCTACATCTGTAGGCAAGCGCCAATAATCTATCAATAAATAGTATCAAATATTTTTGCACTCCTACATCCGTAGGCAAGCGCCAATAATCTATCAATAAATAGTTTCAAATATTTGCATTCCTACCATCTGTAGGCAAGCGCCTCTAAGCAATTGATAAATAGTATCACATATTTCCACTTCCTAGCATGTGTATAAGAGCCCCAGAAAATTTTTTGATTCTTTCAAATCATGATTTGTACTTTTGAAACTGGTATATAAATACCATATAAACTAGTTATATATTTGTTGATTTAGTGCAATTTTATTTTATATTATTCAGATGTATTTTTTATATTTTTATGTTTCTATTTTTGTTGAGGAGGATATATAAATGATTTGATTTAGTGAACTCTATTCTCAGTGTGTTGGAGCTTATGGCATTTTCACTGGCAACAGTAAATACGGCATAAGCTCTAAGCACAAAGCCAGTAGCCGAAGCTAAAGTGAGAGCTACTCCCAAAATTTTTGCATAATCAATGTCTAATCTAATCTCTTATCACAATTACCAAACATAAAGGTGCTAACACCTGCACTCAACATATGTCGGAGACATCATTACTCCAGGGTTTTCACCTGGCAACCGGCATCTCTTGATCACAGGGTAACACAGTCCATGCACAATGAATGTGACATGAGAATCCTGACAGGGACCTAACAGCAAATCCCTATTTACATTTGTTAGCCTTATATCAACCCACCAGCTGCAATGAAATGTACCACACCATAATAAAATGGTTGTGGCGACTGAGCAGTGCACCCTGTTCTCCTTGTGGAACTAACAAGTAGTCACAAGGCCTTAGCGAGGAGAGAGACTCTCGAAGCATCCGTGAGAGCCACTGAACCCAGCCAAAAAACCATCAAGCGCGATAAGATTATGTCATGGCACAAATCAAGAGCCCGGATAGAAAGTGTGATGCATGATTAACAACTGCAAATGCCCTACAACCCAACAAATTTCCATTCACGATTGTTAGCCTCATAACACATCCCACCAGCTACAATAAACAGTACCACTCCATCATAAGACGGACGTATAGCAGCGTTATCTGACAACTGCGGTCATGAACTCTACAAGAGAGACATGGACTCTCAGATGCAGACCCTGCCATCGAAGCCACAAATATGACTTTGTGGCACAATCCAAGAGCATGGTTGAAGAGTGTGGTACTTGACTAACAAAACTGTAAACCTCCTAGCATATGCAGGAGAATGGTGGGAAACTTCTAACCTAACTGACTATAAAAGCAAGATACATAATACCAAATCTCCAGTTTCACGTCCTGGCCAGTTTGTACTCCACCATCTTGACCTACTGAAGAGGTTACCGTGAAGTTGAGTCTTTTCATATCTCCTTCTTGAAGTAGGTTGAACTGATCAGTCATCCTGTTGAAAAAAAAAAATAGTTCAGTTAAGCTATTACAAATTTGGAGGTGTGTTGATTGCTTCAATTATATCAAAATATGTGGTGGTGTTACATTGATAAAAGTTTGTAAAGTTGATTGGAAATTGATATGTGCTGGCAATATTCAATTGACTATAGAATGTGTTTGAAGTGATGATGTTGATTAAGATCAAGTATCTTGAGCATTAAACAATGTGTCCTAATATACTGATACTGCATCATATGTTTTGCTGGATATAGTTGAAAACTCAGAAATACTTGTTCTTAAAAATGGAAAGCCATACAAAATAAACCAGTATCAATACGGCTCCAACAATAATTATATTGAAATTTTGATAGGGTAAAACAGCCACTTCATTCATCAAGTATATCAATGAACAATCTCTGCCCTTGAGAATAATGTTGGAGGATACTTGGAATGAATTAAAATTTCCTATTCAATCCCAATAAGACTATCATTAGTATATATTAGAATTAATTGGTGATCCAATGGAATTGAATTTGGAATGAGTCATTTCGATTCACTGGCATGGAAATAACATCATGATCAATTTAATATATGGTTCATGCCTGGTTTCTTAGTCGTTTAGAAAATCATTCAAAAGCTATTGATTCATTAGAGGCCCTAAGGCTTGTTTCACACATACCCAGCAGTTAGGTAACCATTATTGTTTATCCGGTATGATTACATAGTCCCATATAATGCAATGTTCGTACAGCTGGGCAAACAACACCAGTTACCCGACTGCCGGGTGTGTGTGAAACAAGCCTTAGGGCCGCTAATGAATCAATAGCTACTGAATAATTTACTAAACGACTGAGAAACCAAACTTGAAAAAATATTTTACAAACTAGCTTCAAGTTAATAATCTTGCTAACTATATTCAGCAATGCCTGAAACGACGTCAAATAGTGGAACCCAATTTTATAATATCCTAAAAATAATTGTGAAATAATCAAAGAAATTGGTCAATTTGGGTTGCAGCAACATAATTTTGAGAAAATGTTGGATTAGTACAGTAGGCCTATCTATAGTCACTGAACATGTCAAATTGCAAGTGGGATGTGTATATATTTGAGTAGTGAGTAAGTGGAGTTTGAGCAAAAGGACAGAGATTAAAGATAATAATTAAATGAGACTAAAAAACATTTTCTCATTGAAAAGAATATGGATTAATTATCTATAAGGATTGGAATAGTTTGAATCAATTATTGGTAGATCATGGTTCAAATCAGTACGGTAGCTGCTGGCTTGTAAGAAACATTTCTTGAAATCATAAAATTAAATTAGCCCAGTATGCATACAAGTTCTAATAAGAGGTTTATCAATATAGTTACTAGTTACTTGGATGATCATCATGATATAAAAGCTCATTAAAATTCCACTATGAGGCTACTAGTGTGATAACTAATTTTAATTTGATTATATAATTTCACTATCAATTTATAATAATTATAATGTAGGCGACGACCAGTTCTGAACTTATTTTTCAAACAATGAATTATTTCTTTTTTCAGTCAAAAACAATTTAAATTCTCTGCTTTTGATTTTTGAAGGATGTTTCAATTGATGGATAGTTTTAAGATTGACTTTTGAAGCACACTGTCTGGAAAATGATGTCCAAGGGAAAATAGAAGCAATAATAAAAATAAATTCATGAGAAATTTGAAATCAAGCAGCATTGGTAGATTAAAACTAACAAAATGAGAAAATGCATGTTCACTGAGAATGTCCCAATAAAATTTATAAATTCTAATGATCTATAAAATAAATTGGTACCGTAGTCAAGGTCAATGTATAATAATGAATAGCGAGAAGTCTACCTAAAAATGAATAACAATTCTTTCTTGGTTTTTATATTAAAAACTGTAGTTATTAAATAGTTTCTTAGCTTGGCTTTGAAATAAGTTAATAAAGGGGAAAACTAGTAGAGTTTACCCTACCCGAGTATTGAAACATAGTTATTGAATTAGAGTTGGTAACTGAAAATGACTAGACAGATTTCAAAGAGTTAGTGATGATGAACTTTTTAGGTTAAATTTTAGCCATTTCATTTTAGTTATTTCTCACTTCAAAATAATGGAGCAAAGCTATGCAATTAAGAAACTATGGTATTTAAGGGTGTCTTAAAATAGACTAAATTGCAAAAATTGATATGAAACTGCTTACCTTGTGAAAGATATCCAGAATTGATTTTCCATTTATTCATCACTAAATCATTTGAGCACTTCAGTATTTAATCAGTAGGCACTGTTTAAATAGCAAATTTAAGGTAACATTCCAGTGATGTGTGTTGAAAAATCTACTGGAGCACAAAACAGCTCTTCTCTATATCAGTGCTAGACATCAACTGATGAAGGTTTGAGGTTTGATGATGACGTTGAAGAAAATGGAGGCAGTCAGCTGATTATGAAAGCCAGTAGGCTAACTGGTAGCAATGCCAACTTGATTATCATGTGGTTCTAGTTGGTATTACTGGGACTGTTTTTGTTTACAGGAGACCGAATCAAAGTGGACCCGGTTCATCAGCTGATGTTACCATATTAACGCTCTCAAATCGACAATATTGTCCTAATCGACAATAACTATAATAATTATTGTACTTTTTAAAACTATATATTTTTGGATTTTCAAAATTTTTCTTAGAAAAATAACAGTTTTAGATCAAATAGTATTGTTACTAGTAATACAGTCATCGCCCTTCCACTTCTTGATTGCCCATTTTGTGCCAAAAGCGTTTTCAAGCCCCCCCCCAAACAATTTGTAAAATCAGGTTGAAAAGTAGATTATTGGTTGAGTTTATGGGAGCCTTCTCATTTACTGGTAAATGTTACTGGTGGAGTCTAATTGGTCTATTCAAATTCTTCAACATCTTTGAATTTTAATAGACCAGACGACAGGGAAGTGATAGCCGTGAGCCGAAGCAGGTATCTGTTCAATCAGATAGGGATAAGCTGCGTTCTACTGGGCACTCTTTGTAAGGGTGACCGATTAGATCGGCCAGCAAAAAAGACACTGTTCTCTGCTGTAAAATCACTTCCCGGTGGTTCTGAACCCACCGAAAACTGATTAAGTGGTAGATTGGACATAACTGTCCAAACTTCGCCACGTCAACAAATAAAAAAGTCATTCTATTCTAAAACTGTAGGTCCAGCTCATCAATCATCATCATCATCATTCAACTCATTACCCACACACAGGTCTCAGACCTATGTGGGCTTCATCCTCCAAAAAATGACACTGGTAACATTTACTGGTTTTGAAATCTTGAAATTTGGTATACATGACGAACTGCGCATATTACTAATAATAATTACAGTATTTGACTTTATGAATAATTGCACGACTATGAAGTCAAATATTTGAGTAGAAAATTAAAATATTTTACTCACTGAGCACTGCAGTGGCGGCCGGCAATCAAAAATTTTGGTGAAGGACTCTTATATTAAATTATTCCACAGAAATTAAATTATTTTTTAATATTTGGATTTTCTCTTAGTGTTGGAGACACATTTCGACCATTATGCTAGAAATGGGTGATCACATAGGGAGGTCGGCAGGATGGCTGTAGTATATTCGTCATTGAATTGGAAGTAATTTTATTTATGATGTTGAAGATCCATCTTGTTTCCACTAATATGTAATATAAACTTTAAAAAACCACTTTTAAATGGAAATTAACTCACGTTATGGCGTGACGGCCGTTTCGCTCTGTTGTCTAGAGCATCGTCAGACAACCCACAGTACACTGACTTAAGGTATGAGTTTGGGGGTTATGTATGTTGGAATGGTGCTGGGGTGGGGGGATGAGTAGGCGGGAGGTTTGAAATTGGGATTATTTTGTCAAATAGAGTGTGTGAGAAGAAGTTAAGTTGATCATTTAAAATGTTGTCAGGTTCCTGCTTTGCATGTTTGTAAATCTCATATTGTTCTAAAACATTGAGTTTATGGCTTTTGTGAGTGAAGTGTAGTGTGTCTAAATTAGTGTCAATGTCTGTATAACTGTGGCCTGTTGAAATGATGTGTTCAGCAAAAGTGGAATGTGTGTTTGGGTGTGAGATGGCTCTTGTGTGTTCTTTGAATCTAGTGGTAAATGTCCTGCCAGTTTGTCCTATATAGAACTTGTTGCAGTCATCACATTTCAATTTGTAAATTCCAGATCTGTTGTACTTGTTTTGAGATGTTGTCTGAGAATGCAGGTGTTTTTGAGTGCATTAGTTGTTCTGTAAGCTATTTTATATTTGAGTTTCCTGAATGAAGCTGCTATTTTATGAGTTTTGTTGTTGAGGTAGGTAAGTGTGATGAATGTATGGGGGTTGTCATTCTGTTTGTTGCTGGTGTGAGTGATTGGTTTTGTTGCTATTCTGTGCAGTAGCTTGTCTATTAGTGTGTGTTTGTAACCATTCAGTTGTGCTATGTATTTTATAGTATTCAATTCTATATTGTAATCTTCTTGTGACATAGGAATGTTTGTTAGTCGGTGGAGCATGTGATTGAAAGCGGCATGTTTATGTTGGGTTGGGTGATTTGATGTGTTATGGATTATTGTATCAGTTGTTGTGGGTTTCCTGTGAATTCTAAATGTTTTGAATGAATGTTCCTGCTATGTTATAGTGATGTCCAAAAAGTTGATACTATTATTGTGTTCAAGTTCTAAGGTGAATTTTACATTTGGATGGATTTTATTAAGATTGGTGTGGAATATTTCAGTTTGTCTTTTATTGCCTTTGTATAGAATTAGAATGTCATCAACATATCGGTGCCAGCTGATGATTTTGTCTGTATTATCAGGGGTGCCCACCCCCCTAAGCCTCATGAAGCACCCCCACCCCCTAAATTTAGCACCAAACCCCCCCCCATAAATTAGGCCCCCCCAAAAAATGCGGAAAAAGCCCCCCGTATTCTTTCTAAAACTAAAAGAAGATTTTTATAACTATTGAAAAAATTCAAACCCAGTCGATAATATACAAAATGTATGTATATTTCTTGAGATTCTTTACATAGGTAACATTTTTTTGTAAAGGTAAAAAAGAAATATCAATGAAATGAATATATGAACTTCTGCTCAATAAACTTAATTGCAAAATAGCTAAATAAGAATTTGAACCTAAATGGTTTTTAAACAATAAGTTAAAATATTATTACAAATACACAATGTTCAATAAAAATGAAATACCTATAAGTTTATGTTCGGTGTACCAATTAGATTAAGGTTAAATAATTCTACAAAGTTGTTCCTTTAAAGGAAGTGAAAACAATGAGTTAATAACTTCATTTGTAAAACACAAAAATTCAAAATACTAAGTCATTTATTGGACAGTAGTTAAACAACAGGTTATTTACTTAGTGTAGTATCTTGGGAGAATTTATGTATGGATGAAGTACATAAAAGGCACACATTTCATGTATAGTTATTTACAACACACAATCGAAAGAAGTGTCTTCCAAAAACAAAATAAAGACATAGTTATGAAAAATTACTGAATTTTTAGTATTTAGTAAGTTTTTCAAAAGCAGTTCTTACTTATTAGTAAGTAGTTATCGTAAAATACATGAAAAACATCAACAGTTTGAAGACAAACATTTTAAATTTGTAGACTGTGACCATCTACAAGTTAGCTAGGCACCTTCTAAGTTTTTTTTTTTTTTTTTTTTTTTTGAGGATGAAGCCCACATGGGTCTGAGACCTGTGCGTGGGTAATGAGTTGGATGATGGTGATTGATGAGTTGGACCTACAGTTTTAGGTGGGTTCCGAACCACCGGGAAGTAATTTTCAGCAGAGAACATTGTCTTTTTTGCTGGCCAATCTAATCGGTCACCGTTACAAACAGGACCTACGAGAACGCAGCTTATCTATCTGATTGAACAGATACCTGCTACGGCTCGCGGCTATCACTTCCCTCTAAAATCTATTGTTAAATCTATCTCTCTAAACCCCACATAGAAGTTTTTGGGATGAGGAAACAGAAAACCTTTCAATTATTTCTTTGTTAGAAATAGACTCAAGTACATCTGCACAAGTTCCTGCACAAATCCTAAACATTATTATTTTAGCTAATTCATATTCAATTGTATAATAATTATAATAGTTATAAATATATTTTCATTAATTGACATTCTATCTGGTGACTTCTTAGTATATTTTTTAATGTTGTCACGTTAAACACGGTTTCAATCAACTTTACGACCCCCCCAAAACGTTTTTTGGAACCCCCCCCCCAAGAATTTCAATGACGCAGTCTGCGTCATAGCCCCCCCCTGTGGGCACCCCTGATTAAGGTGATAACGTAGTAGTAAGGAACATAACCGGGCAGCCTGTCCGGCATTTCTCTAGTCTAGTCGATGCCAGTGTCGCAAGTGTTCTGCGTGTACGGTACAATGAGTTATTTGTGATAGTCGCAGTGTGCTGAAGAAGAAAAGATACAGAAACTGAGGAAGCAGTTAATAAAAATAAAAATTAATTAAAAATAAAATTGAAATAAAAATTTAAATTAAAATTACAATATAATAAAAATAAAAATAACAAAAATAAAAATAAAATAAATTAATTATTAATTAATAAAAATAATGCCATTACTTTTTCAATTTAATTTCAACCAATTACAAAAATAATCCCTGACATAGAAATTCTGTCACTGGATCGCCTTTTGTGACTTCATGTCACCTGTTTAATTGCCTGCTATTTCGTCCAGAACTCAATAATTTTTTTACGGTACATGGCAAAATCATGTTTTATTTGTTATTGGTTCAGGTAAGTATTGATTATTATGTAAAATAGTGAAGATCCAGTGATTAAATAGCTGTAACTTTGAAAATACTGCAGATAAATAAGTCACATTGATCTCAAATTGTATAGTAATTGCTGTGTTCTACAAATGGGATTATAATATATCCATCAATATCTTCAATCCCAAATGGGATTGAACAATCAATTTACAATATTAATATACAATTTGATATCAATGTGACTTATTTATCTGCTGTATTTTCAAAGTTACACCTATTCAATCATTAAATCTTACTTACTAATCAATACTTACCTTACATAAAGTCACAAAAGGCGATCCAGCGACACAATTTCGATCTCATGGATTATTTTTGTTATTGGTTCAAATTAAATTGAAAAAGTAACATTATTTTCATTAATTGATAAATAATTAGTTCTATTTTTATTTACATCATTTATTGTAATTTAAAAAAAAAAATTATTTGAATTTTATTTTTAATTAGAGGTTCACCTGTGTGTTGCAACGGGATTTTAGTTTTCTTTGCGTGTTTTAATTCCCAACAGCCTAGCACAAACCGCATCTTCCTAGCTTTCCTAAAATGTTATTTTTTGTTTGGTTGAATTGCAATTAAAAAAATTTCTCCAAATAAATAATGGATGAAACATAAGCTGAGCTTTGATTCTCCAGTCATATGTTTCCTACATGACTGCAATGCTCCGACTACACGGTACGCCTATAAGTTTGCATACAGCGTAAATAACGCCTCTAAGTGCTCAACATATGATTAAAAACTGTTAACTTCGATCAGCTGTTCCTTCAAGGAAAGATTTATCCTTTTTGTGTCCTTCAGCGAAGACGTTTGAACTCTAAAACTTCACAGGAACCATCTCGGGACTATTCTGCATTGTGCCTGAATATTTCATAAAAGTCGGTTCACACATCGCCTTTTATATAATATAATATGTAAGAGATAACTAAATGATAAATCACATGAATGTATCCAAAATCGCACAATACTTGGTTTTTAAACGTTTATTATTCTGATAAAAAAATTTAATTTAGTTTTTTATAGCTAACGACATTGTCAAAAAAGTTTTCAATACTGATAAATAACTTAAATCCCGATCGATGCTCTCATTTTTCAGGAGAAGGCCGCGTGTGAGATGCCTTTGGGGCCGTGACAGACAAACAGACAGACAGATATTGAGATAAGACTTGTTTTGGCTTCTTTAATGTATAAAACGGAAAAATAACCAAAAAATATATAATTCTGATAAATGTACAGACAAAACTCTAATTTTATTTATATAGATTAATTTTTATCTTTAATAACTGCTTCCTCCGTTTCTGTCTCTTTTCTTCTTCAGCACACACCGCGACTATCACAAATAACTCCTCATCTGACGAACTCTCCATTGCAACTGCTGCATTTCTTCTATGAGCTTCGGTTTCTGCCGGAGCTATGCCAGACAAGTGGGTTATTGTCGTAATTTGCCGGCCGTCGCCGGTTATCGCCGATCGCCGCCGGTGCCAGGCTAGTGGGTTACCTGCTTTAGAAGAGGAAAAGTAGCTTTAGTTAAAAATAGGATATAGGATTTTGGATTTATAAGTTTTCAAAATTACAAGTTTCCATCATAATCGTTGTTTGAAAAAAATCCTCTCTATATGCTGTTTGTCAATATTATTTTATTAGCCAGTTATGAATCTGTTGCTTGAATTTTTTGATGTGTCCTATTGCTTTAATGTTTTCAGGAATTAAGGTGTAGAATTTTGGTGCTAGATGATTTATGTCTTTGATAGAGAGCCTTTTTTGCCCCGTTTGATATGAGGTGATGCCTGTATCTGGTAAGTAAATTCGTATGGCTTTTCGTGGTGGGGAGACCCTTACGGGAGTTCCACCTCGCCGTTTTTTTAACGACTGCTTTTTTTTATATGCAACCGGGACCGACGGCTTAACGTGTCCTCCGAAACACGGGAGTGGCTCGAGAAAAATATCTTGTACTCAACTGGGATCGAACCCAGGACCTTTGGCTTATCAGACCAGCGATAAGCCAACTCGGCTACGCCGACTCCTGTATCTGGTGTTGTGGTGGTGATTCCTATTCTGGAAGGCAGATATGTCTTTGTGCAACCTAGATGCTACTTCCTTTGCATACAGCTGTCTGGGATCCAATTCTTTGAAATCACTAAACAGAAGCTCCAAGGGATAGCAGGTTGGCTTCTTTGTGATGATCTTTATTATAAGCTTCTGCACTGTTTTTAGGGGGTTGATATGCACAGTACAGGCTCCACCCCATCTGACGATTCTGTGCATGAGCAGTGACTGCACAATGGAACAATAAACTATCCATATACATTCCAAGTTGACAACTGGTCTTAGCATCCTGAATTTAGATGGTTCTTTGCAGTTTTTTGCAGAGTCCATCAATATGCTTATCCCAGCGAAGAAATGCATCAATTGTCACTCCCAGATACTTTTGTGACTACTTCCTGAGGATCACACTTGGTGCTCTCTACCCGGGCCATGTTGTACTTCTAGACTGTCCTTAGTGGGTTGACCATGTTGTGTAGCTGAGAAACATAGGAAGTTCGTTTTCTGTTAATTCATTGTGAGTAGGTTCCTATTTGCCACGTTTTGCAGACCAAACTCAGCTCAGTGCCTGTATCGGGAGTGGCACCCCGGCATTATAAATGGGAGCTTTTGATAGAAAAGGACATAAGAAATTTGGCGTTTTTGGCAGGTAGTGTCATTTCTGACAATATTTAATCACTTTTTCACAGCTGAAGTAGCAGTGGATAGTTTGTTTTTTTCAACTGATTCAATGGGCTGTTTGAATCAGTCTTGATAATTTTGTGTTGTTAACTTGGCAGGTAGTGTCATTTCTGACAATATCTAATCACTTTTTCACAGCTGAAGTAGCAGTGGATAGTTTGATTTTTTAACTGATTCAATCTGTTCAAGGCTGTTTGAATCAGTCTTGATAATTTTGTGTTGTTAAATCCCAGAAAAACTCCCATGTTGCCCCTGAAAACAGTAGGACTGTGTCATCAGCAAACGTGGTGACTGCTCCATCAATCTGCAAATCACATAAAGAGTTGATGTACAATGGAAACAATATTGGGCCCAATACTGTGCCTTGAGGCACTCCATACTCCACCACCAGTCTGCTACTCAAGTGCCCATTTACTCTTACACACTGAGTTCTGTTTGTTAGATAGCTTTTGAATAAATTCCAAGCTACTCCTCATATGGAGTACGCTAAACATCCATTATAAATGGGAGCTTTTGATAGAAAAGGACATAAGAAATTTGGCGTTTTTGGCAGGTAGTGTCATTTCTGACAATATTTAATCACTTTTTCACAGCTGAAGTAGCAGTAGATAGTTTGATTTTTTTAACTGATTCAATGGGCTGTTTGAATCAGTCTTGATAATTTTGTGTTGTTAAATCCCAAAATATATCAATTTCTACTGGAATTTTCCCAACAAATCAAGTATTTATGTTTTCTGAGGAAGCTAATTCTTGCAAGAACGTAAACAGACAAGCCTGAAGACTGACACATGTAGACTAAAGCTTTCACTAAGGAGCCACTGCCTTCATTTTTCTGAAGTACAGAGTTAAATGAAAAAATAGCATGAAATATTTTGATTCAATATATACTTTCTTGATTTTTAGCATGAAACCCCTTGATCCAAGGGTATCAAATGTTACCAAATCTTCAATTTTTAGTTCTTCTCCACACTTTTAACCAGAAATTTCCAAGAACATGTCAACAGAAGAGCGTGAACAGACAAGCCTGAAGACTGACACATATAGACTACAGCTTTCACTAAGGAGCCACTGCCTTCATTTTTGTGAAGTACAGGTTTAAATGATAGTCCTGAAATAGAAGCAAGGTGCGATGCAATCCACTACTGTTGATTCATTCAATGAATTACACATCACTATCGCTCCTATTTGAGGGATCATTTCTTTCTGTACTTCACAAAAGGTCACATGACGCAAAAGTGCGTTTCTATAAGCGCAAGACCTCATGTTTCCCTTATCTTTTGACACTTTGATGTCCTGCTGCATATTCTTGGAGACTAGGATCTTGTTGCGCAGTATTTCTGGTAAAAACAGACACAAGAGGAAAATTATAAGAAATATGATAAAAATTTGAAAAGAATGTCATTGTTTATTAAATAAAAGTGCATAATAAAATATTAGCTTATTGATGCCAGGAGAAAATTTAAATCATCATTTATTGTTTTCTTAAACAATTTCTGGTAACTTCTTACAACTATAATTGATTCAACAATTATTATAATTGTTGTTGACAAGAAAAAATACAACATAGAGGCAAAATTGAACACATTCTCCTCATTGGTATAAAAGTTTGAGTAAAGCAACAGTTAACAATAGAAAATTATAAAAACATAAATTTCAAATTATCACTATATAAAAAACCTGAATAGCTAAACTAATAGATGAAGCTGCCTCTTAGACGTTTAGTCTTAGTAGAAAATTTCACACTAATGTTACTTAATAGTTGATACTATATTAGAATAAAGGAAGACTTTTAAATACCTTTGTCATATCAAAAGTTTAGTGAAACTAAAGAAAAATATAAACCAGTCTTCAATTAGATCAGAAATTTCTAAAAAATTATTTTTATGATTGAAATACTGTATTTTCAACCAAGCAACATTCCAATCATTTTCAGTCCATACAAAATAAGTATATTTTCTAAAACTAAGGCTTGATACAGAAGATATAAATTTAGTTCAACCTATAAACTATTTGAAAATAGAAAAAACATGGACTGGTTTATGGTTTATTATTATTAATTGGGAGTTACCATTTCAACATATGTTTAGCTGAGTATTATATCTTGTCAAACCATTCTTGGCAGTAGTATGAATTTTTCTTGCACATGTCAGTACTCTACTAATGACTACTACTCTATGCTGTGAGCTGTCTCACAGAGTTTGTCACATGAAAAATGACTAGTTCTTAGTACAACAGCTTGAAACGCTGCATAGACAAAACAAAATGTGATTTTGCACACTGCCAAGAATGAATTGACAGATTCTACACAATAGGCCTACACAAAAAAAACAGAATTTAGTTTGGCCAAAGATGAATAGAACAAATTAATGACAGACAAAAATAAGTAATTTCGATCATCATATCAACAATATTAGTAAATAAAAACACAAACATTAGTAAAAAACAAATGCAAACATTTACATAGCAGTTTTAAGAAGGGCTTTTTTATTGGACTAAATCAAGTGAAATTTGTTTACAAAGTCATTAATTTCGAAAATACTTTTCAATGCTAAACATTTGTTTTATAATTAATAAGTAGCTATGATCTTGTACTTCAAAAATACAGTACTTGATCACATATGATTCTAATGCTATGCCAAGTTCTAAATTTATAAAATTATGCAATTGATTGATTCTATAAAATTAATATTCTATAAAAAGCGTTCTCAATAAGCAATAATTGTTACAAGTAATCGATTGCGTGTGGGTTTGCGCCCTTATTGTTGAAAAACGTAATAAAAAAAGAAACTGAATACCAGATGATAGTTTCACATTGGTTGATTGTAGATTAGATTTATCTTCAAATGTGTGTCTACATGTAACTGAATGTCTTAGAGAAGTGTCTTGAGAGTCTCAGAAAGCTGACAAGAGCAAAATTTACTGGTATCGACTAGATGCAGAGACTTTTTATTCGATTTATCCAAAGACCATTGCCAAACATGTAACATCGCATTGTAACGTAACTCCGTCACGTAACATCACTCCGTAACATAGTATTGCAATATCGTCCCACAACAGACACAAGAAACACTATGGCAAGGATGCTATGTGATAGTGTTGCTGTGATGCGATGGAGTTACGTTATGGTACAATGTTACATGACTAGAGGGGCCACTTCGTAACACGTAGATACACAATTTTAAACTACTAATTTAGATAAGTTTATACATAGTCACAGAAAATTCACATTATTCATAAGTGCATTAACGAGGTTCGTTAATAATTCTTCCATTAAAAAATTTGTCAACAAAATGTGAAACCCAATTTTAGTGATAGTCCAACAAAAAAGCCCGTTTACAAAATATTCGTTCAACGCTTCTCAATTTACAATGCCTTCTCAATTAATTGATAATGTAATTATTGTAGTTTCATTCGAAATAATCTAGCTGACATTATTTACAAATTTACAGTGTGATGAGCCGTATAACATAGGACTTCAGTCAATTACCAACAGTAACTTTTTTATTCCTTCCCAGGGCTGACATGTCTATCAAATAACTGTGTATACAAATATATATGTATATATATAATGATGATTAACTGTGATGAATTAGTTTTGATAGTTTAATGATTAACTAGTAGAGTTTGAGTAAGTTCCATGTAATGTTAAACAAAATTTTACCTATTTTATACTGTATATCTTACATACAATTAAGGTGTATTTCAGTGATTTCCATGAATTATCAAACAAAATTTTACAAATTACAGTATATACCTTCCATCATTTTGGCCTAATAGAGTAAGACCATGTGACACATTTCAAAAAAATTAATAAATTTGATGAAAAATTGATCAATTTCAATATAAAAACGCGAGAAATACAGTTCTAGACCCTCTGATTTGAATCACATAGGCTACTAACAGGTTTCATATGATGTACAACATATGCTTTGATTGCAAAGCATTACACAGTATTGATTATTTAGAATGAGATGATTTTTAAAAACATTTTTTCAAATTTTGATTGAGATGTTTCTGGGAAAAGTTAGGAGAAAAGTTTTGCAAGTAATAAACAGTCAATAAGACTTGGATAATGAGCTTTCAAAAAGCTCAATAGCTTCCCTAAGCAAAGGATATCACAATTTCTGTAAAACACAAATTAAGATTCGATTCCACCTAGCTCGATCAAATATGCGCTACTTTTTTGTAGTGAGTATTTCAAATACACACTTTTCTTTAGAAGTGGAAAGAAAGAAAAATTGCATGAGTTTTTGGGGCATAGCTAAGTAATGTCAAAAAGAAAACTGGGAAAGATGGATAAAATTATCATGTTTTTATACATTATCATTAACAGCTGTATGGTTGTATTTAAACCATGTACTTGAGATTCAGTGTTTATGTATTTTTATCTTACCTACAATATATTGGTGTTCTGTTACATAATATTGTACTATTAAAAATATTAGTTGCCTTGAAAGTCTTTACATATAAGAAACAATTTAATCTATGTCGTATAATAACACATAAATTTGAAAATTAATTAATTTAAAACTAGTCTTTGAAAAATATATATGATCATTAATTTAAATAAACAAGAGTTCAAACTTAATGTACTGAAAGATGCGGGTTCTGTACCTCGATTACTGAGATCAATTAATAAAATTAGGCCTGTTATCATAAACTAGTTAATTACTATATAACTTATTATTAATAAATAAATTTATTGAGTTAATCAGTTAACTCAATTGTAGATAGGTTTACTGGAGCTCAATCAAATTCAATCTGTCATATGGTTACTAAATAAATTATAATTTAAGATATTGTACAGAATATTTGAGATTTTTATATTGTATAATGTATATTGTATATGGGTTCTAGTTTATGACGATTTAATTTGACTTCCAAAAGATAATTTATAAACGGTCAAACATTACATTGAAAATTACCATTTGTTAACGGTTGTAATAATTATTCAAGAAATATTCATTTAAAATTAATTACTAATAAAAAACTATTCTTTCTAATTCAATAATTTAAAAGAATGCCAGCTTTAATTCAAGTTAATGTCACAATTTCAATGGGATAGGTACAAACTTTTATAATTATAGACTTTAATCATGTTTTTTTCAATTATTATTATTATGAATCGACTGCATTAACATAATAATATGACTCAGCCCTGAGCGAAATATTCTCAATATACTTACAACAATTTTTAGTATCTTCCTTTCAACTATTACAATCACAAAAAATAGACAAAAAATATAATTATTATCATATAATAATTCTAATTACTGCACTAATTTTATAGTATTATTGTTTGCTTAGATTCATCGGTAATTATATCAATAATTATTGATAAGTCTACCAGTTCTAACTAGTATTGAGAATCAGCAATGATATTACAGTTTCTATTTTATTGGTAATTTTACAAATATAGATCTACCTATTATTAACAATTACTAGTGTGATTGAAGATTGAAAATACAAGTTTTCAGTAAATTTAAAGATTTTTGTAAAGATTCGAGTTTGAATGTTTATTTTCCTAAAATTTATTAACTTTTTAGAAAATTTGATTCTGAAATAAAAAAATCGGACGTAAAGGCCAGATTTCAAATTTAGACAAAAAATCAAATGTTAATCAAGAAAAAAGAAAATGTTAATGTATTGATAACTGACTAAGCAGAATCAATTCTTTTTTGACTGTTTATCAACATATCCCTTCCAAAAAAGTCATGAAACATGATTCAAGACAACAAATGAATAAAAAATCAACTAAAAATTGTTTATGAAAAATTTTAGACAGTTCACTTATCTTTCTAATGTAAAGAAGTAGAAAAATTTACTTCCAAAGTATTTTTTAAAATTTGAACTCAAAATTTCAGTTCAGAATAAATTTAGAATTTATTAACTAGTCGTAGGTGTAAAACAATTTCAATAGCGTACACATTCAAGCTATATTTTGTAATAAAAAAATTATAGTAAGAAAAAACAAACCTCCAGGATAAAAAATGGAATATTTTTACGTCTGATGACTAAAGAAAAATGAAGGTACATTGTGAGATCAATGATAGATTTCTTGTCATATTGATGACACTAGATCCTCGCTTCTATGTGAGAACAATCATTTATTTCTATGCTTCACAAAACTGAACGCAGTAGCTGCGGTCTGTTTGCGCCTGACTTTTCATACATGTGATTTTTGGCAAGTTAGGCCGTGAAATGATTCTCAATTCATTATTTTATAAAGTTATGAAAATAATTTGAAAAATGAAAAAAATTATACAATTTTCCCAATATTATTCTATCCTTACATGACTGGGACAAATCCATTTTGATCTTATAAATAACATACTCAAAAACAGGTCAAGCTCAACAATGTATTGTCTTTGTCTAAAGAGCGGTATTACTCAAACGGGGAATTAGTTATTCTTCAACTTTATAAAATAATTTTATCATAGATCAGATGAAAAATTTAGACCCGTATTCATAAAACTACCTTGATGCATCCATAAATCAAGAACTTGAAAATTGATTTTTTTTGCAAAATAACAAATGTAAAATTCTGTCACAATTCAAATAAGACTATAGATACATAAAGTGCAAAATGAACCATCTTAATTTTGTTTCTGAGGATGAAGCCCACAGGTCTGATACCTGTGCATGGGTAATAAGTTCGATAATGGTGGTTGATGAGATGGATCTACAGGTTTAATGAGTTGGACCTACAAGTCTAGATGGGTTTCAATCCACCGTAATTAATTTGTTTGAAAACAAAGTATTTTTAGTGACTGCTTTACAAGCCTCCCTTGAGCTAAGAAAGCCTTAGACATGTGTAAATTAACCTACTTTGAAGCTACCTTAACTGTACCTAAAAAAAACTCGCTCAAAAGGCTTTTCAAGCCTTCCTTGAGTTAAGGAAGCCTCAAGGTAGGTTCATTAATTGGGGCCTCAAGGTCGATTCTCAATACAGTCTTCATTGCCATCACCTTCCATAAAAATATTGAAAAAAGGGGGAAAAACATGAATCTTTAATTCAGATACAGAGTGGTTTCAACAATATAATAATTGGTTCTCAAACTTAACTTAAAGCTGAAAATTCGGTTTGTCTTTTAGCATCTAAAATTTGAAACAAAACTATTTTGTAAACAGGAACACAAATTAAATAATAAAATGTTTCTGAACAAACAAATTCCTTTGTAAATTGAAAACTACAAATTCTGACTTACTTCAAAGAGTTGAAAGCCATATGAAAAGCTGTTAATTAAAAAAAAACCTAGACTAAATTTGAAACAAAATTATTTTTGTAAAGGGAATTCAAATACAAAGATATATTTTTCAACAAACAAAACTGCTTTGTAAATTCAAACCTACAAATTCTGACCTATTTGATAGAGTTGAAAGCTGCCTAAATTATTTACATATATGTAAATGTAGTTAGGTAATACATGTAATGCGGCTTTGCAATCACACACACGAAGCATGTACAATTATGCGTACATACGAAAAGCATATATAAACCAACAGAATACACTCATACATGAGCTTATATACAGAGTGTTTCACGAGGAATCTGCCATACTGCACCAACTCATTCCTCTCATCAAAATAGAGAAAAATATTTCTATTGTAGTGGCGAAGGTGATATTGTGGAAGATATCCATAATGAATAATGAGACATGAAGTTGTCACAACCGCATTTATTGAAAATAGTGAGATACTAGTTCCGGTTGTTACACAATTATTAATCTCAAACAAACTAAAACTAAAGTATAGAGTATATATTAAGCTACGCTGTACTTTAGTGTTTTAGTTTAATTGAGATTGATAATGGTGTACCATTCGAAACTAGTATCTCACTATTTTCAATAAATGCGGTTGTGACAACTTCATGTCTCATTATTCATTAAAGAAAAATGTTTATATAAACATAGGTTTGGAACCGCTGTCACAGAAATAAAGATGGCTGAAGCTGGTAGCTATTCCTAACAATTTACTCAATCGAAAATGCCTTGGGCCTGATGTAGGTGGTAATTTGAAAGATTTCATGCTTTCTTAAAAAGAGCTGAAAAATCGAACTGAGAAAATTAAAAGCCTGTAACTACTGTTATTGATATTTTATAAAATATGAAAAAAAAAATGGCTATAGAACGGTGTTTTTTTTTAAATTTGAGTCTGATAAACTTGATTATTTAAATAGTTGAAACTTTTTCAATTTTTCAATGAAACTGGTAGAAAATAAATTGTCTAATCACTTAATAGCAAAACACACACAAAGTTTATAAAATCTGGTTTTATAAGTCGAAACACACTGCTTTTTCGTAGTTGCTTTCAACTAGATATTCTTGAGTATTCTGATCCCATAAAAGTCTTGATTCATGAACTTTGAATGCATTTTAGACTATTGGATGATACATTTTATTTTCAAAATAAAATTCTTTACACGTTTCGCTGAAAGAAAATATTTTTTATCGACAAATAAAACACTTATAATCCATTTCATACTTGAAAAACATCGTTTTTATAGTCATTTTTGCATAACTCGTACAATATTTCAATAACTACCATAGTTACAGGCTTGGAACATGTTTTATTTTATTCATCAGCTACTCTTACATAAAAACAATAATAGCCCTATAGATTTTTATAAAATAAATTAAATAATAGCGGCTAACTTCCGCCATCTTCCACTCTATAACGAAATATTTTGGACCATTTTATAAGTACTTTTTTCTTATTTCAATGAAAAGAATGACCTGATGAAGTATAGCAGATTCCTCCAGAAAAAAATTCTGCATAAACCAATATAATACACTCATACATGAGCTTATATACACCGTAAGCGTATATACATCGCGCACATGTATACATAGTTAGGCAGTACCAAGTACTCTATAGACTATGATTATTATTACTCTAACTTCTTAACAACTATATTAACAATATTTATCTGTTTACACGGTAAATAAATAGAAACTATTAGCTTTGGTATCAAATGACTTGTGACGTTTTAATCTCACGCGAGTGAGCGGCTGCTTCGTCCTAACTTCTTCTTTTTCCTCCTATTCTTGTCAATCGCTTCCAGTCCTCGTTAATCCCTTTCGTGTATCCTCTTCTGCTGGAACACATGCAAAAGAAAATTTAATTAAATTGATATGTCTGTAACAATACTGAACGAAACACAATATCAATCGGAAATCTATCAATCAGCAAGGCAAACATTTTATACTAGTCTCTAGGATACATGACTATTTATATCAGCTTGAGTCTCTGACTAATAATTATTAATGGTCCAGAATTGTGAAATAATTCACTAGGAAAGTTAAACTGGAAATAAAAAATTCCATAAAAATGCGTCTTGAGTAATTACTTCTTCAATCTTTGTTCTGTTTGAATGGTTTTATTTTTCTTAATTGTTGTTGGCCTGTTATCTTCCGGAGCGTGTTTCAGTGTTGTTTGATATTGGTGCTTTTGAACAGTGGACTCGCTTGTTTTTTCCTTCCTTCTGTACTTTATTACTGTAGTATTCATATAACTTGGCAGCGTGTAGCAAATGGGACATGCTACATCTGAACCCAGCATACTGCTGCCAAGTTATATGACAACTACAGTAACATTTTTCTTCTTTAATTGACTTTCTCCCTTACTCATACCAATCTCTTTCTCCTTTTTCAAACTCCCCTTCCTTTTTCATCTACCATTTCACTTATCCTAATACATGGCTTTGCCATAGTTGGATAAGTATCGCTTCCTGCACACCCCACAATGGAGCCACCTATTTGTAATTGTCTGTATGTTATTTTTATTTTTGCTATTGTTTTTTATATTTTGTGTATGTTTTTAGTGTGTTAAATAAATTGAATTGAATTGAAAAAAATTTATTGAGGTTCAACAGGGATACAGGGATTTGTAATATTGCGTTTGTCTACTGCAGTAAAATCTCAAACAGCCGTCACTCATTTAACGGTCACTTTCTGTCATCCTAAAAGTGAGAATTTTATGATTTTTAAGCATCTGCATTTCCATCATAGGCTTTTATACTACACATAATCGGCAGTCGGGTAGCCGGTGTCCTTTAAACGGCCGTAGCGACATTGTATCATATGGAGCGCTTCACACTTACCCGATTTTTTAAATACATATAATACATATAAATACAATGTAATTATGCCGGGTAAACGAAACCGGTTATCCGAAGCCGGTTGTGTGTTAAACAAGTTCGGTTACAATGTATGGGTTGAATCCAGTGGATTCCAAAGCACTGGAAAGTGTTCTACAGTCGAGAACTGAGTCTGTTTTGCCGGCCAATCCAATCGTCACTCTTACAGAGAGGGCCCAGGAGAGCGTTGCTTATCTCATCTGATTGAACAGATACCTGATGCGGCACACGGCTATCACTTACCCAATGAACGTATTAGTAATATTAGAATACAGTAAAGCCCCGATTATCCGCAGAATTGGGTGGCAAGAGCACCGCGGATAGCAAAAAACGCGGATAACCCGAAAAAGGGCAAAAATGAGGTGAAAAAGATATTTTAGTATAAAAACTATGTTTTACTGTACAAAGAACACATGTAAAACTTTTAAAATATGTACAGTACAGCAGAAACATTTGCTCTACATCTACATCACTAAAATAAAGAACAGTAAACAAAAAACAATATACTGTACTGTTAACAAAAAGTGTTCAGTTACGTTTTTCTAAAACAATCAATCACTCGTTTTTGCTTCTTGCATTGAAGAATTCAAATTCAATTGAACCTTTTTTCGTGGTACTCACGGATAATCCGCACCGCGGATCATCAGCTCGCGGATAATCGGGGCTCTACTGTACTTATAAATATATCAATAAATGACCTTTAGTGCACAGTATTATTTCACCAAACCATCTTAAATTCAGAGATTGTAGTGTGCACGTTTATATGATGGTATTTTCTATTATCCGTCGATTCAGTTATCCGTGACGGAGAAGAGGTTCCACTCTGTATTACATTACTGCACAATGTGTATTATTTCGTGCTGACGATGCCCAGATGAGTCTGAGGACTTGTGCGCGGTTAATGAGTAGATGGTAATGATATCATGGATGGAGCTAAAGTTTTAAGTGGACTCCAAACCATCATTTGTGTTAATAAAGCTGATGCCATGTTTTTGCCTGTCACTCTACCAAGCGCAGACCTGAGCGTTCGTGACTGAACATCATGACACCGCATTTGGCGAGCGGCCACCATTCCCAATAATTAATTCATGTTATGTACAGTTGGGGTCTGACGAGTTGATCCCTGGCCGATTCTTCCCCTTCTCCTCAAACTCTCTGCTACTGTGCGTTGCAATGACATATGCAGACTAGTTAAATCGCAGAAAACCTGTTTGTCTCTGGCCGTAGTTTTCAAATTAGGAATAAAGCATGAATAGAGCATGCGCAGTTGGCTTCCTACTACTGCCGCCCGCTCCCGCACCGAAAAACCAGGGATCAACTCCTCAGACCACAACTGTACTAGTTATCGTCAGTTTCGTCTTGCACAAGATGTTCTGAGATGTAAGAACAAATAAAAATTGAAAAGTTATTAAGGTGCTAGCACTGACCATGTTGTCCATAAAGGTGGTGTCTAGGCACTGAATGAGTGTGTGCATGAAGGCCATCTCCTTGCGCGCGTTGTCGAATATGACCCGGGGATCGTGCGACGTGCAGCGCAGGCAGTTGGGCGCCATCACCATCGCCAAGTTAGACGCGTCCATCTTGGTCTGAGCAACCACTTCCGGCCGAGCAAAAATCTGGAAAACAAAAAGAAATGAAATTGATTCATTTCATGCCGAACAAAAGGGATTTTATAATGCTGCCTCATGTACAACAAACATGAAGGGTGACAGCAGGAATGAAAATAATTCACGAGTAAAACGGGACCCGAGGGAAAAAGGAGAAGAAGAACCAGAAAGAGAAGAAAAATGAAGGAGAAAAGGCGAAGTAAGAGAGAAGAACGTGAAAAATGTGAAGAATAAAAAGGTGAAGGTGAAAAACCAGAAAGAGAAGGAAAAATAATAAGGAAAAGAAAAAGGAGGATGATAATAAAAAGAAGGAAGTTAATTAGAGAAGACGAAAGGCAATAAGAAAAAAGAAGAGAAGGAGAGGAAGTGAATGAGAACTAAGAGAATAAGGAGATGGTGATAAAGAAAGAGAGGAAGGAAATGATGAAGAAACAAAAGAAGGTGAAATAAGAAAAAGAGGAGAGGAAAGAGAAGGAAGAGGTAGGGAAAGAAGGTAAAGAAGGAAGTGATGAAGCGCAAGATAGAGAATCAGAAGGGGAAGGATAAGAATAAAGAAACTGATGTGAATTCGGAGAAGAAGAACGAGAATAAGGACAAAAATGACAAGAAGAGACGTAGAAGAAGAAAGAGATGTGAATGAGAGGAAGAGAATAAGAGAAATTGAATGATAAGAAGAAAATAAGGAGATGGCGAAAAAGAAAAGAGGATGGAAGTGAAGACGGAGAAGGAAGAGAGTAAGAAAAATAGAAGGATACGAAAGATAAAAAAGAGAGTAAGAAGAAAAAAGGAGACGAAAGAGGTAGGGAAAGGAGGAGAGGAAGGAAGCGATGGAGCACAAGATAGAATATAAGAAGAAGGAAGAAGCATAAAGAGAAGGAAGTGAGAAGAAGAAAGAGAATAAAAGGAGATAAAGGAGAAGAGAAAGAGAGGCAGCAGAAGAAAAAGTAGGAGAAGATGTGAATGAAAGAAAGAGAATACGAGGAACAAAGAGAATTAGAGGGAGATCGTGAGAATGAAAGAGAGGTAGAAGTGAAGGTAGAAGAAGAAAGAAAAGAAGGTGGAGATAGAAGAAAATAACAAGAAAAAGAGAAGGACGAGGTGGGGAAATAAGAAGGAGAGGAAGTGATGGAGCAGAAGATAGAAAATAAGAAGAAGGGAGAAGAAAACGAAGGGAAGAGGAGAAGATGAATGCGAAGAACAAGACAAGAAGGCGAAATTTGAGGAAGAGAAAGAGAAGGAGAAGATGAAGGCGAAAGTTGAGGATGAAAAAGAAAAGGCGAAAAAGGAAGTGAAAAAAGAACAGGAATAACCCCTAGATTATAGCGCCACAATTTCCAACTAAAATAGTCTCCTCACCTGCAGAAAGCGCACCAAATAGGAGAGCACAAGGCGGTTGATTTCCGGGAGGGTTTCGACAATGAGGAGCACTCGCTGAGGGTCGTCGTGGAATTGGATGCAGTCGGCGTAGACGGCGTCCGGGATGAGCGGCTCGTACAGCTCGCGGTACCACAGCTTCAGCAGCGAGGCCGGTGTGTGCGCGTCCGTGCACTCCGTTGGCCGCTCCCATCTGTCCACTGCCTGCTTCAAACACACCACTTCGTCTACGTCCGCTGATACCCTGTCGAAAATCAATTAAATGGGATATTTTTAAAAGCAATCGAATAAACACTTCCAGATTCATACTTTAATGCATAAACATTAAAGTATAAGAAAATAGTACTTTATGTAACGATTGTATTATAGCTGCCTTCAAGGTACTAAACATCTCACCAGTTGCTTAAAAGCAAAATGGAACCGAGCTTGGCGCAGTTGGTTGGAGCGCTTGTCTGTGATAAGATAAGACTCTGGTTGGCTTCGTTTCCTGCAGCCTTGTTCGAATTTCATTCAGCCATGGATGTTTCTCTTCTTTCACCCATTCAACTCATTACCCATGCACAAGTCTCTAGACTTGACTCATGTGGGTATCATCCGCAAAAAATGAAATAAAATGTAATCATTGCACGAAATATCTCCGACTGCCAATAAATTACGTTTAATTTAATTAACTTACCAATGAATGCCCAAAATATAGCATAACCTAAAATGTATTATTGTTGCTGACAGGTCCGATTTTAAATTCCAAATGTTTAGATCAGCTGATGTGATTATTGCATAACACTCAAAGAAATCCTGAGTTCTTATTGGTATAGACTCCTGTACGAAAAAGTGACACTACTGTTGAAAAAGTGACCGATTGGATTGGCCAGCAAAAAAGACTCTGTTCTCTGCTGTAAAATCACTTCCCGGTGATTCGTAACCCACCTAAAACTAGGTCAAACTCATCAATCACCATCATCCAATTCATTACCCATGCACAGGTCTCAGACCTATGTGGGCTTCATCCTCATAGAAAAAAAGCTTCATTATGACACTAGTTTGATAAGGCGTGGAATAACGTAATTTGTATTGGCATCACTTTCGCCTTTTTGACATGACCTCTAATACCTACTTTATAATGTTGCCGTAGATATATTATCTTATCATTTTATTGCTGAAGAAGCCCACATTAGTCTGAGAATTGTGCGTGCGAGAATGATGTGAACAATTACAAAATATAACTACTGTGCGAGACTAAGCTCCGTGTCATCGCTGAAGAGGAGAGACGAAGAATACTATACTGGGCAGCGCGGATACATGCACAGAGTCGCACAATTGCATTGATTTTGCGATAACGTAGTGCATTCCTCCGAGGGACACGGAGCTCAGTCTCGCACAGTATTTATATTTTAATATAATTATGACAGGCTGAACGGAAATCAAGCCTGTGACCACAAGGGCAGCAATCAGTTAGCGCCTTATTAGAGATAACGTTCCAAACTATTACAGAACCGCGGTTTTCCCCCTTTGGATTCTGCAGTCGAAATTTTGTAAAAAAGCAGTTGTATTTTGCATTAATGGTACGTCAGTCATGACAGACGAATAATACCAAGAAGAGCTAAATAAAAATACATTACAATAAATTGGTGTATAGGGCAGGGCAGTTTATTCGCTAACAGCGAAATACTTGTAATATTTGAAAAAAGGTAGCCACACCGTTTAACACTCATCACCAATAATTTATGTACTGCCAACTGAACTCGAAATTAAGTACGATACTGCATTAGTGGGGATATCTGACCTGAATATGCCCTCAGTCTGTGCGCCCTGCAACCTGAGCACCTCTTCAGAGAGTGTAGTCTGTATCCAGGGCAGCTTGCAGTGCGGAAACCTCTCTCTCTGCATTGCCATCACCTCCTCCAGCGTCGAGCCGAACATGCTTGGCCTGAATATCTGGATCTGAAATCAAAACAGCTAAATTACTACATTGGACGTCATTTTACTATTCCTAATCAACACAAGATTCAGGCATGTTATTAAGAACGAGTACCGGACTAAACTTGCTCATTTTCTCTGCCTAGGTAACACCAACACACTTTATTCTACAGGGGTACCTGATATTTTTGTTTACCACAGTATTTTGTTTAAGAATTATTCATTTTAATTTATATTATAGAAATTAAAACCGTACAAAATATATAATTGTACGCTGTATTGCAGAAATAAATTTCTATTCTACTTCATCTTAACATCTCGAATGTGGCTAACAAATTCGCAGCCACAGTGGTCTAATCGCTTCGGCTCTCTGATAAGACTATTTGATTATAATTGTGACTCACGTTATGGTATGACAGCCGTTTCACTCCGATGTTAAGGTAAGAGCATCTCCAGACGACTCACAGTACACCCACAAACTCATCCCTTGAATCAGTGTACAGTGGGTCGTCTGACGATGCTCTTAACATCAGAGTGAAACGGCCGTCACGCCATAACGTGAGTCACAATTTCCACTCGAAAGTGTTTTTTCAAGTTTTTATTATATACTAGTGGAAACAAGATGGATCTTCAACATCATTATTTGGCTGCTACTCCTGCAGTCAAGTGTTCGATTCCTGCGGTCAAGCCTGGCATAATCTGTGTGATCATTCACCTAATCACCCACGCACAATTCTCCGACTCATATCGGCATCATAAAAATAGTTAGTAAACGAAATAGAGCAAATTTGACTTAATTTGGGATGTAATTAAGAACCGATAGGAATAAAGCAAGACATTCTAATTTTAATGTTAGAGGGATTTTAAAGTAACATTTATTTACAATCTCAAACCATTTGCACAATCCTAAAGGTGCAACTCCTATGCAGCGACCCTTACGACTCGACCCGCGGCTGCGGGATATGACTACATAAACTAAGCGTCGTACCGAGCCAACTTCAGTTAGCGGTACATGGACACAATTATTCGTTAGTGCACTATGACCCTGCGCTCGCGTAGTCCCATCTTGCCATTCAGCTTGAGTCGTAACAGTCGCTGCATAGGATTACACCTCAACTTTAAAAAAGGCATCCAAAACAAAACAAATGATCGTTCAAATGGGACCAAGCTTTAAACACAATTTAAAAAATGGATCAAAAGTAGTGTTGTGAGAAAATTGAAACTTACTCTTGCTTGATCAATTTCGTCCAACGTTGGTTTACGAGGCGGCCTCTTGCCCCCCACCCCTCCCCGCTCCAGCCTCTTGCAGGCCACACTCGCGTAGTGACTGACCTGGACGTGGATTGGCCATTTGCCTATTTCAGGAAAGTCAAAGCTAGGATCTCGGTGCCTGAAAATGCAAATGCAAATAGGCTATAAAGAATTTTAAAACTGAGTACAACAAGACTTTTCAATCCCATTTTATCCTTAAAAGGCGGCTGTATTTCCAGAATGCAGAAAGACTGGAATAACATAAAAATTAAACTTTCAAAGTTAAAACTAAGAAGTTACAGCTAGAGCTTTAAAAGGTTTGACAAGGAAAAGCCAGTAAACTTGAAAGATCACAGCTGTAATAAACCGTATTAACAGAGTATCGAAGAACCCGATCTTGAAAAAATGATTGCAATTGAAATTGTTGAAAAAAATATCGTTACTAGCGAGATTTGAACCTCTGTTTTCTATTGCCGAAAGCCAAGCCCCATACCAATTACAATTGACATACTGTATATATTGAAACTATTACACGAACCTTTTAAATTGAAACTATTATAAGGGGAAGTTTTTAGCCGTGAGCCGTAGCAGGTATCTGTTCAATTAGAAATAAGCTACGAACTCCTGGGCCCTCTCTGTAAGGGTGACTGAGGGATTGAATTGGCCAGCAAAAAAGACTCTGTTCTCTACTAAAAAATCACTTCCCGGTGGTTCGGAATCCACCTAAAACTGTAGGACCAACTCATCAATCACCATCATCCAACACATTACCCACCCACAGGTCTCAGACCAAAGTGGGCTTCATACTAAAAAAAGAAAGAAAAGAAATGACAATTTTCAATCCGATTTTATTTTATTATTAAGCGATTTAATTTTATTATTTATTATTACACTATTTATTGTTTTTTTTTTCAGTATAATTCATGTGTACCGTACTCTGTTCATGTAATGGAAAATGTATTATTTCACAAGGATTATTTATGTTTTTGAGATTCTATTTGAAGAAATTTGTATATTGTTCTATTTTATATTGGTATTCGCTATGAGACGATGACAATTGGTTTGTAATTTTTCTTGGACAAGAAGGGTCTTGAAATTATACAACTAAAGGCTATGCATTTTTCTTGATATGTTGCATCTTTATGATGAACTCGCAGCTGGCGCTCAAGTGTTACTTTGCTGGCAGTGCCAAGATTGCAAAGTATTTGGCGAAATAAATAAATATATATTATTATTATTATTACTTTATAGATAAAATGTAATGTTTTCATTACATTCAAATAAGTCGATGGGGCCGCAATAAGAAATACTAGAGTTAGGCTCAAGGAAGCCGTTAACTGCCTTGCCTCGAACACAGATCTCGGATAACAATTTCAATAAAGCCTTGACTTTCAAGTAAAAGTGACCGTCAAGGGGGTATATAAATATGAATTGTGGTCAAGGAAGGCTTTTTTAGTCTCCCTTGAGTTAAGAAAGCCTCTAGAAATGTTCATAATTATTAGGGGCCTCAATTTGAATGAGGCAATGACACGCCAATCTATATATAAAAGCCAAATACCACTCACTCATTCATCACAGTTTCTGGAAAACCACTCGACCAAAAAAGTTGAAATATGGCATGTAAGCTTTGGATTTTAAAAGCGAACAGAGGTTTTTGAAATTTTCCCAAGAATATGCCTGAGTTGACGTTTTTCCAAAGTTTTTTAGGGTTCTCAAGAACACATGTTCAGTTTGAGACCCAAGACGCATTCTAGACGATTTTTTTAATCCAAAAAGCCCAAATTCTTTGTTTTTTTAACGTTTTCAACAACTACATTCCCGAAAAAGTTTAAAATTTGGTTAACATGTTTAGTTATGGACATAGACGCATACTAATGAAAGTTTTTAAATTTTTCTTCAAAATACGCCTAAATTTGACATATTCCCAGTGTTCTCATGTATCGCGTTGCCAAAAACGATGCAATTTTAGTGAACATTTTTCCCTCTCCCTGGCTGATTTGTTCGCCCCGGGAGTCCAGGTTAGACGGTCAAGGCGGAGAGAGCCTGCCGTATAGTGTCTTAGGGGAGCAGACCAAAAAATAATTCCATATGTTAAAGTTGGTACCTTTTCCTAGAGATCTATCAAACCAATAACGCTGTGATTTGGCACACTGAATAACGTAACCTTTTTTACATACTTTAGAGAAAGATTTTTTCTTTTTTCCCCCAATTTTTATTGAAAATATGATTCTTTTTCTAGATGACTGCTTAAAAACATGTTACTGAATAACAAAAAGTTGAATAAAATAAAATGTATACATTCCATTTCAATTATCTCTCGCTAAATTGTACCTATTAGTAATTAGAAGCAGTGTACCAATTTTCAGACTCCTATCTCAAATGGTTCCAGAGAAAAAGGAACATCAAGTGCAAAATTGGTATTTTCTGAAAACACGATAGAAAATTATAAAAACATTTTACTCACATTTACCAAACTTTTCCCTTCATACCAATGCCTTCTAGAAAACATCGCAGTTGTTTTAAATGAAAATATTCCATGAATTATATTATTCCATATTATTTTTCTCTCATCACAGGAAGTTCCGATCCTATTGTGTCATATATTGTGTCCTATTGTATTGTATTGTCCTATTTATATTAATGTGTACAATCGTTGTTTTATGGAAGCAATATGGATAGCCATCTGTTGCTCAGGGATGCAGAATATGTCCGAACGCCCGAACATTGTTCGGGGGAAGTCGCCGAGGGTCTGGAGAAATTTTGGGGAAATAAAAAAATTAAGCATATTAGTTTTAAATTCTGATAGAACATTACTCAGACTTAAGTGCTTAAAGTCCGAGGAAATCTTAAAATAATACGTATATAATGGATATAATTTGTTATTTGTGAACGATAGAATATTACGCATCAACACAGTCCAGTCTAATTAGTAGTACCTAGAAGGAAAGTGATGACCGATGAGTCAATCTAAAGTGATGACTGATGAGTCTAATGTCGAGAACGCCTACGCGATCCGGCCGAAAAACCCCTCTATTTCCGTCTTTCCCTCTATTATCCCTTCCCCACCCGTCTTGCCTTATCCCACTCCAGCCATTGCCAAGGTCATTATCGTTTATCGCTATGAGTAATAAGTGAAATTTGAAGAAACAAAGTCAAGTTATATTATCGGGTTTCACGACACTTATTTTGGGGAAATTTTGGTCTTTAAAATTGATGTCTGGGGAAATTTTGGGGCTTTGGAATATTCTGCACCCCTGCTGTTGCTTCCCTGTAATTTGTGAAGAATAAATAAATAAATATATCAGATTAAAGAGGAAGAAGCTGGCTATCAACATATGACAAGATCGAGACATCGAAAAAATTTCATTTTTTTGGTTTCCTCCCCTTATAAATCATATTTCTACTTATTTTTCTATTTGCGTACAACTCAACCCACCTATTCATGTATCCATCCAAATAGGCCTGAAACTTGGGCGAGGGAGGGAAGAACGACAGACAGATGGCCAGCAGCTCCCAGCCGCGTCTCAAACTCTCCCGGCGCGGATTTTCCGTCGTCTGCCTGCAAATCTGAATGTAGATTTCGTCACGCAGCGCCGGTTTGGCGTAGCCATAGGAGCAGATTTCCAGCGCCACCGAATTCAGTGTCATGCCCACTTTGGCCTTGCGATCGCTCATGTAGGTCTGGACTAGTTTGAACAGTTCGGTGGCGTCCTTCTTCAACGCTTTGTCTAAATGCACAAGCATCGGTTTGCGGATCGGATCCTGTCGACAGTCAGCAAATAAGTCAAATTATTCATTCTGATTTATTTCTTAAATTACATATCTGAGAAATTAATTTTTTAATTATCATAATTCTATTCCTTATTATTCAATGTAGTTATTTGTGGAATTTTCCATTTTATATAATCATGGTTAATCAATTAATTCCTTGGTTAATGAATGTTACAAAAAGAAATTGGTTTTTGATTGTAAAAAATAAAATAATGATGATTTTAAATAGCAGCTCAATTAAACATTAGACTTTATTGAATAAACAGCAGCTCATTTAAATCCTAATATCGAATGTTTTTTGCTATCTCTACACGTCTTGACAAATGCCTGAAAATCATCACAAGTTTTCTGTTGCAGCTTAAAGACATTATTACATGAGGCGAGACAGTGACCGAGTGGTCTATAATTATTTTAAAAGTCGGTCTCAAGGGTGATTTTCATACACATGTTTAGGACTATCAGCTATTTACGGCATACAAAAAAATTTTTAAACAGGCTTTTAGAAAACTTGACCACTTGCTCGGCAACTGTCTTGGCACGCGTAATTGGGCCTTAATGAGTGAAGTAGGAATTATATAAACTCATGATAACCTATTCAAAAATTAAAAAATGACCAACGATTGAAATAATTTTATTAATTAATTATTACATCAACATATTTCATTCAAACTCTAAAATTCGAATAAATTTCTTAGTAATTTTCTATTTTAAATCTTCATAGTCTTCAACCACGCATGGTGCGCCGTAACCTGTGTGTTTATTTTGAAACGAATGGATGACATTTCAATTAATGGGCTGAAATATAGAGTTAAAAACACGCTTCAACTAACCAAGAAGCTATCAGAATCACAATAAAGCGATACCGTATGTTTCAATGAACCCTTCTATCAGGGAATTGACATTGATCATATCATATTTAGGCCCAGCCTAAATATGAGGCATATTAATGAGCCACCTTCAGATTTCCTCTGAAAAGCATTCACTCGAATGGCCCTTTTTAAGTCTCCCTTGAGTAGCGCAGTTGGTTGGAGCGCTTGTCTACGATAAGATAAGGCTCTGGCTGGCTTCGTTTCCTGCGGTCTTGGTTTCGAATCTCATTCAGCCGTGGATGCTTCTCGTCATTCACCTCAATACCCACGCACAAGTCTCCAGACTCATGTGGGCATCATCCGCAATAAAAACTTGAAAAAAGTTGAGAAAACCACAAAATGCGGGCGTAAATCATGTCAATATGAATGAAGAACTAACTAACATGAATGAATAAAATAAATAAGAACTTGACACAACTAGGGAACAATATTGTATAAAAATTGAAAATAACTACGAAAATTCAAGATAACTTGCCTTGGACCATGACAGCATGTCCCGAACGGAGAACTTTTTCCGGAAAATGCCCTTTTTATGTATGTTGAGATTGTCCTGGGCGTATTTCTCTATATCACTTTCAGATGGTAGTTTCTTCTCCCTGTTCAGCACAACTCGCGAAAGCTACAAATAAAATGCATTTTCAGTAAAAACCAATATCAAACAATTAGAACAGTAGTAGTAATAATAATAATTATTATTATTATTATTAGGCCGGAATAATTATAAGGCCGGAAGCACTTTATGCAGTAGAAACATTAGCTTTAACAAATACAGGACTAGATGATTTGAAAATGAAAGCAAGAAAAATTCAATAACAATAATAATAATTTTTATTATTACAAAGCCGGAAGCATATTATGCAATAAAAACATTCGCTTCAACAAATACAGGACTAGATGATTGAAAAAGAAAGCAAGAAAAATTCTGAGGAAAATATTAGGACCGAAACTTAGAAACAATGAAGTACATTTCACTTCTCTTAACAAGAAGATTGAACAGATCTCAGATAGTATAAAAAAGAAGAATGATTTTTTACGGTCGTATATTCAAAATGAATATAAGTAGACTCACTAAACAAATATTCGACTTTTCCAAAAACAGAAAGGCAAATTGTAACTGGTTCAGACAAGTTCAAATTGATTTTAATAAATTGAATATTACAGAGAATACAATCAAGAACACTGTACTTAAAGAAATTTGTTGAAAGATGAAAATAGAAGATTCCAATAACATCTTAAAGCTAGAAGAGGTACTATAGTATAAGAGGAGAGAAGTAAGGCAATATCGGAGAGAATGAAGGAGTACTGGAAGAAGCATCCATGAAGAAATAATTGATTCAAGGTACCCGAAAGTGGATGATTCGAAAAATAGAGAAAAATAAATAATAATAATAAATTAATGTAAATAATGATCATATACATGGCCACCTCTAACAAGGCCCGGCCACGCACAAACTGGCAACACCGCGCACCCGGGTTACAGTTCACTAGTATAGCACGGAGAGTTCCTGAATACGTGTAGCAGCGCTCGTTCTGCAGTGTTTTTTTCAATAGTTTCGTGAAATTATGTAGTTAAACTTAAACCTTGTTTGATGATGAAAATAATAGAGTAAACAAAAAATTAGTACCTATGTTTTGAAACAAATGAAACTATACATAACATTTTAGAAACAGATTATTTAGAAAGCTCTGTTTTTGATAAGTCTGGCTTAGTTCATGTGTGTGGATACGTAAGTTTCAAGTTGTCTAAAAAGACAAACTGTAAATATTGTACTTCTTTACTTGTCAGCACAAATGAGCAAGACGATGTGTATTTTAATACTCTGAATAGGGGAGGACTGTCAGTGCCATCAGATTTTGTTGTATCCATAGCTAAGCATGTGGTAGGGATCATGCAGTCTTTAATAAACTGTTTAAATGAACCATCTTTTTTAACAGGTGACTGTCAAAAACAGGTCCTTTGCACATTGTCAATGTTAGGTATAGAACAAGACTTAAGTTTATGTGTTGATTTGCAAGAATTGTGCAATTGTGGCGAAAAGTTTGCAAAATTAGCCAGAAAAGTAGTAGGAATTATGTCCAATGTTATGCTTAATAACTACTCAAAACAAAGAAATGATGCACTTAAATCTTTACCTGGGCCTGCATCTAAACATAGAAAAAAGTAACCACTTTATCTTAGAGTACTATGGTGTATTAGCTTATTATATTCACCACAGTAATGTTTTATTTTGTTTTTTTTAATTTGCAGAATTTAATTGGGAAGTTTTTTGATTTATGTAATTTTTTAAATGAATTTCAATACAATATTTTAGGCCCAATGAGAAACAAAATATGAGTCAATTTAATAAATTATTCATTTTATTGTAAAGAATGTTATTCTCATTTATATATTTTCTTACCAGCTGCTAGAATTAAAATAGCTACGTTAAGTGTTATAATGAGTACAATTAATAAATAGCCTACTAGCAGTTAAGAAAGCCTTCTGTGATAATTGCGAAGATGGATGAATTCAATTGAAGAAGAGAAAGAAATGGTATAGCAACAGTGCTGCACTGACCCTGATGGTGGTGGGGAGAGCGGCGTTGCCGGTGCGAAGGACCGGGCCTTGTCTAGAGGTAGCCTTGTCATATATCAATAATGATCTATGTCAATAAATTAAGGCAATAAAATTCAACAACAAAATTAAAGCAGCAATGTGCCTTAATGCATAGCTTTTTAGGGGTTTCTTTTTTGAAGGTTGAAAATTGCCACAGTTTTCTTACATCATGAATGAATGAATATAACATAACCAAACATTTTCAGTCACAGTCAATCTTTAGAACGCACACACATTCGTTATTAGCATCTTATTATTGTAATGTCTTCTAACACAAGGAATAAATTATTATAGTAAATTGACCTAAATGACAGTGGAAATTCATCTAATAAAAAATCATCATGAAAGTCATGAAAGTTGGAAGAGTTGCTGAAGGGGGAGATCCCTTACCACCAAATACACGATTTTTATAAAATTGAAATGAATTAAAAAAAGTGAAAGAAATTAAAAAATAAAATTTAAAACATACCTGATCTAATTGCACAGTGGCTGACAAAGGTGAGGGTGAGGAGGGAAGGGAATGAGGATTGGAAGGGGTGCGATAAATAAGGGGTGGGGACGGGGTGGTGCGACGAGATGACAGACCCAGAAATCTCTGTCAAACAAAAAATAAATCAATACAATTTTAAAGAAAACAAAAATGTGAAGACTATATTGGATGGTGCAAAAATGTAAATTATATTAGAAAAGTAAAATAAATTGTAGAAAACAAGAGCAAAAAAATAAAATCCATATAAATAGTTGGATAGAAAGATACTGTAAGTTACATTAAACAAACTTGAAACAAAATTTTGAAAAATATGAATGAACAATAATTCAATAAAAGTTGATGGGAAAATGTACATTGTGAGAGTAAAAGAGGTAAACAAGTAAACAGAAAACCCAAAAATTAAAATCAATTAAATTTTTCTAGCTAATAGTGAAAATGGTAATCACGTGAAAGAAATGATAAGACGATTATTTTCTGTAAAATAATCCCTGAATGGAGAAGATGAATTGTTTTATTTTCTCGTTTTTAACCAAATAAGGATAAGACAGATTGCTTAGAATGAATTTTTTTCTTACTGTTGATATTGTTTTCTAATTAACTTGCAGCTTTGCAGCAAGGGCACATGTTTACATTGCTAGCTGGGTCAATATTTGTGAGACAAATATAAAATAAATGTTTTTACTGTTTAGAGAATTTTTGGTACCGTACTGTTAAGGTACCAAATTTTTGGTACTTTAGCCTAGGTAAAGTGTGGTGCAATTTATAAATGCTGATCATAAATGACTCAATGGGGGACAAAAAAAACATTGAATTATGCTTTGTTCTTTTTTTTATTTTAAATTCCGGAATTTTAAAACAAAATTTTCATGAAAATTATGACATTTCCAAAAATAGAACAAAAATATTTTAATGTAAAGGAAACGAATAAAAGAAGAATATATTATATTTAGGCACCGCCAGCAGAAGCCGAAGCTTAAGCGCTAGCAGCGAGTCCAAAATTGCACAATCATTTTTATAAAAATCTTTAGCAAAAAAGGAATTTTTCTCTACAATGAACTCTAAATCAAAATGATATTAAATCATAACTTTATATTCCATTTGAACAACACTTGAGTTAATTAATAAATAATCGATATGGTATGACTCACCTCGGCCCTTTCCATAATAGGTGAATAGAGGACCGGAGGAATGGCGGGTGGATCTTTTTTCCGTTTTAACGAGGCATGCTGCGTTTCAAGTGGTACTGTCGAACCTCCCAAACAGTGAGAACCTAAAATTGACAAGTTAGAAATAATTAAGCCAACAACAATATCGAAATAAATTGAAATATATCAAAATAACGAATTTTCATAAAAAGCACGTTGTCCGATGACTATCGAAAGGCAGGCAAAATTGAAGCCAGCACTTGATAAAAGTTCAATACAAACATATTATATTTTTTGTTTTTATTATTATTGTATTTCACATTATGATTTTGATAAACTTTATTCAATTTTAGGGGTACTTTCACAGTGTAGCATCAATATTCGATAATTAACAACGTAAAATCAAATACATGCTGTAGAATGGTAGTATTCACTCTACGGCAATCTATCATACACCATTCCACAGCCTGTGATTGATTTTTCGATGGTATTTATCATCCAGTATTGTATGCTCCACTGTGCAAGCACCCTTATTGACCAATGGCTCCTTCTTTTAGCTCACAATGCAGTTCAGATGACATGAATAGTTCGGCTTATTAAATTCAACTTCGCCAGGTTTGACATATTGTTCCCTAGCGCAAACAGAAAACCACTAGAAATGAATACTCAAATTGGTTTCAAACTAAGAAAGGTAACTTGTTATTTTAGTCTGTTTTTACTTGACTAAATTCATTCCAAAAAATAAAGTCAAGCAGTCATTCAAATCGAATTTATTCGTTCAAACATTTTCACTACATAGTCAATAAATGCAAAAAAATAATCTTTAGACATCGGCTTATTAGGTTTGTTAAAATGTTTATCTAATAGTGTCATTAGCTACTACTAAACATTGCATAGCACCTGGCTATCCAGCCCAGTCCAATAAAGAATCATTGTCAGAACAAATTAGAGAACAAAAATCTCCCCTTTGGTTTTTCCCCCAGCCCCCTCAAAGTTCAAAATCTTTCTAATTATTGGAAATTAGATATATCTGTAACTAGCCATCGAACAGCTTTTTTCATAATCTAGGCCCTAGGGGAACGCTTTTGTAAGTCATTTTACAGAAAAAAGATTTCAATAAAAGTTGTGAAACTTCATTTTCTGAATCCAATGATGTGAATCTTGTTAATACTTGTGAAGTCTTCTTCACAGGTACAAGGAAAATCAAAAGAAATTAAGATTAAAAAATTTAATAGGCATAATTACAAAATTTATAACTCAAAATACGTTGTTTACGTATTAAGACTTTATCGCTCGAGCCAAAACATTTACTGCGCGACGCGTAGCGGAGCGCAGTAATTTTGCGAGAGCGATAAAGAAGCTTCACGCGCGAATTGCATACAATATTTTTCCTAAAACTGCAGTTCTAGATTCCAACACAATAAAAGCTTGTAGTTTGTAAAATCACAGACCATGCACGGATTTGATTAGCATTCGCCTTTTTTGAGGTTATGTGAATTTCACGGATTCTGTGATCCACCAATGAGAAGACATCAAAATCAAAACAGAAGCGTAAAGAAAACAGCTGGCGAGCGTAAAGTACTTTACCGCTTGCGGAGCAGTAAAGAGGTATTTTACAATTAGTTTTCAGTACGTAAAGAACTACTTTACGAGCAGTTGTAGGAAAATGATATTTTTGGTACCCAGAGAAACATCTGTAATATTTGATGCAGCATCACCACAGAATTAAACAGAGAAATTAAAAAAAAAAAAAATACTGAATAAGATGTACTTAAGAAACATTGTAAAATTTCCTGCCTCGACTTTCAATTAAAATTAAGCAGAGCTGAAGTTAATCTATCACTATAAGATGATTAGAAATACTGTATTTAGCAGAAATAAAGTGTACTGTATTTAGCGGCAACTATTTACCTGGTGTGGGCGGCAGATGGTTGTTGGTGCGATGATGAGAGGTGAGCGAAGCGAGGTTGCTGTTGTAGCCACTGGAGGCGGCCATCCGCGACTCTAGAGAATCAACCACATAATCGCTTACTCTGCCATCTGACCATGTCCATCAGCACAAAGCCGCATCAAACAAATCAAACAAAGCACCCAACATAAGCAACGCATGCACGCACACCCACTGAGCAGTGTTAGTAGGCATAGAAGCAAGAAGGTAGGCAAGAAATCACAAAATGCGTTTTACATTGTAAATTAAAATTGTATTTGTTTTTGGAATTTACAAGTGCCCGATTTCTTAGTTGTTCTGTCAGTGAATCATATATATATATATGTGTATGTATATGTATGTATATATGTATTTTAAATGGTAATGTTTAGGTTTAGAGTTAATTATTTGCAACTGATGCAAAATAGTGGTTGCTGGTATAAATTCTAAGTAGAAAAATGAATATAACAAAATGAAAATGAATATAACAAGAGCTAGAAATTAATTTACTCTGTTGCGCTGCAGGCAGTATTTGTACTAAATATGCTGACTAGACTCAAACTATTTTTTTATAAATTAAGTTCTAAGCTTAGTTGCACACTGGCCACATGTACTGGAGGTAGTGGCCAGTTAATTTCCTGATTTTTTTGTTGCAAAATTTGTATTGTATGTTTTTTAAGGTTGGAAATAAAATTTATTATTCATTATTCATTCATTCAGTACCTAATTGGTTCAACAGCGGCCCTAAGGATTGTTTCACACATAACCGGCAGTCAGGTTTACCTGGCATAATTACATTGTATAAAATGATTTCAAAACTCACGGGAAGCGTTCCATATGATACAATATCCCTTGAGCTGGGTAAACAACACCGGTTACCCGAGTGCCGGGTATGTGTGAAACAAACCTTAGGGCCGCTCTTGAATCAATAGCTACTGAATGATTTACTAAACGTCTAAAAAACCGGGCATAAGTTTGAGAAATGGTTATTATATTATATTGTAATAGATTGTATGAAATTGAAATGATTGTATGTAATCAAATTAAAAAAAGGAAATATATTTTCATGCTCATGATGCCCACATGTCTGAAACGAATGCGTGGGCAATGAGGTGAATGATGTTATGAATAATGAACTTACAGTTTTAGATGGATTCCATACCGGCGGGTAAGTGATAATAAGCAGATAACGAAATGTCATTGCTACAATGATGTAGTGAATGGTGGTCTTCCAGTGGGTTCTGAACCACCGGCTAAGTGATAATGAAGCAGAAAACAACACGTCATAGATGCCGGTAACCCTAACAAACACTCGTAATGGGTCGATTACATTGGGATAGTTACTCGCTAAGCGAGTAGCGAGTAGGAACGTAACAGACCGACCGTGCTACAGCAGCTCAGCATACCAAGCCGAATTATATAAAAAATTAAACTTCCAGAATTACCCCATACTATGGAATTTCAAAGACAATAAATAATATTGCAACACAAAATTAAAATATAAATTTATCAACAATTATTCAATAAAATTTCATCCAAACAGTTCAAAGAACATACAATATATCTCATTTGAATTGTTATGTTGGCAGTCTGCACGGCTAAAAGTCGGCTTTGATCACAATAATATTGTATTTTGGTGTTGGCTACTCTGCCAACGAATTCTAAATTTGACCAAATCCAAAGTAGACAGGCTCTGAACTTTAATTTGAAACTCGCTAGCAGAGTAGCCAACACCAAAATACAATATTATTGTGGCCAAATCCGACATTTGGCCGCGCAGACTACCAACATAACAATTCAAATGAGATATATTGTATGTTCTTTGAACTGTTTTGATGAAATTTTATTGAATAATTGTTGGTAAATTTATATTTTTATTTTGTGTTGCAATATTATTTATTGTCTTTGAAATTCCATAGTATGGGGGTAATTCTGGAAGTTTAATTTTTTATATAATTCGGCTTGGTATGCTGTGCTGCTGTAGCACGGTCGGTCTGCTACGTTCCTACTCGCTACTCGCTTAGCGAGTAACTATCCCAATGTAATCAACCCTTAACCGAACAACACGTGTTCATCATGAACAACATTCGGATCTTGTGGTAATTAATAAAGATAATAGATAGCAAACAGTTGCATAACATAATGTGAGAACCATGGGAGCTATAGAGCTGCAAGTTTAAAAATAATTTATAAGTAGAGGTTGTAGAATAAACAGGGGAAGAAAGGCTGGAAGAACGAACGTAAGGTGGAAGGTAATTGAGATGAAGATGAGGGAAAAGAAAAACGACGACAAGAATATAAACAAGAAAAAGAACATGACTAAGAATAGGAGGAAGAAAATGATGATGGAGAAGAAAAATGAATGGCAGAAAAGAAAAGATAGGGAGAAGGTGAAGAAAAAGAAGACTATGTAAAAGAAAAAAATCAGATACAGAACAAAAAAGAAGAAAAACAAGATGAGCAAGAAAAAAGAAGATAAGGAAGTAGAAAAAAATCAAGAAAAACAAGATGAGCAAGAAAAAAGAAGCAAACAAATGAGAGGGAGAAGAAGGCGAAGAAAAAGAAGATAAGGAATACTATGTAAAAGAAGAAGCAGATGCAGAAGAAAAACAAGCAAGAAAAAATAAGGAAAGGAAGAAGAAAAAAGATGATGTTGGCCATGACAATCGTCTCATCAACTTTGTCGTGTGAAAGCTCTAAGTTCAAGTTTAAAAATTTTACTTATTTAAATAAAATTTACATTTAAATATACATATTATGGAGGAATACAAGCTTGTAAGAATGTGTTATTGGCAAGCGGCAATGTCAGAGTAAACAGTGTTAAAATGTAAAGAGGAAATACATAGTATATGCAGTAATGGAGCTTTTTTATGTGAAAATTAGATAGAATAATTTTACAAAATACAACATATACAAATATAATTGCATGACCTGTTGAGAGGCAATATAGATCATAATATACGATTTGTATTGTATTTATAGTAACTATAAGTATAGTTAACAGTTAACTGTAGTTATAACTATAGTAACTGTTAATAGTATAAAATGTCCCAAACAGTAATCAATCACCATAAACAAATTATTGCATAGTTTGATTATTCTTCGTACACAACTGAGAATAAAATTCGATTTTAAAAGATTGGATCTTCCAAATGAAGCCTATTACAATTTGATGTAGATTGAAATTGAAATACACTTAATGCAAGAATCCGTGAAATGATTCACTAGCTAAATAATTTCCTCGTACAGTTCTTCTTCTGTACTAGTTAGTTAATAATTCTATTACAATTAGTATAATGTGGGCTAGTAGTAATGTACTAGTAATATATGTATGTAAGTATGTCATGTACTCGTAGGGTATGTATGTAAGTAATGTACTGGTAGTATATGTATGTAGGTATGTAATGTACTAGTAAAATTCTACTTCTGTAAGTAATAGTTGAGGATTTTTTTAAATCTTTGAATCAATGAAAGATGAGGATTTTTTTAAATCTTTGAATCAATGAAAGATGACTATTTTCAATTGCGTTCTCCGACAATAGTTCTTTGTAAAGAATCCTAAATTTACGAATAACCTGTCAAAACTAAAATTTCCATTCTCAACTTGATGTACATTTCTCGCAGATGATGTACATTTTTAAAAATGATACCGATAGTCTTAAAAGCCTTAGAGGGATTTAATTGGTATCAGATGGATTTAAAGGTTGAAAGGTTAAGTATTAAAATGAGCGATTTAATAGGTATCAAAAGAATTGGAAAGTTAAAAGGTCAAGTTAAATCGTCAAAAATGTGTTACACAAAAATGTATACACTTTTATAATGTGAATTTTCTTATATTTGTATTTTAGTATTTTGGCGAAATAAAAATATGATTATTATTATTATATTAAGTATTAAAATAAGGGATTCAATTGGTATCAAAGGGATTTTTTTTTGAATTGAATTGAATTGAATTTATTGCCACATAAAAAAAACAGAAACATTACAAATGTCATTGTACAAAATAAAACTAAATAATAATACACTTCTACATTATATTAATCTACATAACTACAAGATCTTTTGTATTAGTGATTACAATGTAATTATATGTAAAATATTTGAATATAAATTATATGTAATTAATTAATTATCTGTATATCGTCTGTAGCCCTAGTACAGTAATGTGCTCAATTACTATTATTTAGTTTTTATAATTATTATGGCATCATAATTATTATGGCATCACCAGCAAAAGGAAAAACCTTGTGCGCTGGTGAGAGTCGCATTTATAGTTTAATAAGTTTATTTATTTTTAAAAAATTTATTTAGTAGACAATATAGTCACTTGCATATAATTTTATTTATTGAATAAAATTTAAAGATGAGAAAAATTTTGATCTAATCCATGAATTAATGTTTCTGTTCATGTGAATTGTTTTATTATTAAGTCTGTTTCTCAGGTATTCGTTTTGTAGGATATTAATGTATTTACTGCTAATGTAGAGGAGCTGTCTTCTAAGTAGTGTTGAATTTGTGTAATAGACTTGATATTCGGTTGTTGAAGTATTAACTTTAAGTATTAAAATAAGTGGAAAAGACAAATATTAATCAGTTTTATTTTTATTATGGAGTTTCACAATATCTATCTAAAATCGACTGATACGGTTATAAATATCTTCAAAAGATTTAAAAGCTATTATAGGGTTGGTTTTAAAGGGATTATGACTGACTATCAAGCTTGGTTCACAGCCTGCGTGACGCAGACAGCGCTACTCTTTGTGTAGCACATAAATAAATAGTACTTCCCAAACAGAACATAGTTCAGGACCGATTCATTAAATGAATGAATCAATCATTTATTTATTTACAAGTTCCAAATAAAGGTCCCGCTAAAACTTGTGGGTTTTTCAGCAGGTGCCAACATAATATAAATTACAAAATGGAAATCTGAGGATGAAGCCCACATGGGTCTGAGACCTGTGCGTGGGTAATGAGTTGGATGATGGTGATTGATGAGTTGGACCTACAGTTTTAGGGGGGTTCCGAACCACCGGAATTATATAATACAAAAAGGAATTCAATCGTAACCTCGCTTATATTTGCGCGAAACTTTTTTGAATAGTTTGAATTGCTGCCTTTATTTCCTGTGAGGGCGAAGTTAGGGCACAACTGGCCCTCTCTTCCACTAAGAATATTTGATGATATAACGAATTTTTGCTTGGATAATCGATTTTGTTACACAGAAATTAAACTCTTGTACTACCCTTACAACTATCAGCAAATCTCACCTGGTATATAGGTCAACCGCGCCTGGGCCTGCGAATAGTGTTCCTCGAGCGTATCCAGATAGGAGGGCTCGTCGTGCAGGTACTCCTGCGAGCTGCTGTCGTCCTGGTTGGACATGGCTTCGTCGTCGGCAAACTCGTCACTGTCGTACTCCAATCCACCTCCTCCTCTTCCTCCTCTCCCGCCTCCTCCGTTAGTTCCTCCTCCATCCTCTTCATCAGATTGTAGCGAGCTATCAGCCTCCTCGGCCAGACTGTCACCGAACCTGTAGCAGCCTGTAACACACAAGAGATAAGCTCAGGTCAATTAAAGATGAATTTATAGAATCACACACAATCATCACACTTGAAGCGTTTTCCTTAACAGGCATTACCTTTGCACAAACTACTATGGTAGAGTCCGAAGAGAATTAAAATATAAAAGTTAAAAGTTGACGAAAATAAGTTGACGCTGGAGAATAAAGGAGTAGGGCCCGTATTTATGAACGTGACTTATCCAAGATCGACTTGGATAAGTCAGACTCAGCGGCAATAAGTCATACTTACACTTACAGGTCCATGACGTGACAAGCCAGCGAGCAACAAAGTGCCAACCCAGCTCCCACAACAAAGATCTGACTCCTGATAATAATTTACATTAAACAACTCTATTTACACTAATATAAGAATTTACACTACATAAATGTTGCAGGGACAACTGGGTCGGCTTTTAACCTCAGTTTTTAGCTCGTAAACTCACTCTTTAGTCATGCTTAAATCAAAGTTCGTAATTATGAACCTTAATTAAACATCTTCTCAACTTAAAAGTCAAGTCGTGCTTATAATTGGTGTCTCAAATCCGCTCTTAGCCAAGCTAGGTACAGAGCTGACTTGAAGCCGTTCTTTAGATTGTTGTGTTGTATCATATTTTGGTTTCATTTTTTAGTATAGCATCGGCTCATAATAAAATCATCACATTCAATTTTAGCACCATTGCAATGTAATTCACTATAAATTTGACTTATTGAAATCATTTTTACTTATTTTATATAAATCGAGTTCCAACCTATACATTTTTTTGGCACTAGGATAGAATCATTTTTTGACGACAGAATGGATGAAGTTCTTTGGTCTGCTGGCAGGTAGCGCTCACTACACTGCATCAAAATGCCATATTTTTTACATTTGTGAACAGAAAATAATAATTTAAAAGATATTGGTGTGGTAATAATTACGTAACAGTAACTGTAAATTTACATGCAATGCAGTATCTTTATATTTTAATGTATGTTATTATATTTATGTTTATTAGTGCCTGATAATACAACACAATTTTAGGCTAGCTTGTGACCACGTTCAATGTAATAGAGCCTTTCCAAGTCGTTCTTAGATAAGTCATGCTTAGATGAATGTAAGTCACGTTCATAAATACAGGCCTTGGAGTAGGAGTAGGAGATGGAGAAGAAGGAGAAAAACAGGAGGAAGTGGTGGAGGAGGAGAAGATGGTGATTGCGGAGGAGGAAAAAGAAAAAGAAGACAAAATAAGGAGAAGGAGAAGATTTTGAAGAAGAAGAAGGTAGTGAAGAAAAAGAATAACAAAGAGAAAGAAGAGAAGAATATACAAAGAAAACAAGACTTATTAAATTTGTTCATTCAAGAAAACCACATTCAAAATTTAATTGAGCAACCTGCTAGTTTCATGTATAAACAAACACTCCATGCAGAGTTTTGTAATTTAGATGGTTTGGACAAAACTAAGTTAACAATAACGCTGATGCTAGCCTCAACACTCCATGCATCTGTCTGCTCAATAGCTTCTTGCTTTCAATAGCTTCTTGCTTCTGCTCAATAGCGTGCTCAGGTGAGCATTATCGTTATATTCAACGTATTTTTGCCCAAATTATCTAAATTGTTTAAAAACTAACTCATGATTCCTTGAAAAAATCAACAGTTTCATTTGATAATTCATTTTGAATAAGAAAAAAACACATTGCAATAAAGGTAGACAGACATACCGGATAGTTTGGCCTGCTCCAATATGTACTGCTGCAAGGGCAATATGTGAGATTCGGGTATGAATGCAGGCTGATTGGAGTAAATAGGAGACGAGGCTGGCACACTCTTCTGCTGGTGATGATTCGCTATCCTCTTCGAAACCACTGCACCTATAAAATTGACATTTTATTAGATTAGGTTTTTTATTGCATGGTAATAGATTCGTAGTGTCAATTTTATGTGCAACTTACAAGTGGAGATAAATGTTATTATAATCATAACACATCCCCCATCTCATGTTTTTGTGAACACAGCAGTGTATTAGTAAGGTTCTTCTGAAATCTCGATTCAAATATAATTTTGTAAATTTGTATATACGATATATGATGTCGATATATTGAAGCAATTGAACCAGACGATATACGATCTGCATTCTGGAATATGATAATTGATATTCCAGCAAAATTATGAAAATTTTAGACATGAATACATTCATTTTTGTCAAGTGAAGACAACAATAGAAAATCAATCAATGAGACAAATCCAGGAATGCGGAAGAACGCTATTTGAAAGTTACAAGTTCAAATGTTTTATTCCGGTTCAAAACACTTTTCAACTTTTATATACAATTCATATCATATTTTGTTATAACTTTATGACTTCAAGTTACGTGAAATGTATGTGAAATTTTCAAGTAATTAAAATGTAAATATTTTAAATTTAAAGAAACTGATTTCAATTAATAAATATAAATATTATTAAAATAATTATATAACCAAAAATATCCTTTAGGGAAAAATAAGGATGAAAACTAATATACAAGGAATTTAATTTCAATAAGTTTGTCTTACCAAACTACGATTGGCAATGAAAAGTTCTTTAGACGAATCAAAGAAAAATGCTCAAGGGCAATGGTGATAATTTAAGTCCTATAATTTCAAATTTATACGGATATTTTGAATGAGTAGAAAGGTACTGTTGTGGTCTGACGAATTGATCCCTGGTTTTTTGGTGCGGGAGCGGGCGGCGGTAATAGGAAGCCAACTGCGCTTGCTCTATAGATTTATTCCCAATTTTAACACTACGGCTAGAGACAAACAGGTTTTCTGCGCTTCAGCCAGCTTCAACTAGCTAAGTTGTGTGTAGGGCTAATGTTATTGCAATGCACAGTAACAGAGAGTTGCAGGAGAAGGGGAAGAATCGGCCAGGGATCAACTCGTCAGACCACAACAGTAATTATCAGCATCCATTATTTCCTCAATTAAAGTCTAGAATAAAATAATGTGATGACAATAAAAAACCCTAAATTAATGTTATAAGCTACTAACCTGATTCGTTGCAAGTAGAGTTGTCTAGTGGCAGAGGTAGTGGGGGGAGGGGTGCAGGTGGGTTGGTGGGGACAGGGGGGGAGGAAGACAAACTGGAGCTGACGTCATCGTCATCGTCAGCGGCTGGCTCGTTATCACTGCTCGACAGTCCGTCGTCCCTATTACATTAAGATAAAATAATATATTAACTTCAATTATTAAAGTTACTATTACATTAAGATAAAATAATATATTAACTTTATTATAGCCTAATTTATAAATATAGTTTATTAATCATTATAGTTTTTAGAAATGAGTTTTTGAGTCTCAAAATCGAATTAAATCTTATAAAAATAACAATCAGACAACTAGCAGAGTAACTAGAATGTAACTAAATTCCAGAGGTTCTTCTTCTCTTTCTTCTGTTCCTTTTCTATGCCTTCTTCTTTACTATTTCTCCTTTCTTCTTCTTCTTCTCTTCTTATTTTCCTCCCTTCTACTTATTCTCTTTCTTCACCATCTACTCCTACTTAGAGCAGGATATTACGAATAAGGAGAAAACCGAGAAGAAAGAGAAGAGGAAAAGGAGGAAAAGCAAAGACGAGATAAAAAATAGACTGTGAATAGAGTAAAGAAGAAATGGGAGATGAAGAAAAAAAAGAGGTGAACAAACAGAATAGACAAAGATGAAGAAGAAAGAGAAGCTAGAGAAAAAACAAAAAGAACGGGTTGGCAAAGAAAAAATACAAGAACGAAGAAAGGAGAAGAACAAAGAGAAGAAAACAAGAAGGGTATGGGAGAATAGAAAAAGGAGAAGAATAAGAGAAGAAAAGAAAAAGAAGAAAGAGAACTAGAAAAAAGAGAAAAAGGAACAGAAAGCAGGATTAGGAACATAAAAAGTAGAAAGAGGAGAAAAAAGAGGACAACAGAAAAGAAAAAAGAAAAAGTAAAGATGACGAAGAAGAAATAATACAAATGATAATACAATATTAAAATACAAATAATACAAGATACAAATAAGAGAAAAAGGAAGAGGAGAAGTAAAAGGAAATAAAATAATAAGAAAAGGAGAAGGAAAAGAGGGAGAAAGAAGAGCAGGAAAAATAATAGGAAATAAAGAATAAGGAGTAATAAAAAGAAGGAGAAAACCTGGAATAAACTCTGGATATTAGGTCACAAAACATTTTGTATATTCAGATTCAATCGAATCGGACAATCTATTAGTGAATAACCAATTTCTACTATTTTAGCGCCAACTCACCTACTACCAGCCTTGCTTGGCGCCCTCTGTTCACGGCCGCTACTACTACCGCCGCCACTGCCTGGTCCTGCGCGTCTGCTCTCTCTCGGCGCCAGAGTAGACGAGTTGGACGATGAGGAGCGGGTGGGTGGAGGGGGCACCAGGTTGGCGTAGTCGGGACTCAGTTTCGGACAGCGATGGTGGTGATGATGGTGGTGATGGTGATGATGCTTGCGACGTGCCTGCGGTGTTGACTCCACCGATCGGCGGCCCGTGGACGAGGCAAGATGGCCGCCCGGTGCAAAGTACTTCTCGTGCATGGAGTCTTCCTCCTCCTGATCCAGGGAGAGGGTCGATGTCAGTGGCATCTGTACAAAAGAGGGACAACATTTCAGTCAAGGATAGATTAAATCATACAAGATTGAATATATTGAGAATCTAAAATTGTCAACTCTTTCCAGTGCTTTGTTTTCATACAACTTTATTAATTTATTAATTTCTCACCAGTTATTACAACTGACAATATACATTAAGAAAATACAATAAAATATAAAAAACTTTAACAAAATAACAACGTAATTGTTAAAAATTAATATCATTTTTTTATTGCGAATGATGCCCACATGAGTCTGGTGACTTGTGCGTGGGTAATGAAGTAATGGGTGAATGAGAAACATCCATGGCTGAATGAGATTCGAAACCAAGGCTGTAGGAAACGAAGCCAGCCACAGCCCCTTATCTTATCACAGACAAGCGCTCCAACTGCGCTACCAGAGCTGCCTATTTTTTTCAATCTCCCGAATAACAAAACGAAATTTAATATGAAAGTTGAACTATTAGAGCTATAAAGTTAAATATTTTTCAAAAGGAAATTTTCGTGGAACAAAAAACTAACCTATAAAGATTTGAACTTCAGTTAACATTTTGTAATAGAAACATGTTCTACTGCGTATCAAGACAAGATGAATAGATAAGTGATGTCTTGATTCGTCCCGCTGCCGCAAAAACTACTATACACCACGCCACGAAATTGGGCGGCACTACGAAATGGCGTTGTCGCAAAAAACAACTGTATGTGGTGGAAAACCATAATTTATGACTGCTGGCGTCAACTTGAAGACTAGGCAACACGACACGAATAATGCAGCCAATTTTTGCATTGAGTTTGATGATTCTCTACCATCAACTGTTGGCATAGTCCCATATCTGGCAACACCGCAATTTCTAAGAACCGCCAAATTTGATGGCGTGAGCTATGGTGTATAATTATTAGTTATTAATTATTTATGTATTGAATTCATAAATGGAAAAGAATGAGTGGAAAGGGTCGTAGGGGTAGAAAAATTATACGAGAAAGACGAAGATGGACCAAAAGTAGAAGGAAGAGGATAAAAGGCGGGAAAGGAGAAAAGAAAGAAGAACAAGAAAACAGAAGATGAAAAAAGAGATGGAGAAGTAGATAGAAAGAGAACTGAAGAACTTATGAAAGAGAACTTTCGTAAAGAAAGTGAACCAGAAATATGAGTACTTCCACGTAAACTCCATGATAGATTATTATTAGTATTATTAGTCAACTAAGCAAACTGAATATTTTGTGTGTTTTGATTTAACAGAAGATTATTTTATGAAGCCCATGGATGATGCCCACATGAGTCTTAAGACTTGTGCGTGGGTAGTGAGGTGAATGATGAGAAACATCCATGACTGAACGAGATTCGAACTCGAGATTACAGGAAGACGAAGCCAGCCAGATTCTTATTTAATTGCAGACATACGCTCCAACCAACTGCGTTACTCCAACCAACAGCGCTCAACAGTTTGGGTGTGTTTTTGGCTATCAGGTTATTCAATATTATTTATTTAGAATTATTGAATTCATTGCTAAGTTTTCTCTAATAAGAATTCTCTACTAATTTTCTACTCTAACTGAATTCGTCAACTGAGCAAACTGAATAATTGGTGGCTTCTGATGCAACAAAAGCAGACTTTATGAAGTTTGGGTGTGTTTAGCTATTAGGTTAATCAACATTTTATATTTAGAATTAAAATCTCTAAAAGTTTTGTGAATGAATAATAAATGTATGAAATTTGAATACAAAACTTGTAGAGAATTTAATTCTGAAAAATCTTAGGTAAATAAACCCAACAGCAAACAAATGCATCTTTCAAATATTCGTCACTAATGAAAACTAAACAACGGTTAATTGGACAGAAAACTGCTGTTTTGAAGCAACGTTCAACAGAGACTGAATTCCCAACTCCTGTAACTTTAACTTTCTTAGTAATGGCGAAGGTGATATTGTGGAAGGTATCCATAATGAAAAATAATACGAAATTGGTTGTGACAATTTCGTCTTATTTTTCATCCTGTAACTTTCGTGAATGGTCAAAAGAGAATCCATAACAAATAAATTGCAAAGAAAAGCTTCCTTCCAAGTATGTTGCACGGTAAGGTGATTTTTCATAAGTATTTTTGAATATTACATTTATTTATTGATCTCTTATTAATTTATTGAATCAACTACAACATTTCTGAACATTTATATGCCGTATTTTATCTCTCTGAATTTGGTAACACATTCTTTGTAACACATTCTCGTCGTCAAGTGTACAAGTCGCAACCTGTCCAATAATAACATAGAATTCACACTATAAATTAATGAGGTATGCTGAATCTCAAATAAAGAAAGAAAGTGAATTTTCTGTACAATGGTCATGAAATTGAAGTAGAATAGAATTTTTTGAACACAATGGGCCAAGTTAATCAAATTCAAAACAGAATCAACATGCAATTTTGAAACTTACAGTAGAAACAGGCTGTTCACTAGGTTGTTGTTGCTCCCTGCTGTTATTTGTCTGCTGTTGTTGTTGCTGTTGCTGTGCCTGTTGTGTGCGCTGTGCAAAGCTCTGGCTGCGCGACAGTGACAGCTGATTGTTGGAGAGAGAGGAGGGCAGGAGAGAGCGACCCCCCGACCTACCACCCGCACCACTCCCTCCACCACCACTGCTCCGGTTCTCGTGACCCAAACTGTAGCCGCCTCCTACGCCTACAACATAACACACAAATTCATTATTTATTCGATAAATAGTTCATTGATAACAACAATAATCGAACAATATTTGATCAATTTTGAGTATTGAGTCCAACTAAATGGAAACACTAAAGCATCGGTTTTCTACAACGCGAATTTGAACTAAATGGACAAGATCGCACATACTGCAGTATAAAAACTCGATTTGCTTTCGAAATATAGTTCACAACAATATGATATGGTAACATATTCAATTGAATATATATAACCTGCTTTTTTTTTTTTTTTTTTTTTTTTTTTTTTTGAGGATGAAGCCCACATAGGTCTGAGACCTGTGCGTGGGTAATGGTTGGATGATGGTGATTGATGAGGTTATACTCATATATCTCCTACCATACATAATTTGCTTTCAATAATAAATTGGAATGTAACATCCAATTTCCAACAGCACGCCATCTTGATCTGTCCAGCGAAATAGGTGAGGCATTGGGATAGTAACCTATAACACTACAGCCTACAACCTGTACAACACTACAACAGTGGATACACGCTCAAAATGAAAAGCTTCCTCCAGCTTGTTTCCACTTTCCTAGTATTAATAGGTTATAAGCATGACATCTCATGCGACAGATCAAGAATCAAGATGGCGTGTTGTTGGAAATTAATTTGTATCTTCCGACTACTAATAATTGTAAGACATTGAAATGTTCTTTTGTAGTAAATTCATTTATTTGACAATAAACTATCTATCTATCTAAATTACAGGTTAACTTCCAACTTATTATTGAAACAATATTATGTATAATAGAAGATAATAATATAAATATAATATAGCAGAAAATATGTAATTAAACGAATTTATTATTATATTATATTAAACTTTATTTTGAAAGCAAATCGAGATTATACTTGCGGCCCTGTCCGCTGTCCATTTAGTCCAAATCCGCGTTCTAGGAAACCGAAGCTTAAAGCAGTCCACACACGGAAAGTTTGGTCAAGCATGGAGTCTACTATACTAGCCTTATTACCTTATTAACATTTTAAAAATTACTAACACAACAACGGTCTTCCTAAACCAGTTGGTTTTCAGAAGGTGCACATAGTTAGGTGAAAATATATACTCTACAATGAAGGAAACAAAGCTTAAAAAATATATTCTATTTTTTGGCTTGCCTGATAAACTCAATATAATGTTGAATAGGTAGGTAATCATATTAACCGTAAGAAATTCGAACTATTCTTTAAAAGGTTGGATTGTTTATTAGGAAATGTAGAATAGCAAATAACAAAAATGATAATAATAATATACAGTAGATAGTAATAATTTTCAGTAAGTGAAGGTAATGCTGCTTGCCTGAAGATCTCAAGTGAAAAAAAGACACTGATTTGAAACCATTTCCACCATTTCCAAAATCTAACTTTTAAAAGTAGCATCCGAAATAGTGAAACATATTTCGTTCCTAAACTCAAACTTTGATTTTCCAATTTTATAAAAGCTGTATATTTTTAAATCAGCAACCATTATTCGCCATAATTTTTAAATGAAAATTGCAATTAATCTATCACATAGTAAATTAATATTTAGAGTATTTAAATTCTTATTTAGTTACTTGAATTCAAGTGATTAGTGCTTAATTCAAGTCAAGTGCAATGGAGTAATCCGGTGAAGCGTTATATCTGATAACTATCTGACTGCTATTTCTTTTTTTTTGAGGATGAAGCCCACAGGTTTGAGACCTGTGCGTGAGTAATGAGTTGGATGATGGTGATTTATGAGTTGGACCTACAGTTTTAGGTGGGTTCCGAACCACCGGAGGCAGGCACGGTTGTTTACCGTTGTTCAGCAGCCGCCTGGCATATTTTGTATCATCATCCACCTCATGCACCAACGCACAAGTCTCAAGACCATGTGGGCATCATCGGCAAAAAAATTAGAATAAAGCATGCTTCAAAAATCAAAATCAATTCACTCACTGATATCAACATCGAAGCTCTTCTGCTTGGAAGGAGGCGGATGGTGAGCGGATGCGTTGGACGCACTCCTATGCACGAGCACAGCCGAATTCTGTTTGACTGGGAGGACAGCTGGCGGCTGGGCTGGCGACAGTTGGTGATTGGCGTCGGCCAGTGGCTTCTTTTTCAGCTGTGGCGTCGAGGTGGACGTGGAAAGTCCGCCACTGGACAGTCCGGCGGCGGCTGGAGCGGACAGTTGTCCACCGGCGTGATTGGGCGAGTCCAGTGAGGTGCGACTCATCGAAACGCAGCCTGAGTCGCTTGTGTGGCTATCCTGCAAACACATTTGCAACATTTAATTATTATTATTATTGACGATAGTATTTCATCGTGTTGCTTGTGTCATTTCTTCTATTTCTTCTTAGCCCAGTATTCTTTCATCCTTTGTAGAAAGCTCTACAAAGAGCTTTCATTCGTCATTCCATGTGGGTTTATATTGCTTTGGTCGCAACTTTGGAGAAATCACCCACTTATTATTATTATTATTATTATTATTATGTTTTGAATTTCTTTATTACCAAAATATCATATAAAAATACAATACAAATAAGAGTGGTATCGATTACAGTGTTAAAATAATTAAAATTGACATTAATAAAGCTATTACCCCTCCCAGCTTGTTAGGAATAGACCGTAAAATTGCGTAGGCAAATGAAAAGTTTCATTCAGATTGGAAATGGGGGGGGGGGGGGGTGTAATTTAATTATGGGGTTGGCTGGTGTAAAATTTTCAGGATCATGAAATATATTTAGTTAATTAAAAAAATCATTTCAATTGGCACCAACACGGAAGGATGAAATCTTAAAATAAATTATGGATGTTTTATTAATTTTGGATTCCTCGAAGTGCTATGAATTATACTGAGGACTTCCGCAATGGCGTATATTGTTGACAATAGCATTGAATAGCTGATGGAAACCGATGCAAATAACCATAATAATTGGGCCTAAATTCTACAACAAATTACCTGATGAAATAAAATCTGGTAGTAAATCATTCAAATCTCGGCAGCAGCAAGTTCTTGTCAACAGTTTTTCGTCGTTTTATAATAACTTTTATGCCGGTTAATCTATCTTTCCATCGGCTACTCAGTTGAAAAGGTTTATTCAAACGGTTAAAGCACCCGACCACCGAAAGCTGCGCTGTGCTGAGCAGTGGTGGAACAGCTTTTTAAACCAAACCAAAACAATTGCCCCAGCACAGCACAGCTTTTGGTAGCCGGTGTTATACTGTTTTCTCAAGACAAACGATCACCAAAAGCAGTGCCGTACTGTGCTAAGCTTCGTTGCAGGGGTTTGACAACTAAAAACGTAGCAGAGCTTAGCATTTCAAGTGCAGTGTGTGGTGGGAAAAGCTTTAAAAATCTACAGACATCGATCGGTTCAAAGCTGTGCTGTGCTGTGCTACGCAGTCCAGCACAGCTCTTCACTGGTGGCCAGTTGTTTATTGAAAAACACTCGATTTGAACAGTTGTCCCAGCATAGCACAGAACTGCATAGCAATCCGATGCTCTAAGACTTTACAGTAACTATAGATACCAGTATTAATAAGTTCACAGAACTTCCAAACGGAAATTAAGAAAAACTTGAATGATTTCAATACTTTTATTATATATTTAAAAAAATCATAAATCCTCATTTCTAACCTGATTGCGTGCAGTATGCGAGTACCATGATCCCTGACTGCCCCGCCTCGGTCTGCCCAGTTCGCCTTCTATACTCTGACTTCGTGCTTTCTCTGACTCTTTCTCCTTTGCCGTTGACTGCTGCACTTGTTTCTGCTGTTGTGGTAGTTGCTGCTGCTGCTGTTGTGTTGATTGCTGTTGCTGTTGATGTCTGAAAATAAAAATTAATAATATTAGTAGAAATATCCAATACTAATATATACGCAATAAAAATTTTCGTATTTAATGCAATAACAAAAAATAATAATTTAGTCAATTACAAAAAATATGATACAATCTTCTTCTATTACTTCCTCTTCTTCTACTGTCTTCCCATTCTTTATCTCCTCAATCTTCTTCCTCTTCGTCTTCTTATTCTTCTTGAATACTCAGCCCGAAAACCACCCTACCTAACCTCGACCCTCCTTTGTGAAGTTTTGTGTATTATTATTCTTTCGTTTCTTATTATTTGCGTATTATTTATGAGAAGAATTTCAATTGATAAATAATAAGAACGAGATCATACATCGATTACTGAACAAGGCAACTGATGGTGAAATAGTATTAGTCTGAGCATGATTACGTTATTAGCCTGAGCATGATAGTTCACGCGCGAGACGTAGCCAAGTGTGAGTTTACCATTCGAGAAAAGGCAAAACTTCCCGGGCAAGTAACGTACGATACTTTTTGTTATACTAAACAGAAAAGTTACATATTTTTTCATCATAACATATTTTTATTTAAAAAAATAACCTAAATCATAGAAATTTCATATTTAAGGAAGTAATGTGGGCTGTAAAGCTGTAACTTATCAGTTGTTTTTTACAATTTTCTGTGCACTGGACGTAGATAATGAACTCCAAGCTGAACACAAAACAGTGAAACAAAAGTTGTGTATCATAATCCCGATATTATGGTAAGAAAAAAATGGCTGCTATTAAAGGCATGTATATAACACGATGTGATGTAAATAACTTATGCTACACTATTTTGTTAATATATCTGCACTCTCTTACCTATGAAAAGACACGGACAACAGCCGTTTCTGTGTAATATGACCAAAATTTAATCAATTTGTGTATATTAATAACTCAGTTTTATAATCAATCAAATAATACATTTATAAATTACTGGAGACGACTGACTTGTGATGATGATGATGGTGATGATGATGTGACCGGCGTGCAGGTCGTGGTGAGGAGAGGGGTGATGTCTGCGTTTCACTTGTGGCCAGTTTATGGACACCCCCCGCCTTCGCCCTCCCACTGCCACCCCTGCTGCTGCTGTTCATCGAAATAGGCGACGACGACGACTCTGTCATCGCTGACACTACATCCTGAACAGACAATACAATCAATTATATTTAATTCTCTGATTTTTCTGATTAGTATTTATTGATTTCTATGGGAGAATCAGTATATTTATTATTATTATTATTATAAGAGTTATGCATAATTATGTATTCTTACTCGAACACTGTTTTTTATAATTTAGATCCACTTATTTTGGAATGCTTTGATATTGCTATAGAAGAATAAGTATGATTATGATTATAAGATATTTCATATTTTTTCCCAATAAAACACAGTGACTGTGCTTTTATAATTAAATTTACTTATTTAGAGTGCGAGCCATCCCTCCACACAGGTATAACTTGAAAAGGGATGCACTGCAAATACATTTTGTATTACATTTTTATATAAAGCATGTTGTATTATGCTATATCATGTGTAAAATTTGTGTATATGCTCGCAGTGAAATAGACGAATTATTATTATTCATATTATATAACAAAAATGAAAACATAAATGTATATCTTCAGTTCACAAGCATGTGCTTATGCTGGGGTGTAGTATACAGATATATAAAATAAGTTATTTGATTTATTTCAGTATACAATTAATTTATAAAACAGTTATAAATTTCAATATATACATGTTGTTTTTGTAATGATTTGTTCTATGAAAAAGTTTGTTTTTGTCTGAATAAGAATCTGATGATGTCTGAACAATACAAGATTGAATAATAACGAACTTGTATAATTAAAAAAAATACAGTTAAAAACATAATAATAGGGAGGCTACCCGCAGACGATCAAGTATGTGGCAGGAGCCGAATATTCTAAAAAATATATGTAATGAAAAACATTTTTATAGGTTTTGCAAACCTTAGATTGCAGTCACTGAACGCTGTGATGAGTTGCGCTGCGCTGTGCGACGACAGCTTTAAAAACCGAACCAATGATTTTCAATGAACGCCCAGCAACTGGCACAGTGTAGCACAACTCCCAGTGGCTGGGTGTTCATTGAAAACCATTGATTTAAATTTTAAAAGCTATCCCAGCACAGCACAACTTGATACAGCTTTTTGTGGCTGGGTTGTTATTGAAAACCATTGGTTTGATTTTAAAAGCTGTCGTCGCACAACTCAACACATTGTTCAATGGAGTAACGTTTATGGGGTAGTCGTACAGTGTTGCCAAGTTGCACAGTAGCCAAGCAAGCCTAGTCAAGCGGTCACTTTTTCAAACAGTGCGTGAGTGAAAAATTGTTAACGAAAAAATGTCAGCAGCGCGCTCATATTCCCATTAGAAATAGCAAGACTCTGTACTGCATTCTAAGGTTCACATGGACTAACATATAGAACTTTACAAGGACTTATCTCTAATCTCCAATATTTATTCACATATATTTGAAAACAGAAGGTTATTTAATGAGAGTAAAAAGAACGAGAAAAGAGGTTACCATAGGAACCTATGCATGTCAGAAGGAAGTTAAAAATCTGTGTAGCATCGGAAAGGAAACCAAGAGATTGAAGGAAAAAAAGGAAGAAGACAAGTTGGCAATGAATGAGAAATGCAAAATACAAAAGCTAATATATCAGTCAATTGAAAAAAATCAAGTTTCTACAGTAAACGTTGGGAAAATCTCAACAATACTCAATTTATCTAAGACATAACGTACTATGATTATTCACCATCTTATCTAAAGCATTTGATTGAAGTTGTTTGTGATAAAATGATTCGGAGTCCTATTAATTTGTTTTGATACAATGTACTATGTTTTTATGAACTATCTTCTATAAATAGATAAATTATACTGTGCAACTTCAAAGTAATGATGATATATTAGAAAAACAAAATTCGACTATGAAACACAATATCAAAGTACAACAAATATACAATCTAGTTCAAATATACAAGGATTTTCCCTTTTGCTGGTGTCTTTGCCACTTCCTACCTACAATGAAATTTAGAACAAGATAATTTCAGTTTCTATGTTTTATTGTATCAATAATTGATAATTATGGTGCATGGCTGATTTTGTTTTTTTTTTATATAAGTTTTAGTGCGGTAGTTTATTTTGCAGAGTTTGTTTGTAATTAATTTTATGTAATGTAATAATTTAATTTAATGTAATAATTTTTGGCAAATAAATGAATTCATTCAAGTAATTTTTTTTTTTTTTTATATGTTTGAACTGTTTATTTTAGTCTATTAATTTTATTTTGATCAACTCATGTGTTGAGTTCACCGTTTTTTCCTGCAATAAAATTTCTTTCGCATTAAATTCCTTTCTATCACTAAACACCATCAAAGCTTCTGTTGAATGAATTACAAAAAAAATTTTTAGCAAATTTTTGTTTGCGTTGTGTACCTTGGCGTTAGAGGTGGGCGTTTGTGTGGCCTGTGTGGCCGAGTCGAGTGGCTCAGTGTTCTGTTTGAGCGTTTGCAGTTTGGCCAGCGGAATGATGTCACAGTTGGTAGGCCTGTGCCACACTGTCTTCTGCGATGTGGCGTTGTAGTAGTAGAAGCGCGATGTGTTCTGGTCAAACAACTCCCACCACTGGTTGTTGTCTGTCTTTTTGCTGAATAGACAAAAGAAAACTATCAAATAATATACTCAAAAAATAAAGCATATGAAATGGAGGGTCAATGGGAAGAACTATGAGAAACAAAATTTCACTAATGTTGAGATACTGATACCACTCTGAAAACACGCTCTAGTGTGTATTGAAGAGAAAAAACAAACGGCGTGCACGCCGCTTGAAAACAAGCAAGTGTGCACCAAGCCCAACTCTTAGCCAATGATAGCCATTTTTCCATTACGCTTGGCAATTGATTCCGTAGCTAAACCTCAAACATAACGCCTGTTGAATTTTGTAATAAGTTATCACAACCTCTATAGAAAAATGAGAAATTTTTCTAATAATTATAACTACAATTACTTCAAAAATGATTTACTACAGCTTAGTTACATGAAAAAACTTCAGATGGTACATCTAGCCTTGTTGCATTTTGTAATAAGGCTATTACAATCTCTAAAAAAGTAATACCGTAACTACATTTTTTTTTAAGGATGAAGCCCACATAGGTTTGGGGCCTGTGCGTGGGTAATGAGTTAGATGATGGTGATTGATAAGTTTGACCTACTGTTTTAGATGGGTTCCACACCACCGGGAAGTGATTTTACAGCAGAGAACTGTCACTGTCTCTTTTGCTGGCCAATCTAATCGGTCACCCTCACAGAGGGGCCCAGGAGACCGTTGCTTATCTAATCCGATAGAACACATACCTGCTACGGTTCACGGCTATCACTTCCCTAACTAGAAGGAATTATTATAACCACTTTCCTAAACTTAGACTTTAATATAGTTATTATTAGAACAAAACCTCAATTATATCTAACCCTTCAGTTTTTTTTTTATAAATTAGTCTTTCAGAGTATGCAAAACCTCCCTAATAAAATTATAACAGCTTCAGACCTTGGATGGTGTGAATAAATTTGAGTCTATTGAGTGACTCATAATTTGACTCGGCACTTGATATTATTTTTATTTGATCTAAATAAAATTGAGTCAATTACAGCTATGAAGGCTCACGCCTTCCGATCGGACTCCCTTCAACTCACCAGATCAACAGCCGTCACTCAACAGAGTCCACTTACAACTCATGAGTGCGCACTCAACTTTATTCACAGACACCATACATTTTTTTCTTTTTAGAATGAAGCCCACATAGGTCTGAGACCTGTGCGTGGGTAATGAGTTGGATGATGGAGATTGATGAGTTGGACCTACAGTTTTAGGTGGGTTCCGAACCACCGGGAAGTGATTTTACAGCAGAGAACAGTGTCTTTTTTTGCTGGCCAATCTAATCGGTCACCGTTACAAACAGGACCTACGAGAACGCAGCTTATGTATCTGATTGAACAGATACCTGCTACGGCTCGCGGCTATCAATTCCCTTACATTGGTTAACAAGACTATAATAGATTGTAAGTTATATATAACGATAGATATCAATACTTTTGGCTTATTGCAAAAATTGTCTAATTAGAAGGAACAAAGCTTCCTTATAGGCTAGCTGACTTTACCCGATTCCGGCAGTGGGTGACTCTTCATACCTCTTCAAGCCTAATGGCCCATATTTATGAACGATCCTTCAGTCTCTTGACTCGACGGACTCTTGAAATGCCTATATAAATACATTACATTTGAAGAGTCACCCGAGTCAAGAGAAACTGTAGGGTCGTTCATAAATACGGCCTCAATAGTGAAATACGCTAAGAGAGGTCTCAAACTTGAAATAAATTATTTTCTGTGTGATAAATAGAAAATATAAAAATTTAATGATGATGTAGGTAATACTTACACAGGTACACCAATGGGCGCATCCCAGACACATTCGCCAGTGGTGAGGTTGGCATACATGTGCTCCTTAGTCCGAGGCTCAATTATCTCTATCCACTCCATCCTAGAAAAGTAAATCATCATTTTATTTTGTGTTGAAATCTATTAATAAAATGTTATATCTTTCCAAATTAAAAAAACAGGAAATTTTAAAAGAAATCATTATTTTATTTTGTGTTGAAATCTATCTTGACAAATTAAAAAAAAAAGCAAGGCAATTTTATAAGAACTGTGAATTAGAAAGAAGAAACAAAACGCTGAGAGCTGTCATAGTAGGCCTACATAACTGTAATTTTTTGCAATGTTATGAAAAATGTAAATCTTATATTTTATAAAATTTGTGATTTCAATTATTTTATAGTGATATAATGTTTGCAATTATGTAATGAAAGAACTTTGAATTCATTGTGAATGATTTATTTCTCAATGATGCAAATTTTGTAGATTTTCAGTGCTGATATAATTTATTTTAAGGATTTCATTTTGTAAAGTGTTCATACAAATTAGCTTTGGGGATTTAAAATTTATTTATTTATTTAAAAAGGAAGATCAACTCAAAAATCATAACATAACAGGTGTTTCAAAAATTAAACAAGCCTGAGATCAAATGGCGGAAGTCATGCGTCACCCCCACGCATGGGGGTGAATTTTCTGTGCCCCAATCGATATTAAAGCAACATTTAATTCAATGACAACTATCTGAGTCTATATGGAATGCATTAGTCGAGCATTAGTTTAGTCACAGCAGTCGTTCCATTAAATTGAGTCAGATCTATTTTCTTTTTCAAGATGATTCTATTCTTGGAACTTAATCTGTCTGATGTTCCTCTTTGCATTACGAAGTTGATTACAATATAATTAATTGATTTGAAACTGAAACGACATTCAAAGGATTATTTATTAAAGTAACTAATAAAAGTGAAGGAAAGTTGCTGAAAATGTGTTGAAATTAGTACAAGTCATTTTAAAGTTATAGGGCATCAAATCCAGCATCTAAATTCCAAACATTTTACACGATTAATCATAAGCATGTTGAATATGACGTGCATTGTACCCCATGGGCTGTTTCATTTTTGAAACACTGTATTAATTGTTTAAATTAATGTTGAAACTATAAAATGTCGTGTGTTAAGAATTCAAGTGGTTGTGACATATCTTTGGAATATTATCAAGTAAAATATTAATCAGTAACATTCGTATTAATTATAAAGTAATTATTACACGAAACCCATGAATTTTTGCCATGCTACCAATAAAATGGCACAAAGACCTATCTATAATAAATTATACTAGCAGGCAGCCAGATTTAATGAATCTCGGTTTGCAGAACACGACACAGCTTACTTTCAAATTCAATGTCTATTTTAGCTATTTTTCTTATCAATCTTCCCCTTATTCGTCTTCTACTCTTTCTTCTCCGTCTTATTTTTTGTCCTTTTCTTCCTTCCTCACCTTCGCCATCTTATTTTCAACTCGCAAAACAATAGCACATCAAGTTATTCTTTTTGTCTCATGGATCCCCGTTTCGGCGACAGACGACCAGCATAAGACGTTATAATTAGATTATTGTCGTATTCACTTCAGCTATGGTCGCTTGTAAAATGAAAAATTGGCTTCATATCCATGTCAGGAAACAAACTAGCAGAAATAAAATAGATAGATAAAAAGAGCGAAGTTAGGACTCCTCTCTTCCACTCAGCTCATTTTAAAATTTTAAATTTGTGCTGTCATAGAATTTTTCTTGTAGCTCGTCTGACTACGATCTACCCTGCTCTATACTCTTGATCTAAGCAATCAGTGTCACTAGCTGCCGAAGTTTGAGCTGGCCTTTATATTACCCCTTAGTATGGGGTCTCTCATCAAAACAAAACCTCGGTAGGGTGATCCAAAAGAAGACTGTTAAGTGTATGCGAAAAGAAAATAGATTAGATTCATGTAGGTTGTTGTTGAAATCCGTTCTCCAAGGAAAGATCTATGGCAGAAGAGGACCAGGAAGAAGAAGAATATCATGGCTGAAGAACCTGCGTACCTGGTTCTCCAAGACTACAACAGAACTTTTCAGGATGGCTGTAAATAGGATAACCATAGTCAGACTGATCGCCAATATTCGGAACGAATAGGCACTAGCAGAAGAAGAAGGTTGTTGTTCAAGAGATTGGTCTACTAACTGTACCTTGCTTACATCTGTATGAAGCTATTTTATATGTAAAAAAGAGTGATATTAACCTCAATCTTGACGTACACCATTATAATACAAGAAGCCGAGGAAATTACCACTTAGTGAGTCACAGTGGTAGCTTATTCGAACAAATCCCTAGTTACATTGGCAAGAAACTCTACAAGCTACCGCAGTTTTTAAAAAGTCCTGAAAATATAGAAATATTTAAAAATCAATTGATAAAATAAAGCGCTTCATCGTGTCCTTAGCAGGTAGCTTAGCTTATAGAATTTCCTACCAATATAACTAGAGGTTTGTTCGAATAAGCTACCACTGTCACTCACTGATATATATATATATTTTTTTTTTGAGGATGACGCCCACATAGGTCTGAGACCTGTGCGTGGGTAATGAGTTGGATGATGGTGATTGATGAGTTGGACCTACAGTTTTAGGTGGGTTCCGAACCACCGGGAAGTGATTTTACAGCAGAGAACAGTGTATTTTTTGCTGGCCAATCTAATCGGTCACCGTTACAAACAGGACCTACGAGAACGCAGCTTATCTCTATCTGATTGAACAGATAAGTTACAGATTTCCTTTCATATAAAAATTAAGCCTCGCCTCAACATGTATGATATAGTAATTAACTAGTGTATAAGATTGGTATGCATAAAATTGTTGATCTGACTTGTCTTACACTCCTCAACTGGAGTCTCCAGAAAGTAATCTACAAAAATAAAAATAAAAAAATTATAAGTATAAGGAAACAAATAAACTAGAGAAAAAGATCCTAAATTTGTTGCAGGCATAACAGAAGCTGTAAATTTCTGCCGTTAGAAGCTAGAAAGGGGGAAAAAGTGTGACAGCATAATTAATTATGCGGCATGATGTAATCTTCCCATTCTCAACTAGTGATGCTCCACAACTCCCGTTAAGCTATAATTTTAAATGGCAACCACAGGCCCTCTATTTACTGCTGCAATATGACTACTAGTGCTGCTAATACAATTGGCCTTCTGTTAAATAATTGTATGTGTGGCATGTCAACTCTCAATGTAGCACTATTTCGTTCTTTTGCATTCTTTTACAATTTTTCTACTCCAAATTTATCCTATCTTCTTTTATCCAGACAATTTTTTATTCAAATCCTGAGTGTAGGGATGTGTTTCACAGCATGAATTTGGCTTCAAATTTATCCAGTATTCCTATCATTTCGACGTTTTTATTCAAATTATGATTGAATCGCGAATATTATATTTCGATTATTTTTTATTCAACTTGAAAATGATTGGAGGAATTTGTTTTAAAAAATGAAATTGTCCTCACAAATATATTTCTTAAAAACCAAACTAAACATTAAAGTTCAATTTTTTTATTAATGTAACACTAAAGAAATATTCCCAAATCTTAAAATGATTTTCATCGGCTCTCAGTCGAAAGATTCGCCTAATATCCATGAACCGCAAATATTTTTATTACCTCGACTACATATTTTTAATTTCAATTTATAATTGTAGATTTATTATCTTATTTGTAAAAATTCAATGGAAAAATAAAAATTTACTTACTAATTACTACTCAATTATTGAGCTAGTTGCGCTCGCCGGCGAATTTACAATCTGATTGTAAACTTGCACTGAGTAATTATGTTGACTTGACAATTATACCAGACCAGTTTAAAATCAGATTGTAAACTCGCCGGTGAGTATCTTGTCAACACGCTTAATATAATCGCCGTTTTAGATGCAATGATGATTTTATTCCTATCAATATCACTTATACAACTAGCCTCATGCAGGACTTCATTCTGAACATTATTTTAGCCTCAAACAAGCCTCTACGCGCTTATATCCTTGGAAACAAGAAAGTCTGTCCCACCTAAACTTATCTTGATAGTAGTTACAGTACTTCAATTACTTAGTTACGTACTAATATTATTAATAGTTATTAAAGTTTGAGCTAACGATAACGCTAATTCTAAACTGACCACTCTGTGCCCCCACTTACTCTGAATGCAGGATTCTGTAGAGCTAGCTAAGACAAAGAGAGGTTAGGTTAGAATGAGCGCAGTTTTGCTTAAACTCTGCAATATTCGAGTTAGCAAAATTTCTTTCAGAATGCCATAGGCCTACAACTCATATATAAGTATTGTATAAATCAGTTTTAGTAACAGCCATCTTCGCTAAGTTAGTGGAATAGGTTTATATTTCATTTAATAAATAATAGGCCTAGCATTCCATACACATCCAAGTTAGTCATAGTAAAGTTTTCCTATGAAAGAAAGGGAAGTTTCAGATAAAGAATTCCACATACTAGGAGGGTATTGGGGCAGAACAATGAAGAACAATCAGACCTAACCCGAGGGGAACGAATAACCTACTGAATAGAAACGCTTCTCACATTAAGAAATGCATCATCTCTTTGACAGGAGTAAGTGAGTAGGTGAAAGTGATGATTGGAATGGAATGATACATACCCAGATGAGATTATGATATTAATAATACTTGACAGAAATAAAAAAGGCTCTTTAGTAAATATTGTATAACTTAATAAAATTTATAATAGAATACTCGACCTGCATCGAAAATCCCCTTACTGTATAAAAGGGATTATTGACAAGCCTGTATAACTTAGCCTACGATTAAAAATCTTATCGACTTCAGAATAGTGGTCTATATAAAATGGTAGCCTATACACAATAGTTGAATGGGTTGATGATCCAATAAATTATGCTTTAAAATGGACTCACAGACATTTAAGAATGAGGAAAAAATTGAGGTATTGAGGTGTTAATAGTAGAACGCCTGTGATAGTCTTCTGAACTAAAAATATACCGTATCAATTAGTAGTTCGATTTATTACAAGCTTTTACAATTGAAGGCAGCTTGCACAGTGGCTTCCAATCTGCCTTTTTTCCACAGTAGGCTATGTTTGATTTTGCGATAGGGATCATAATCTAGTATTGGATGCTCCACTGTCCAAGTTTTTAGTTAGGCCTACATTAGAAAGATCTTTTCTAATACGATTAGATGAACGATTCATAATGAAGTCTATTATAATAAGGTAGAAATCTCAATTAGAAAACCAGGATTATTATAGGCTAAGCTTTTACAGTTTTATGTGGAATATCTCAGGAAGAAACTAGTTACACCTCACCAAATTGGTAGTGTACAACAAATACTATAAATTTAATTGTTACATTATTCTCTAGGCTTTCATTTTTGCTGAAAAATTGCCAAGTAATAACTAAAATTAAGAGATAATTATGAATAAGCAGGTGATACCCTGACAATTTGAGGTTAAATTTGTAGTGAACGCCAACATTGAGAATTTTTCAACTCCAATTAGGCTACAGCTTCATTAACTATGAATTGTAATTATGTAAAAATCTAGATTGGGTTCAAACTTTTAAGATTCGAAAATATAAAATAACCAAGCTCACTTGATGACTCACAACCAAAACTAACTGGGCATTTTTTTACCAATAGCCTACCATGGAATGGACCCCATCTAACCTGTATAGTATCTCAGCTATAATATTGAGGTTATCAGTTACCACATGAATCAGATAAAATATCCATTTTACAGATCTTCGACGGGGCTTTCATTTTTTCTGTAGGACCTACGGTATGAGTTTATTTCTTTAGTAAGAGAGGAATTATTTCTACATAAGAAGTTGAACTAGTAAACTTCCATAGTTAAAAATGAATTTAAGGATGGAATCGTCCATAAAAATCTACATTTATGCTAGTTTTCATCAATGAAAATATGATATTTGTAAACAATATAACGTATTTCATATGCTCAGAGACGTGAAAAAATTCCAACGTACACGATAGTAACCCTGAAAACTTGATAATAGACTTTACTAATTATCTGTGGGGAGGAAACAAGCAGCAGATGGATTCATGAAATTAACTTAGGATAAAGTCAAAACAGATAGGCTATCTTTCCAGGGCCAGGCCCCAAAATTTCGTGTATTGATCAAAGTGGTATAAACTAACTAAAATGCACACCAAAAATAAATCGAATGTTTTGAATTGTACATACCTTTCAGATGCCATTGTATTCAGGAAGTTTCTAAGATGAGTTCACTATAAATAAATTAATTTAACAATCGTTTTCAAATCGGAACTTTTACCATGAAATACACAGCACTGTACGGCAGACATTTCTACGAACACCACCACGGCGACTGCTGTAGTCAAATAAAGAAATCTTTCTAGGGGGTTATCTCAATTTTTAAATAAGATTTACTCAAGTTTAACGTGAAATATCATTGATTTAAATCCAAAATGTGATTTATAAGGTCATTATTTTACACATAACAATAAATGCGAAGCTGAATGAAATACCCTTTTGACAGAGTAGACGAGAGATTACAAGGCTCATTCACAATTGACAAACGAGACAGCTGGGTTTTCAAACGATCAGTATATCATTCAATACCCTTTCATCAACTGATAATTTCGAATTCAAACCATATATTTAACATTATTCCATTATTTTGAATATAATTTACTGATAAATTCATCAACCACTGACAAACATTTAAAAATTAAAACACCAGCCTTGTTCATATAGCACTTTCTACAATAGTATGATCGGGCCCCAGTAGGTCCGATTTCAGGGGGCGTAATACCCCCCTCGGTTCTTGTGATTTTTGTTTTATTTTGAAAGGTATGAAAGCCTTGTTATGAAATATTTTTAAAGTCTTGGTGATTTTTATCATTTTCTCAAAACTGGGAGAAATCGGAGTTAGTAGTAAGATAATCAGATTTCTTAGTAAATTATACAGTAGAGCTGAACTATGAATAACTTGATCCTATGAATAACTTGATCCCAGTGGAAAGAGGTGTATTGCAGGGAGACTCAATCAGTCCACTTCTTTTTTCCTTGTACATTGCGGACATTGAAGCCTTCTATAGAGAAAATGGTTTATCAGGTAACTCAATTGATAGTTCCGCCGATATTCTTATTTATTGTATGCTGACGGTATTGTAATTCTCGCAGACAGCCCATCCGATATGAGAAGGAAAATCAAGTGTTTGGGAAATTATTGCAGTACACTGAAGCTGAAGGTAAACATATCCAAAACGAAAATACTTCCTTTTCATAAGGGTGGGTTGAGAAAAATCGGGCCTTTTCATTACAAAGGAGAGGAAATTGAAATTTGTAAATCTTACACATAATTAGGTGTTGAATTCAGCTCTTTAAGCCGTTTTAATGTATTCTGCGCGAACACTAAGTAAAAATAAATGCGTTAGCGAGGCAGTCATAAAAGTTCTGAGGAGTTCTCGATCAGATAATTGGGAAAGCAAAATAAAGCTGTTTGAAGCCGTAGTTCTGCCCACCGCTACATAAATATATGGAGCAGAGGTTTGGGGATTAAGTTATTGTTCGGAGCACATTGAGAAAGTTCACCTTCATTACTTTAAGAGGTTGCTTCTCCTAAATAATCGAGTTCCAAATTGGGCATTGAGCTTAGAAACTGGCAGTATAAAGTAATATTGGCAAACTTTATATTTTTTAAAGTTTAGAGTGGTTTATAAAAATATTAGCTACCGTATGCCAGAGCATAGATACCCGAAAATTTGTTTGAAGAAATTAATACTACTCTCTAGTAAGTAATCAGCTTTTTGAAAACAGAAACATGCTTAACTGGGTAAGGCTATTGAAAAATCAACTTTCTTTGGCTTCTGTCACCATTGATTGGGATAATTGTGAGAATTTGATAACAATGCTTGGAGAAATAAAGTGGGACATAGCTTTTAATCATAGTACAGCGCTTTATGCTGTGGACATACAACAGGCAATTAACTCAATTTCGTGCCCTGTTTATCAGATAATTAATCCAAATTTTGTTTTGGGTGAGCAATTTAGTTTAAAATCAGTTTTTCCATGGGTCAGATGTATTACTCAGCTGCGCTTGGCATCTGAATATGGTTTGTATCTTTATTTGAAGGATAAAGGAATTTATATAGCTTGTTATGAACACTGCCCAATTTGCAATATCAGAGAGGAGGAAACACCAACACACATTCTAGTCGGGTGTCCTATGTATTCTGATTTGAGACAACAATTCTTATCAAACTATACCGGTATTAATAACATAGTTAGTCATAATGATAGGGTTATGGTTCTTCTTTCTAATGTTTCTGTGAATAAAATGAAAGATGTATACAAATTTATGGTAAACGCTTTGAACTTAAGTACTTACATTTTAAGCTGGACATTCACGTTCCAACTTTCAGTATCACTTGCAGTACTGCTAGTAGTACTGCTAGATGGATAGTCGACTCCACTCACGCTCCTACTTGCAATCCAACATTATTCCTAATCAGCTGTGAACGTCGCTCTCGAGCCGAAAAATGTAACCGAAGTTGCCCGAACTTGCCCGAAGGTCATGCACTGATTGAGATAGGTTGGACGACTTTGATCCAACGCCCCCACACACGTTCCAACACCGTCGATATTCGGAAGTTGTCCCTCTAGTCGTCCATCTACAATTCCAACCATCCAACAAGCCCATTCACGTTCCGTTTTCGGATCCAACCTTGGACTGCAAGTGGTATTGCAAATCGGAACGTGAATGCCCTAAACAACAGGCTGATCTCCTACAGTCAAAGCAATCATAATATTAATTTCCTGATATATTTATGTCCTATATTGAATATCATTTATTATATTATTATATCCATTGTCGATTTATATTGTTATGTGGTGATGATTCCTGTATTTTATGTTTGTTATTAGTGTTTGCAACTATAGATATGCAACTCATTTGTATGAGCTAAAGCTCAATAACATCAAATAAAATGATTATTTATTAATTATTTGTCTATCATTTTCTCAGTCACATGACTCTCCAAAGCATCAGGCTGCCACACCAAGCCTCGCGGCCAGTGATAGGGTTTATTTTAAACAAGCTAATAATGGAAACTGTGATGTTTTCCAAGACGAAATACTTATGAACAATCTAATATCAAAACTGACACTGTATTTCTATTTCAATTATGAGTTTTACTCACTTATACTGGAGGGATGCATTTTTAACTTCTAAAGAGATTAAAAATTCTAATTTAAATAGAAATACAGTGTCAGTTTTGATATTAGACTAATGGAAACATTTAATTTTCTTTAGATAAGTTGTTTCCAGTTATTTGATTGAAATAAACCTGGTACTAGCAGTGAGGGCGGCCTCCGGAATAAACAATTATTGATAAATATTTGTATTGAGGCTTTTATAATTTCTGGATTCTGGGCACTAAAACACGAAAAAAATGCAAGTCATAGCCTATATTTCCAATATAAATTAGGTATACTTATTTTCAGGGCCGTAGTCAGCTTTATCGGGCCCTCCTTCTATTAAACCCTTATTAAAGGGTTCTTTAATAAAAAAATAAAACTAGAGTGGTCTCCCGGTTACCGTCAATATTGATCGCACTATTTATTTAAAGTCAAGTGCCATGGTTTGAGCATAAAATACATTAACGTTTTTGCCATTTTGTACTATTGAGTAGACATGAAGGTTTAACTTTTATGCTTTCTAAATTACTATTGATTACCTTAGGCCTAATCTAGAGGAATAAACAACCAAAAATTAGCTGAAAAACTAATACATTTTCTTTTTATTTTAATGTAGCACAAAATCTATGCAGCAATTACAGCACAATGTTTAGTCAAACAAATTTTAAAGCAATTAAAATCTGTTCCTATTGAAACCTGATGTTTTTGTTGTATAATTAATTAGTTGTAGTATATTTAAAAGCTGCTAACATTTATAACTAAAAATAGGTAATAAAACAAACTTCACCACATAGTAGGGTAAATGGAAAAAGGCGATGCTATAGTAACAATCGGCCTCAACATGGAAATTGTCAAAAAGAGGATTTTGTATAAACTATTTACAAATTTTATTAGAAAATTATTCACATTCCAAATTATTATTATATTAGATAATCATCTAACGGTGGTCAAATTTAATTTTCTTTCGTGCAATTGGCCTTAAGAGATCATTTATGCAGTTTGACTAATATATTACTTATGCAGGCCATCGTGACCACTCTGTAAGCAAATTTTCCTTAGTCGTCTAGGCATTATTCTTACTGTCTTAGCAACTAAGTTCTGCTCAGCTTTTTGCTGCATGTCAAGGGTATTAGAGACAGTCTAATTAAGGTATGATACTTATTCATACAGTATTTACCAGGAGAGGAGACATCATTGAAATTACCTACTACAGAACTAACAAGAAGAAATACTTTTTCCCCTCCTCTCACTGATGTTTAATGCAAGGCCAGAAAACATCAGATACCTGCATGAAGGTGCCTTCAGGTCTAGAGTTGCAGCCTGGCTAAAGTCAACACCACTCTACTCTTTCAGCGAATATTTTGATGCAAAGTCTGACCCTGCTGCCATCTGTGATCTGTAAATGTTTCATATTTTTAATTTACTTACGCTATCTATCCAGTTCACTGGTCAACGATGGAGAAAGAAAAATTACTAATTTCATAAAAAGAACGAGTTAATAATCTTGGATTTCTTGTTCCTTAACGATCTGCGTTGTTAATATTAACTTTTTGTTGTAAATTTAACGACTTGCAGTTAGTTTGTGATGCCGTGTGTCAGTTTTGTCAGAAAAGTTAAGATAATACTCATTAATATAATAACTATTATCATTTTATAGTTTCTGTCTTGGACTACAGAGGAAAGGGTAGTGGAGTGAAAGGAAGAAAGGTAAGAGGAAGTGATAGCCGCGAGCAGTAGCAGGTATCTGTTCAATCAGATAGATAAGCTGCGTTCTCGTAGGTCCTGTTTGTAACGGTGACCGATTAGATTGGCCAGCAAAAAAGACACTGTTCTCTGTTGAAAATCACTTCCCGGTGGTTCGGAACCCACCTAAAACTGTAGGTCCAACTCATAAATCACAATCATCCAACTCATTACCCACGCACAGGTCTCAGACCTATGTGGGCTTCATCCTCAAAAAAAAGGAAATGAGATGATAAATGTGAAAAAGAAAAGAAATGGAGTAGATAAAATATGGACAGGAAACAGATTGAGAAGCTATGGAAAATATAAAGGAAAAGAGAAAGATAAAACCGAAATGAAAGACGAGCAAGAGAAAAGAGTTTGATGAAAGCACACAAAAAAGGGTAAACTTGACTGAAGGAATAACTTTAACTAATAAGAGAGGATTACACCAATCATTGTCAATAAAATAAAATAATCGTTGAACCAAAGATAAGCTACACTCCAAAAGATAATTAAAATTAACTTATTATTGTAAATTTAACAACTTGCAGTCAATTTTAATTGTGAATGAATAATTTATTCCTGGATTTCTTGTTCCATGACGAACTGCGTTGTTAATATTAACTTTTCATGTGAAATTTAACGACTTGCAGTCAAATATTTGTTAAGAATAAGTATAATAACTCACTTAATCTGGCCGAGCGCTTTCGAATCTATGAGATCCATCTTCAGAGGCCTCTGAAGATGGATCTCATAGATTCGAAAGCGCTCGGCCAGATTAAGTGAGTTATTATACTTATTCTTAACAAATATTTGACTGCAAGTCGTTAAATTTCACATGAAAAGTTAAGAATAATTTATCTAATGAATTCATTTAATAATAATTTAATTTAATGAATAATTTGTGAATGAATAATCTATTTCTTACTCACTCTTGGCCAAACGTTTTCGAGTCATGGAAACTCATCTTCATAACGTTTGGCCAAGAGTAAGAATATTATTTATTCACAATTAAAATTGACTGCAAGTCGTTAAATTTACAATAATAAGCAAATATTAACAACGCAGATAGTTATGGAACAAGAAATCCAAGAATATAATTAAAATGTAAAATAGTATGCCACGTTTTTCTTTACACTGCACATAAAATCAAAACTCCCTATATCTTATGTCCAGAATGTCTGCCCAACACCAACACAAACCCCAGAGAATATCTAGCAATAAAATGGATTAGGTCTTTCATGCATCAATCCAATAAAAATCAAGTAAAAATCTAATAATCTTCATTTTAATCATAGTCAAAATAAATTTTCAACATTTCTCATATACCTTTCCACAACACCTCTTCAATCATTACAGCAATCATTGAAGATAAGACGCCATTCCTGAATCATTATTTCGACATAGCGTACTAATTTATCTTCTATCAACACGAATTAATATTAATCGAATATTAATTATCTTGGATTGAACATTTCTTGTACATAGATTTTCATCTTACCTGAATTTTGTTACAGAAAATAAGTCAGAAGTTTACAGAAAACTGGTAGTATGCAGCCTAGATTCTAGAACTGAGAGGGAATTGATAAGCTTTTAAATCAACTTACATTCTTTCATTCATGCTATGTTTTTCTTAATCTCAAAAAAAGTATGTATCTAAAAACAGAATAGCTTGAAAACTTTCACACATTCATTCAAAACATTTGTCCAGCAAAATCATTTCCCTTACTTCTTTCGATTTCATTTTTTAACACACTATTCGTCTCTAAATCTAATGAGCAGTATATTCGAATCGGAATATTTGTCTAGTATACTTATACCTTAGTACAACTACTTTACCTGATAATACTAACAATCATAGCCATCTTAACACCTGCATAAATGTTTTAAATTGATGTTGAAACTGTACCGTCCCACAGCCTTCAACAATTGCATAGAGGTAACTACTTAACAAATGGTATAGTTTGTCAACTCATTCTTGGCAGTTGTTAGAATTTGCATGGCGCATGTCACCACTCTACAAATGATAACAGCGCTATGATGTGAGTTGTTCTCACATACTTTGTCAAATTCAAGAAGAATGACTAGTTCTCAGTACAGCCAGTTTATAACGCTGTGTATGTTGCAAAATATGTTTCTGCGTACTGCCAAGAATGAGTTGACAGACTTTAAATTTACTAGATTCACCATTACAATATACCAATAAGTAACGTTATAGCTACAATACATGAGATACCGAATTTCAACGTTAGCCAAGGTTTCACATTTAATTAGGCCTACATGATGTAAAGACTTGCTCAATTGTCAATAAAAAATATTATGGAATAAAAATATGGGAGAACTTCCTGTTGAATTTAATTAGAAAACTCAATTATAGGCTGGTTTCAGACCTTGGATTATAGAATTTTGTTTTGGATCAACAAATTTCAGAAAGTTTCCTTGCTTGTCCAAACGAACACACTTTTGCAAGAGCTCTCTCGTAGATCCATCTAGACTTGTCACATAAATAGTTATATCTTAGTGCTAAGCAATTCTGAAATCATGTTTTACAACCACTCTTTTAACTACCCTCGAAAAAGTCCATATTTCTGTTCAAAAAAGTAAAACTGTACTTGAAAAAAATTATAATAATTACACTCTAAATAAGTATTTTATCTTCTGCTTTCTTCAATAACGATTAAACATTTTAAATCGACAATAATATTGCTGAAAATGTTTTACTCCTGAACATTTTAATTAGAATTGTTTTAGAATAATAAAAAATGGTACAGTAATTTATTAACAGATAAAACAAGAAAACACCTTCAAGCTGATAATAATTTCAAAATCTGTTATCTTTTATAAATTGGATTCCTATTTTATTATTTCAGAATTCCTTATTACAATTCCTTCTACTTCCTAAATTTTTTTCCAACTGTAAATTTCATATTTACTCAGCTTTGAGCTATTCAAGATGTAAAGGATTACTTTAAGATCCTCTCATACACTTTAATTTCAAGTAATTCAAGTAATAAACTACCTGGTATTATTTTAAGATAAAAATGTCTTAATTTAAAACGAAGACCTAAAAAATGTATAAAATCATTTTGCTTTTATTAATTGGATACCCTTATGGGTAGGTCCTACTTGCTGGTTGATCCATGTTAGGCTTAAAGGTTTTAGGTGGGTTCCGAACCATCAGATAGGTAATAATACTATTTGTAGCTGGAAATAAATAATGATTGATAAGAAAATAAAAAAAATTAATACTAAGTTGTGGACCCAGTTTAAAAAATAAATTTGCCATTAAATACAAAAATTATGGTTCTTCAAAAATGAATAATATTAGAAAGCTTTGCTTCAATCATTATGTAACTTAATCCTGTGATAAATTATTCAATTTTTAAATTTTTTTAAATAAATTAATCATTATTGTATTTATACTGAAAGCTTTTGAAATAAAAAACTGAGAATTTCCAAATCAAGTTCTTCCAATCAAATGATTGAAATTCCACAGCTAAAATTTAAATCCAACGATTGAAATTTCATACTTGAAATTCATTAAATATTTCCAAACAATGTTATTTTATGCAGCAAGGATAGGAAATCCGTTCTACTATCCTAAATTTTATCGAGCGAAGTCTTTCTTCAAGGAATTTACAACTACAGAAGAACAGAAATATCGAAATTTACAACCGCTTTCCAGAGCCTAACCCAATGAGGAACCTAAAATATTGTATAAGATATCTCCAATTCTATCAATCTTATCTTGAAAACATTATTAAAAATCCGTACGAAAATTGACAAAAATCAATTACAGTAATCCAATAAAGTACGAAAATCACAAACTTTCAACATTTATCGAATTATTTCACAAAATTAGATCGATTCAACAGCATTATAAAACCGAGTCAACGAATAAGTGTATTATGTTATAAAAATGATGCGAAATTCAGAAAATATCTCTGATTAAAAGTTCACAGCTATTCAATCTATAAGGAATCTTTCTTCTACCATCATATCAATGTTAAATCCCACATTTATTGTACAGTAAATGTTTTTTTATTATTTAAGCAGAGTTCAAGTTCTATTAGCAATATAAATATTTGCATCGCCGATTCTTATCTTTAAAAATAAAAGTCTATTATAAAAATAAGCTATTTAAATAGTTTGCTTTGACATTTTTTTGTCTTAACTCACTGGACAACACTGATTTTTGCTAGGCTTCATAAATAAATTTAAGATGTAGAATAAAAATAAAATGGAGAAAGAACTGAAAAAATCACCTTGAAATTAAAATCTGATATCATTATAAAAATTTCATAGAATATTTTTTTGAAAAATCAAATTTATAAGAATAATAATAATTGTTTGACTTTTACTAGTAGATTCCCTGGATTTTAGTTTATTTGGAAGAAAAGCACTATACAATGTGTTGAAATAGATATTTATGTATTAAGAGCGCGAAGCGCGACTTTATCGCTCAATCCAATGCAGTAATTTTGCGAGAGCGATAAAGAAGTTTCACGCGCGAATTACATACAAAATGTTTCCTACAACTGCAGTTCTGGATTCCAACACAATAAAAACTTTTAGTTTGTAACATCGCAGACCGTGCGCGGATTTGGTTAGCGTGCGCCATTGTTGAGGTTATGAGAATTTTACAGATTTCGTGATCCACCAATGAGAAGCCATCAAACACAGCTAGCGAGTGGTAAAGTACTTTTTTCGTTCGTCAGCTTACTTTACCCAGTACTTTAGCAGTAAAGAGGTATTTTACAATCAGTTTTCAGTAAGAGAAATACTTTATGAGCAGTTGTAGAAAACATTTACCGTTAAGAATTGCCTTATTGTGGTTTGAGGTGATTGAGTTGTTTCCCCTCATATTTTTAATTTACTTGAAAGAAAAGCACTATACAATGTGTTGCAAAAACATTTACCATTAAGAATTGCCTTATTGTGGCTTGAGGTGAATTAAGATGTTTCACCTCATATACCTAAAAGGCTACATGAATTGCGTCTCTGTCAAATGATGGCTAGGACGGAGGAAGTAGCTCAGAGGTGTGCTAGATATTATACACACTCACCTGTGCAGCCTAACCCTGTGTAAAAGTGGGATTGTTAAGCAAAGAGCTTCAGATTTTTTCGGTGGGCTCGACATAAATACAATTCTGCTAGCTCAGAGGAATGTAATCGCAACTTACCTCACTCCTTGCTTGCTCTTTGGACCAAACATAATATTGAAGTCTAAAGAGTAATCTACAATCGAAATCGATTATGGTAATATGGATACAAAGTTAAGAACATACTCACTGTTCGAGTTTCACCATATTGTCGTAAACAGGGTGTAGGCTACCTAATAACAAAAGTTTCAAGTAAATCCCACGTCACAGAGTGTGATGATGATAGAAATCTCTGAATTAGTGCATTCAAATTTATTACAATGGTTGATTTTATAATTATATCCAATTGGCTGATGCCATTTTGAAATTTGAATTACTTCTCTTTCATCTTTTTTTTATGATAGAAAAAGTGAATTATTTCGTTTTACTCTAATTTAATTTATTATTAATTGATAAGTATCAATTTCATTTTTATTTAAGCATATTTTCCTTGGTATTCATTTTTACTTCTAGTCCAGTTTAACTTCTTTATGGAATAAGTCACCGTCATCATCACTGTAAAATCACTTCCCGGAGGTTTGGAACCCACCTAAAACTGTAGGTCCAACTCATCAATCACTATCATCCAATTCATTACCCACGCACAGATCTCAGACCTATGTGGGCTTCATCCTCCGATGAAAAAGTACTGTAGTTTTCATATAACTTGGCAGCAGTTGGATTCAGATGTAGCAAGTCCTCCCATCTTCTACACGCTGCCAAGTTATATGAATAATACAGTAAGTTTCTTTAGAATCTGTACAGTGTGTGTGGCAATTTTGGGTTTGTACCTGTATACGGTACGGATCAAAAAAATAAATTAAATTAAATTAATAGGAATTTATAACACTTGATGTTCTCACAACCAAAGACCTGACATATAAGGAATCCTCTTTATGATAAAAACGAGATAGTAGTTTCAGCAATTACACTATTAACTGATACAAGATTGAGAATCTACCTAACATCAAATTAATAAACCGAATTTGAAACTTCCTCAACTCAAGGGGGATTTAAAAACCCGATACTAGGAGGGCTTTAAAGTTTCACTCGAGGTACAGAAATCTCAAGATTGACAATGATGTGACTGACAAAAAACTATATAATGTAATTGCTCAAATTAGTACCTTTTTTCTATCTATAGTTTTTAATAATCATAAAAAATTGATGATTTTTCAATTGCGATGATTATTATAAGTGACGCAACAACATGATATTCACCAGAATTTAGATTTGATCAATAATATTGACCTTGTCAATACATCAATGTTGTCCAGTGAATTCATGTTTTGAAGCAAGCTGAATGGGTACGACAGTAACTGGTTATTTGTTAATCACCGATAATCAATATTGTATCAATAAATCGACAATTGTAACCTAACAGTAACACCAATAAGCGTGCCAATATTGATAACTAAACTAATTGTCTAGATGCCTAACCTAGAAAGCACAGTCAATAGCTACAGTACTACAACAATCAATAATAATAAACAATAACAATTCTTACCTATCCTTCATTAATTTTCCCCACCCGTTCTATCGTCTCCCATAACTTTCCCTAATTCACCCCTAGACAAATACAACTTATACAATTTTATTTTTCATCATCGGTTTGTATTATTTGTTTAAACTACCCACATTAATTATACATCAATCTTATTTGCTCCCATAGTTATAATAGAGTATAACAAATTTGGTTATATTATCCCTTTAAATATACATTTTATTATATATTATTTACATTGAATATTACATCGATTCAATACCCTAACATTTCACAAAGATTTTGATTAATATAGATGTATATTTTACAACTAAATACAGCTGGCATATATTTTTTGTCGAATTCCAATACAATTTTTATAGAATTTTAGGCAGAATACAAATGGTTGGTATCGAATAAGTTGATAATTCTACACATTTTTAAAGTTTACATTTGATAATAAAATACAATCTTTGAGTGCTTGAGTATATTCCTGCAACTTTTAATTTTTGTTCAAATCAGAATAAAAGAAATTATAAGAGGCAAGAGTGTAGGCCTACTTGTATTGGTATTTGTATTTTAGAGTACAGAACCGCATTGAGATTTTCAGCTTAGTATTTTATTTCATTAGATTGATACAACTGAAAATTGTATTACGTTTTTTTTTCAATTTTGAATTTTAAAGTACCTATAATTGCGTGAGTGTTTTCTGTATTAATGAGGTATGAAAATCACTACAAAATTCTGTTATCATTCATTGGCTTATCTTTAACAATGTAGACTGCACACAGGGAGTTTACCAAACGTGGAGTTGACGCTTGAAAAACGCTTTGTGTGTGGGCTTCTTAAAGTAATCAAAGTATCGATACTATGAGACTTCTCATTTGTCTACCCTCAGAAACTTTTGCTACAAGTATTACATTTTAATAATTGAGTGTTCCGATCCTTGATTTTATAAAAAATCAAGTAATTTTTTCCATAAAAATGAGAAAGTACGTACAAGCATAGGTCCCGAAATGCTTCATTACAAAATTAAAAATGGCGGAGGTTAGCAGCCAGAAGACTAAACATTTCTTGGTCAACAGTTTACAATTCTAAATTAAATCAAATTTTGAAATTGATTAATATTGTAACAAGCTATCAAGAGCTCTTAAATATGTCTAAAAGGCTTCAAAAATTATTATCCGATTGAGCAGAGTAGATTCGAGTTATTAACGTATTTTTACACCGTATTCAAGATGTTTGAGAAAATAGAATCTGTGACCACAGGAGTAGTAGTAGCCAGTCAGAGTTTTATCAGAGACAAGCGCTCCATCTGAACTTGCCACCGACAATATTACAAAAAAATCGATTGATAACTTCAATAAAACTGCCCAGCAATGATGCACTTTGCAAAAGATAATAGAACATGAATAGTACAGAAAAGATAAAGAGAGGAAGATTTGCGGCAACCTGGTATCTCCATCGAAAATAAATAATAATTGTGTTTGAAAATGAAATAAATAGATAGATAAATAATAAATAAATGTGCTTTCAGAGTCAAACTGAAAATAATAAAAATATCACCAAAAGAGGAAATTGGCAAGTAATGTTAATATGGTAAAATAGTAGTGGCGCCACCAAATTTGTTGGTTGATTAGAATTTCAGTGTTGCCAATCTAAGCTTATTGTGCTTAGCAAATAGTAGTTAAAAATTAACTCATACTCTAAATTTTGCACTTATATTGCTAAGTAAGTTTGGCAACACTGCGATTCTAAACACCCTGCAGATTTGTTTGCCGCTACTAGGCTCCCAGAGAAGTTAAATACTGAAAAAAATGAGAGATTAAGTAATAAATAATTTTAATAAAAGTCGATCTGTAATAAAATGAAAGCAGGATTTTTAAAAAGCTTTTCCAATCACTACTTTACTCAACCAAAGTCTTAAATGATGCCATATACCTTTATCAGTTTTACCTTTAAATGGCGGTCAAAATCTGTAAGACTACCCAAAAATAAAGAATGCATTGCAGGAATACTGTAATCGCCAACAAAGAAAGCAAAATTTTAGATGAATCCGTTTCTATGAGGAATAAAAAACAAATAACACAAAATTATCTACAATAATGATGGCAAATAATAAAGAAAGGATAAGGAACTGGAAAACAAATAATGAGTAAAAATTAAAAATAATAGTTATAATATAATTGCATGAATCAATTATTACAATATTCAACGCATTAATAATAATAACAAACTATCATTAATAATACTAGCATAAACATAAACTGTTAAACAAATTTCTAAGTGTATTGTTTTTGAAAAAAACTATTGAAAGATACTGTACCTTATTATGTGGAGGTTTAATTAAACAAAATGATTCGAAGACTTATAATCTTGTATATTTTAGTTGAAAACTTCTATAGAACTAAACCATAAGATTGATTAGGAGCAGGAGCAGGAGCAGTTATGTATCGCAAAATTTATTTTGTCATAATTATAATAAGACTTATTATAATTATACAGTTTCCGTTTTAAATCGATAATAATTCAAACAAACCAATGCAACCAAATTGAAAAGTTGTTTCAATAGTAATAAAACATTTAGATTTGATCAAAAACATAATTTTAAATAAAAATGAAGATGACCATAATTATTTTAAAAACAATAATAAAAAGCAGAATGACCATGAAATGAGACATTAAATGACTAGGAAACACACAAAGAACCCCCAATAAATATAGAAATATTTCAAAAAAGTAAGAAATAGTTGACAAACAATAATAAAACAAAAAGGTTTGAAACATTGAGAAAAACAATTAATTAAACTGAATTATGATCGATTATTTACGTTTATTCACATAAAAGGAAAAGTTGAAACTAGAATAAAAAAATATATATAAGAATGGCACAATTCCTAATGGATCATGACTTTCAGTTTATTTTATATTTAGTTGCAACTAGAAATTAATAAGACATTTAATTTCTGTATTTCATCATAATTCAAGATGAATTCGTGAGCCAATATATTTTTGGGTGTGGTGGGGGGGGGGGCTTTAATATTACAACAAAAATACATTAATGTTATAGTTAATTAATTGAAGATTGGTCAAGTTTTGTGAAGAATTAATTTTTAATAAAGAGTGATTCATTATCGTAACCAATAGGAAAGGAATGCTTCTTTTCAGGAAAAGTCACTGGAGATTTGACAATAATTTTCTAAAAAAAAATTAGGATATGATATATTATGCAACCCTAAGCTGTATTTCAAGGATTAATCTGAAAAAAATTTTGGATAACATTTTTAAGGTAGAAACAAAAGTCTGTTTTTCAGTCTGTAAATTTGAAAAAGGAACCTACTAGTAAGAGAATGAGCTGAAGTTGAAGAAATTACTAAAAAAATCCGATCTTACATTGGATATAATTTTTTTCTAATTCAATATATTGCAAGCTATATTTATGTGAATGGTCACTTTAACAAAATGCATTTCAGCTCCCAAATTCCAGTTTAAATGCCTTGAAATATCAAAAACTGATTCATGTGTCCGGACTTAGCAAGTTAATTAATGGAATTATACACATATTATATGCTACTAATATAACAATTTATTTTGAATCGCCTACTAAGTGCTATAATGTCTATCACATAATTTGTTATCTTACATGAGATTATACAGTGTGTAACATTCAGTGAACATGTTACGCATTTTATAAGAATTAACATTGCAACATTCCTATAGTAACTACAAACCAATTATTTACAAACAATTCGTTATTACTTCATTACACTCCAATAATTATTTACGAAATGCTTCAAGCAAACAATTATTATAGGCATATACACCATGGTTATATCGCAATTGTTACTGTTTACAGGTATAATCTAACAATGATACATTTACAGTATATATTTTTACGATTTCGAAGATTATTGTTACACTAGACATTTTTAATGATTTTTGTAAAAGTACATTGATCATCTAAAAATACATAATAAATTGAAATTTTATCCGATATAATAAAATATATTATGATATTTATCGTTATGATTATAATTTATCAATTGACTCATTTTCGAATTTTATTATTCTTTTGGGGTGTAAATAGATTGTGATCTAATTGATTACGTTCTAAATCAAATTTGAAATTGTTTTTTCAACTTTAGAAATCAGGTGGTTAAGTTGTAAATTATACATAATCTAATGTCACCGCTTCTGGTATGGAGAGAAAATAAATTTTGATTTGTCAAAGTGGAAAAAATATTTTACAAAAAATTAAAAAGTTAAACACCAGGGAGTTAACAAATTAAATCATCTTTAGATTTAGACTGACTAAAAAATTAGTAGTTCTGGATAAAGACTAAAACTGTAAAATTGAAGTGAAAATTTGAAATTTGAAAAAATTCTCAACTGACAGAGAACGCGTTCTATAAATAATTATTATTGTTAGTTATTATTTTTTCCACCATTTAACAAAGTTTGAATTAGTTTCCTAAAAACAATTAAGTTTAAGGTTCGTCTAACGACATCTGCAAAAAAATTCAATCCCTACTGATTTGAACTAATTTATTATGTTCAATAATGATAGTGATTGCAATTTATAAAATTCTTGAACGTAATATTCTTGCAGATGTTACCCAAGATGATTAGAATAGCTACTGCAATGTGTTAATTATTGGTCTTTTCTATGAATACATCAATATTTTCCTTCGACAATCTAAACAACCAGTTGGAGCTACTTCACATATACTACTGCACTACCACACATATGTATTAATCAAACATGCAACATAGCTTCAACGTATACTATGCTAACCAAAAACATTGTGAATACAAATATTACGGTATTTTATTAACTAATGAGAAAACATTTATGAAAATAACTTTTATCTGGTAGCTGTGAAATATTAATTATTTTTAAAATGGTTACAAAAAAATCAAATAAGGTACATCGAGCTAACATACATAACAATGTAAACAAGAAATATACACATCTAAATATAAATACTAAACATTACACTATACATAAATATTTATATAATATTATACAGATAGAATCATCTACTGATAAAAAAATATTTTGGGGGAAGAAATTCTTGCAGCTTATTATTTTAGAAAGAAAAAGCAATTAGAAGGATGAGTTGTTGGGAGGGTAACGGATAGAATTTTAATTAAGTTTGGATCTTTGGAATTTTTGTAAGTGGTAAAAAATTAATGTTTGAAATTTTGGCAATACTGGAAATTATTTTGGTTTTCTCTTTGACCACTTTTTTGCTTTTTAGAGTTTTTTCATAAGATAAATAAAAAATTAATAACTTTTATCTTAAAACAAGAAACCCAAGGTTTCTAACAACTAGCTTGAGAGTTTGTTTCCTGTTCATCATAAAATACAATCAAGAAGCTATTTTTAAGAAAATTTAAAAATAGTTTTACAACTTGATCTGATAATTCAAGCTTATTATTGCTGTATGTTTCTTCATTGGCTTGTTTTTTTTCAAATTAACAATATTAAAAAAGATTGGGAGCTCCAAAAATTTATAATATCAGACAATAGGTTAGGTAAAGTTACAGGCTAGTAATGAGAGAAGCTACTTCCACATTTTTGACACAAAAATCCTGGAAATAAAAATTTCTAGCATAAATCTACTGCTGTAACTGATATAATGAGTTATAAAAATAAAGTGCAAACATATATTTTCGAGAAAGAACAATTCTAAAACACTTTTTAAAAACTACAGTTAGTTAAACATTGAACAAAACATTGATAAACTGTTTCTAATAAGTTGCAAAACATTTCTACATCCCCCTATCAAAATATAGACTCATTATAATGGTAACTTGTTATACTTTGTATAAAGTCTTCAACAAATGGCTGGAGCTGAACCAAGTGAATGCAAAGCTAACGGGAGAATAATCCAATAAGGTCCATTTTTGAGAACAAGACTGTACTTCAAACACTTTTACCACTGGTGAGCAATTGACGATTATTATGATTGCCACTTAACTATTCTTGACGAAATTTAAAAATTTGATGATTTAGACAAGCCGTTGGAGCAAAAAATAGCCAAATATTTATTAATATTCATCTTAGATAGCTTTGAATCATCAGACATCTTCACTAACAAGCCTCTTCTAGATTGTCTATAAAATCATCCCATCATCTCCTGCTTTGGGAAATTTCTTTCTAGCACAAGCTCAAATATCTAACGCAACCTTTTTTCACTAATTATCCAACACAAAAAAGACCATTCATCACTTTCTCATTAGCTTGAAAATCTTCCTCAACTTCCTCTAAACTTGCTTGAAAAACTCCACTTCCTCAACTTCTTCCAAATTCACTTCAAAAATCGAAAACCTATCCTGGCGCTTCCAAACTGCACAAAATAGACTGTAAATCTGGGTTTCCCCATGATTTTTAACTTACAAACTCCCCGACTTTAAACATTGGCTATTATCTGCTAATTATTGACGTCTAACATTTACTATATGGTTCTTAGAACTTTAATACAACCTACAATTCTTCATCTCAAACATTTTCAACATAGTATATTAATTCCAAGGTCTTGACCATCCACTTTTACAAGTTTATAAACTCTATATCTATAGCAATGAGAATCTCTCTGAAACATAACCTTCCAAACCTTTTTAGTGCCTAAAACACAAGCTTCTTCCAAATTTTCTCATATTACCTTCCTTCAAATGCTACCAAACATACACATGTTTTCTGTTTCCAAGTTCTTTGAACACTTTTTACTACTCAATATCTAATAGATCTCAAATTTTTCTAACTAACTTTTCCAACAATCATTCTTCTACACGGTTTTTATTTGAATCAAACATTTTATTCAGTTTTCAAGTTCTTTGAATACTTTCTAATCATAATTTCTGATAATTTCCAACATTTCTTACTGGAGCTATTTTCTCAAACACAATCACTTAATCTTGAACTACGCAATGACTATGTCCAACAATAATTCTCTTACAAGCTTTTCAACACTCAATGTCTGATAGATTTCTTCATTAGAAATGTCTTCAATATTTCCTAGCTATAAATTTTCCATTTTTTTACTTTATCTAGTACTCCAAAATTTATTTTTCCAACAATAAAAGCTTTTACTTTGCTCCTAGTTCAAGTTCTTCAACAATATTTACTACTTAATTTCTAACAACAGTTCTCCAATGTTTTCTACGGCAAAGTTTGAATTTTTCATCATTTACTTTATATTATATTCCGAAATGACTATCTCGAACACTGATTCTCTTGCAAGGGTTTGAACGGTCTTTGATACTCAATTTCTGATACATCTCCAACTAGTTTTGATTTCTTCCAACAATTCTTGCTTCATCTCAAACTCCAAAACGACTAAATCTCCTACAACGTTCAAATTGTCTCCTACACTTCTTCCTTAATCTCCAATTCAAGAATTCGCCCACTTCCATACGCTACAGAGGGATCTTATCTTCAAAGTTGTATTCCTACATTTTAATGCATTACAGAAGGATTTTAACTGGATGTTCAACGTTGCATTCCTAAACTCCTATCTTAGTAAAGCTCAGCCTTTGCTCGGTGTAATGAATATCGCTCCAATGTCGGTTGGAATTGCAATTTATAAAGATGTTAACTGCGCAAGCGTTGTTCAAACGAAGGCCCAACACTCGAGCGTTTTGATGACAAAGTCCTTAGTGGGCGTTAACGGATCGTTGCCGTACGTGTTGCACGCTTCCGTTCTGCCTTGGTTCAGATCTCCATCCAGCCATACGCCAAACTTGCCACTGAAACAAAAGTGAATAAAATTATTAAATGATTTTTAAAAGATTATTAAAAATAATTGTTTATACTTTCCAGATCTCCAGGAATGATTCCTATTTATAGCCCAATACATAGTTTTTTATAGTGGGATTTCTAAAGGTGATATAACATATAATTTAACGTATTAATTTAACCAAAAGGATTTTGTAATTATTATGTTATTGATTGAATAATAAATTTTGATTTGATTTTTAATAGTTCACGCCATCAAATTAGGCGGCTAGAAGAAATTGCGGTGTTGCCAGATATGGAACCAATCCAGCAGCTGATAGTAGAGAATCACGAACATCAATGCACGAATTGGCAACACCATAGAAAAATACAACACCATAATAAAAACTGACATCGATGATCAAGAAGGACGCCTCTGAAAACGGATCTCAAAGATTCGAAAGCGCTCGGCCTACAGAGTAAGTAAATTTTATTTATTCTTAATGAATATTTGACTGCAAGTCGTTAAATTCACATAAAAAGTTAATATTAACAACGCAGTTCGTCATGGAACAAGAAATCCAGAATAAGGAAATCATGATGGTTGATCTATGTTTATGTCTATCTATTGATGGTTGGCCTATGGCAACACTAACCGTGCCGCATTGCCTAGTATACAAGTCTGACGCTAGCAGTCAGATGGTTTGTCACCGCAGTCTAATGTTTTTTGCTACACCGTAATTTCTTTGAGCCGCCCAATTTGAAGGTGTGAAGTATGGAGGATGCGATCGATGCTACAACTTGAAAATTTATATATTTAACACGTATAAAACACATAAATATAGTAGATTTTATGCAACGTTTGTATTATGACTGCCTTTAAGCAAAGACAATACGATTCCTAAAATTATCTTTACATAAAACCACAAAGTGAGATGTAAGTTAGGATATATGAGAGGCGGGTGGTGTTCTAAAAATCTCACAAGTGGCTTAAAGGTTGGATAAAATCGTTGCATACACTATTTTATCTACGACTACCAAATTCATCGTCAGTGACACTCATTTTGGATAAATTACTCAAACTTGCATAACCTTAAAGACGCCCAGTCACCAAAAGCTGTGCTCAGCTGGGACAGCTTTTAAAATCGAACCAATGATTTTCAATGAACGAAAGCTGTGTATTGCGTTTATTAAAAACAATTTGTTTGGTTTTAAAAGCTGTTCCAGCACAAAACAGCTTTCGGTAGCCGGTGGCCCTAATTGTTGACAATCGGCTGTAGGTTTTAAATCGAATTCAAACTCAATTTGATTTTGAAATGATCAACTGAGACCTTGTTCAACTGATATAAATATCGCATATTTTTCATTTCGACACTGATTTGGAGTCCTGAATTCTTACTGGTCTAGACTCTAGAGTGAAAAAGACTTTTCTGTATCGAAAAGTGACAGCAGTATTATAATAGCTTCATTATACAATGCTTTGATTAGGCGTGAATAATGCCACGACATTACTTTCTATCCTCCAATAACTTCTTAATGACGATGCTGTAGTTCCATATTAATTTTCCATTTGATATTCAAACATAAATACTTGACTAATGATTCTAAAACTAACCTACTTATTCGTTTTACAGTTATTTAGCGTTGGTGTAATGCTTCCTAAGACACTGCTTGAGTAGACCCCAACAAGGGAGGAAGCATTACACCCAAGCGAAATAGCTATCACACGAATACGTAAGTGCTAATTCACAAGTAAAGTATTCTCAACAATTATCTTTGTTCTTTAACATGAGTGTATTCTATGTTTTCATCGACATTCTAATGAACGTGTAAGTCATGAAATTAAAAATATAAATTAAAAAATAATTACGCCTAATATTTATAATGCTCCTGAAAATCTAGTGGATCTACTAGTGATTATTAAAATTCTACAAGTGGGTGTCAGTGGAGACGCCTAGTTGATCGACTTACATCTTTCCTGATTATAATTTCATTCCAATTCTACCGGATGTTTATAAAAGAATATCCAAGCTTTGTAGTATTTATAATATATAACTTAGAATTAAAATTATTCAATCAATTGAAAAAGCAAGAAACCCAAAAAGTTTTACGGAGACATTTGGTGAACGCATAATTTCTCGTTTTGGACCTCTGAATTGGCCTCCAAGATTCTGCGATTTAACACCGCTGGACTATTTTCTGATGGGGTATCTGAAATCACTAGTATACACGGATAAAACAGAGACGATTGACGATTTGGAAGGCAACATTCGACTCTCAAATGTTGCAAAAAATGATCAGAAATTGGCCCTCTCGATTGGACCACGTGGCGGCCATGTGTCAGAAATCATATTTAAATAAAATGGCATAAAATTATGTTCCAAATAAAGCCAATTTCATGACAATTAATGCAATTCATAGTGTTTTAATTTATTCGAAATTTATAAAACTCTAAAAAAACACCCTATACAATCATTACAATCCTACAAGTGTTGAATGTGAGCTCCATTCGACACACGGCACACATCAAGTTGATAGGCCAGTTCTTCCCAAACTTTGAAAAGTGTGTCTCGAGTGATTGTTGAAGCAACTCCTTCAATCCTGTTCCTTAAATCGGGTAAGTCAGTTGGTAGCGGAGCTACATAAAGAATAATAAAACGAAATTGTTACAACATTTATTAAAAAAATTACATTGAGAAACTAGTTTCGGTTATATCATTATTAATCTCAATCAAACTCCGAGAATTGAAATTGATAATGGTATAACAACCGAAACTAGTTTCTCAATATAATTTTTTTAATAAATGTGGTTGTGACAATTTCGTCTTATTATTCATTATGGATACCTTCCACAATATCACCTTCGTCACTACAAAGAGAGGTACATAAACACGATCCTTTATGGTCCCATAAAGGTAGAAATCAAATGGCGTTAGAACGTGGAGACCATGCGAAACAAGCTTTGTCATCGCCCTATTTCAACGGTCGGGTACAGTGACGTTCAACCAATCGCGTACTGTGTGATGCCAGTGAGGTGGTGCACCATCTTGCTGCCTAATCAAGTTCTATGGTTCATCTTTTACCAATTGAGGAAATAGCGAAAGTTCTAGGGTACTCCGCTATCAATTACCAGTTACAATCGCTTTTTCAAGAAAGAAAGATTTATAAACTTATCGCCGAGATATGACACAAAAACCATCCAATTTAGTAGCGGAGAGAAAATTGCATACCCACAGGAGCTGACAAGAACAAAACTGTTTGAATTACTCTTCCATTAAATTGCAAGTTGTATAAAACAGAAACTACAAAGCGGTAATATTCTTTTCCTACAACTGCTCGTAAAGTAGTTCTTTACGTACTGAAAACTAATTGTAAAATACCTCTTTACTGCTCCGCAAGCGGTAAAGTACTTTACGCTCGCCAGCTGTTTTCTTTACGCTTCTGTTTGATTTTGATGCCTTCTCATTGGTGGATCACTGAATCCGTGAAATTCACATAACCTCAAAAAAGGCGAACGCTAACCAAGTCCGCGCATGGTCTGTGATGTTACAAACTACAAACTTTTATTGTGTTGGAATCCAGAACTGCAGCTGTAGGAAAAATATTGTATGTATTTCGCGCGTGAAGCTTCTTTATCGCTCTCGCAAAATTACTGCGCTCCGCTGTGCGTCGCGCAGTAAATGTTTTGGCTCGAGCGATAAAGTCGCGCTTCACGCTCTTAATACATAAATAACTATTTGTTAAACAACCGACTTATTTAATTTTTAGTAAGTATTCAATTATTGTACTCACTCTCCGGCGCCTATCGATAGTGACTCATTGTTGCCCTTGATGAAGTACATGTTGTCCCCGGTCCAGTTGTAGACGTGGAACTCGGGCGTGAACGTGTAGAGTAGCGATTCGCCGGTGCCGTAGAAGTGTTCGCTCACTTTCAGCGCACATGACGTCAGACCGCCAAACACCTGAGCAGACAAACAAATCAAACAATCTCTTTCAATACAAATAAAATATTTATTCCAAAGAAAGTTACAGTATGCCGCTGGACAACATTTCTCTAAATAATATGCAGCAATAATCCCTGACTACATTGTTTTCATAAAATAATTATGAAGTCAATAAATGTAATAAATTAAAAAATAATTACTAGTTCATTCAACAAAATGAACGTATGAAACAGATTTTTGCACGACTAATAAGTTATATAACTTGCTACCTCAAAATTTAAAAGTAGCAAATTATAGGCAATTTAGAATTAATTTGAAAAATTGGTTGGTGGAGAAGGCTTTTTACTGTGTGAGCGAATTCCTTAATGGGTGAAATGCTATGTTTTTTATTTTCTTAGGTTTTTGATGTCAATTCAATGAACATTTTTCTATGACTTTTGAACAATTTAAAATAATTATTATCACATTTTGATATTGTTATGATTACTGGTTTTTTTCATTTTGTTCTTGTGATTTGACTATGAATATGACCTGCATGTACTGACTCATTCTCAGCTTGTTGTAAAAAAAAAGTTTGGAAAGTAAATAAATGTAATTCAATATAATGAGCACGATTAGTCGCTCGATACTCAAGTTTATTCATTGATACAGTCAAAATACAACTTATCGAAAAGAAACAACAGACTTTTAGCCCACTGTTCAGTTCAAACATTATTTAACAGAATTTATTAATTTCGAATTCCTTCACGTGCTATAATTTTATACTGAAGACTTCCGCAATAGCGGATATTGACAACAGCATTGACAGTTTGTTAAATTGTCAATTACTTCAACCTAACATCATTTAACACTAGTGGTTTACCCGTGCTTTGCAACGGGATGTTAAAATTAAACATGAAATTTAGGGATTTCAACCGCCAATGCCATTACAATTCCAAAAAGCCAGTTAGGAGCTGCAATATTGAGATGGAAGAAGTGTGTTGCTTTGGCTTGTGACTTAAGCGGCCCATAGACGACCAACCTTGTTGCCAACTCAAGTTGTCAACTTGATGTCCTTGGACACCACAGACTACAACTCAATCTGCAACCTGGTTTGCAACTTTGTTGTCAACTTCAGTTGCCTCATCACTTCGGGTCAAATTATCCTTTCCTCCATCTAGCTTTCTTGCAAGTAATTAACGTTTTTAACATAGTAGGCCTATTATTAATACGTAATAATAAATTATATTTCGGTCTTATTTCACAGTAATGAGTCAGAATCATTTGTTATTTTTTATTTTGAATGAATTGTGTGATGATGAAGAGAGTCGCCCAAGAAAAAAAAGAAAAATGTGGATGAAAGAGTGGTAGGCCTACCAACGTACCCTGAGTTTTCTCATTCTAATTTACTAAATTCAATACAATCCAGGTATTTGGACCTCATGGTCATGGAGGAAGTCAAGTAGATCAAAATACCATAAATTGGGCACGTATTCGTCCTCAGCCCCAGCACCTGACCTGACACTTGCATTCACTTTTTTTAGTTCTCTACGGTAGCAAGTTTTAATGTTGGCGAATCCTTTTTTTAAACTATCTGCATTAGCAGCAGGATCGATTTTAATATACACTTGCAATAGTTTCTCCCACGCATTTTTCTTTTTTAACCTATCTTTAAAAACGTCTGACTTTACTTTCCAGAGTTCTGGAAGCTCTTCAGCAGTACAAAGAAATCATTCCAAAGCTCATTATTTGGAATTGTCGTCATTATTATAATTGAAAAAAGTTAACTAAATTTAAAAAAAAGTAAAAACTAACTAATTATTGAAAAGTAAAAAATAACCAACAAATTTATCGTCAAATATAAAACTGCAATGTGTAACTATCAAGAAACAGGACAACAAGTGTACGAAGATGACACGAGATTTCAACTGATGTTGTGAACCTAGTTGACAACCTGCCCACAGACACTACTACAAGTTCACCAACATAAGGCTCCGCCCACAGAAAATCCAAAGTTTTTAACCTACTTCAAAAACCTGCAACTTCAACACCAACCTCCGCTCCAACCAAAATTCCAACCACCAACCTAGCCACAGACACGCAACATGAACTCCAACATAACCAAGGACACCAAGTTGACAACTTGAGTTGGCGACAAGGTTGGTCGTCTATGGGCCGCTTTAAAGCATTTTTGCATCAGCTGTTCTATTAGCTTCATGCATCTAAACACATATTTAGTGATAAAACATAAGTGAAATTTGAACATTAATTTTGAAAAGTCAGGAAGGAAAATAAAAAATCGGGCTTCGAAGTGCAATGAATCGAGTTTAGAGGATGCTTTGTGCCAAATTTAGTGTTCTAAATCGTTGCCGTTTTTGTAAAATCCGTTATACTGACATATAAACACACCCCTACCCTCTCTTTTACTTCATCTTTGTTGGCGGTTGCCATTGCTTTGTTAATCACGTTCTATAAAACATTATGTAGGCCATTGTTTTTTTGTATATGAACTATATATTCAATACATCCCCACAAGAAAAAGTGGGAAGGTGTCCGGTCTATAGGCCTACTTCTTGAAGGCCAGAGAATAGGTCGCTGTCAGTCTATCCATAAATATCCAAACTTTGCATTAAAAAGGTCTATGACAAAAACTAGCACTAATGGTGCACATAATGATGGATAATGATGGATAAACAACAAACTGTAAGTAGTTTTCACTTAAATCACCACCATTCTTTTATGAAAATCCCCAGAATACAGGTGATTCAGTTGGAACCTGCATACTGCCTATGTGAGTTTGAGACTTGTGCTTGGGTAATGTTTGTACAAAAAATCGTAGGTCGGGAATTGAACCCAAGACTGTGGGAGTGAGAGCTATTAATTTTATTTCCACCATTATTAATTAATATACGTGCAAAATTGCCTCTAATCACTACACTACAGCGATCACCATGAAAATATTGTCACTTTCAATAGAGCCAAAATGTTTGGGTCTTATTAAAAAAAATCACAACATATTCTTTCCTTAACGCAGCTTGAAATAAAATGAGTTCAAATATTTAAAACAGAATTTATTAATTTCGAATTCAAGTTCTTTAGAAAAATGTAATAGCACCTTGAGAAATTCGAAATTAATAAATTCTGTTTCTGTATATTTGTCAGTTTGTTAAATTGTCAGTCACTTCAAAACTAACTTGGAATATATTGTTTGAGTTACTTACATTACTGTCTGTGTCCTGTATGACTAGTAGGATGGGACTTTCGATTCTATTCATTTTCCTATACATTGAGTTGAGCGAAAAGCCGTGCTGCGAAGTGCTGAACACTAGTGTCCATACATAACCTGAAACAACAAATAGAAAATTCTATGAGAAAAGCATTAAAAATCCATACAACTAAACAGAATATTCTAGAAATCGAACACTGAACATGATACAAACAAATCTATATATATATAAAATACTCCTTTCGCAGGACCTGCAAAACTTAGCGAATTTCTGTATTTTTTCAAATATTTATGAATATCTATAGGCTATATATTTGTGAAATGGGAGTTGTCCCAGTACAGCTCACTTATTACGTTCATACACATGCATAAAAAACAAAAAAGAGCATAGTAGAACATATTAATTTACTCCAGGTGAAAAAACAAGTTTCCATCGTGGTCCAGGGTGAAGTAGCACATCACGACCCACTGTAATATCTGCATTTCAAGAAATTCGCTCAAACCCTCCCCCCACGAAATTAAAATAATTAGAAATTGAAAAAAACTAGCTCCATATTCGCTTTTATCACCAAAAAATACTGATAACTAATCACTTTTTTCATATTGCACAGAAATTGACAAATTAAAAAATTTTCGACGCCATTTTGAAAATGGCTGCTTTTCTCAAAACGCACTGGTTTTTCGAGGTGGATGAGTTGAAATTCGGATTCAGCGCCTCAAAAACCATAAGGAACAGTCAAGAAAAAAAAGATTAAAGTTTTTTCCTGAAACACTTTTTTAGCACCAAATAACTAACTCCATAGGGCAAGATACAGCTTTTGACAACAATGGTTTTTTCTTGATATCTTGAAAATTTGTTGAGCTAGAAGGCAGTGCAATACCTTAAAATTTTTGACTCCATGAGCTGTATCTTAAAGTCTAACAATAGAACTAAAATTTTCAAATACAACCCTTTTTTTTCTTGAAAACCCCTAATTTTGGCGGGAAAATACCCCCGAAAAGGGGGTTAAGCTTCTTGGATTTTCCTGGCTAACGAACTTGTCCAAGCTATTCACAAGAGGAAAGTGTATACCAAATTTGGTGGAAATCGGACATCTCCTTCAAAAGTTATCGTGCTATCAGACACATTGATATATATTATTATTATATATATATATATATATTATATATACACATTATTATGCAGCTGTAGTAGCTCCTAGAGGTTGTGAGAATTTCCGGCTCAAAATTATCAATTTAATTTCAATATTCTTGAAATATTAGTGTTATGTAGTGTTTTTCGGTTTTATCAACCATTCAAATTGATCATTTACTGTCGGACTACTTTTTTTAGTGGAAATATTTGATGGAAACAGAAATTTGAACACAACCTATGGACATAACCTAATTTGGACTATTTATGTGACAAATTTGTAATTTGAACTGTTTTGAGCAAATGCCTGTAGTTTTTTACTTGATTGTAATAATTTCATCAAATAAATAAATAAATACTGTATATATATATATATATATATATATATATATCTACATATATAACATTTTGTGCCACTATGATTTTTGTACTCTGGGGGCTCCAAAACAAATTTCCATCATGGTCCCGGGTGAAAGTCGCACATCACGACCTGCTGTAATAGCTGAATTTGAAGAAATTCGCTAAAAATGAATGTATGTATGTATGTTCCCTATAGACTTCAAAACCACTTGACATATTAGCATGAAACTTTGGGAATATGTTGTGTGAATATTGGGGATAGTTTCTGACCATAAATTTTAATAGAAGAGTTAATAGTTACTATTAATTAATCCATTTTATAGACCTAACCCAATGAACTTGCCGGCCAAACAGCTTAAAGGAACAGCTGATAGAAGTCAACAGTTTTTAATCATATGGCGTTATTTACGCTGTCTTTGAACAGTGAAAGACTTTGCTCTTTGCATGTAGGCTACCGTGCAGTCGGAGCCTTGCAATATGTAGGAAACATACGACTGGGTATGATGAAATGTAATAAATTATGCCAGGTTGATGACATCTGTTAACCAATGCAGCTGGAAATTTGAAATGCAGCCTCAGCGGGAGGTGGCGAATAATAAAATAAAAAAACTAGCTTCTACCCTTATAGTCGTAGGAGGTTTAAATTTGAAATGTATCTTCATTCAGAGGAGGTGATTAAGATAACAACGAAGCCTCTATGATCCAGCTGGAAGAGCCCTAGGACTAACTTCTTTTCTAATTTGAAATGTAACCTCAGTGGGAGGTGGCGAATAATATAATCAAGGAGAATTTTTATGAGAACGCAGCAACGCGAGTCGAGCCAGCTAGTTTATTCTATTCTTTCTAATATGTCTAGTGTTGCTGAAGTAAACCGGCAGCATAAAATATAATTAAGCAATAACGTTTAATTTTAATAAATTAAGCATTTGTTATGAGGGCGATAGCATCCTCCCTATATTTTTTCCATGATCCAAAGCAACAGATTCATTGATCCTTTTATGCCCAGTAAAAAATTAATGTTAATCTTTTCGTAGATCAGAAAAACTGCGAAATATCATACTGCTCAAATCATGAATGATTATTATCGGCCCTTTTCTCTCTTCTCTCTCTTCTACTTCCCATATATTTATGCAATATTTCCTATCTTTCTCTTCATATATATCTTTATCTTTTAAAACTACTTTTCTTCCCAGTATACAGTCAACTCCCGATTATCCGGGATCGGTTTATCCGAGTTGCAGATTATCCGGGATCCTGCTGTGCGTGGTGGGGTGGGAGAATGTTGCTTCTGAAAATCCTAATATCTTCAAGGATAGTTTTACAAATTCCTGTACATTTACCCGCTCAATTCCCGGTATTCATGGAATTTCCGATCGTTGGAAACTCTGAAATACCTTGTATTTAGGCCCTTTATTGCTTTATTACATTTGCTTTAACCGTGATTTTCGATTATCCGTGATGGTCCTGCCAATTATCATCCCGGTTAGTGAGGAACTGTATTCACCTATTCACCGGTTAGTTAACTGTACTTCCAAAGTTATTCACCTAAATACGATCATTTTTCTTTTATGAAGTTATTTATGTATAATAATAATAATAATAATAATAAGCGTATGGCTTTTAATGGTGGGGAGACCCTTACGGGTAGTTCCACTTCGCCGTTTGAGCCATGTTACGGGGAACATGGTGGACCTACTATTTTAGGTGGGTTCCGAACCACCCGCTAAGTGATAATAAAGCTTGTAACATCAAGTCATTAAAGCACGGTCACCCATCCAAGCGCAGTCTTGAGCGGTCGTTACTGAACATCACGATCACTTGAACACCACGCTCATCGCATGACCAATCACCACCCTATTTATGCAATTTTCACCCTCTTATTTGGTCTGTTCTCCCTAATTATGTTTTTTTTAATTGTGTATTATTTTCTCTTTTTTGTGAATTTTAAAATTAATATTATTGCAATTCATTGAGGCTCTTTATGAAGTGCTCTTTATTCTATAAGCCTTTGTATGGAAATAAATAAAAATTGAAATTATTACAGTCAATGCGACCTTTAAACTAAGAGTGATTTCTGCAATACCTACAAAATTCTCTAATCTGTCCGTATTGTTTGTTTGGTAATTTGTTTTTATTGACTCTCATGTACATTTTTTGAAAAAAAAGAAGTGGATAATTTTTTTTCTACTGAAAATTAATAGTAAAACTGTGACTTTTAGACTTAACCTTTATTTGGACATTTCTGTATTGAAATTTAGAAGGAGAAACAGTTTTGGGTTGTAAAGCCTGTTGCTTCCTCTTCATTCTACTGCAATGTGATGATGTACATCGATAATAAATAAAGAAATAAATAAAAATCCATTACATACATGTAACTGATTAACTGAGTTTTAGTGTAGCTTCTATCTGCAAGCTATGTTACAAGCATACAATATAAAATTCCGAATATTACACAGTAAACTACTGTGACCATTAGTGAAACGCGGAAAGAAAGTTGAAAAATTTTATTTCATTTCTTATTCAGCAACACGAAATGCTAATGAAAAGAAATATTTGAATGAAATTCAAATATCACCGGCTCAAGCTTCAAGCTCTTTCCTGTCAGTTCTCTTCTATAGCACTGTAGATTAGTTTCTGAATAGTTAAATAATAAACAACTGAAATATGAAGAGAAAACGATTTTTTTGCCTATTTCACTTTTCTTAGAGGCAAACGTCCAGCAAATCATAGTTTTTTGTTACATATCAGTTGTTCATTATCCGATCTCCATATACAGGTTGTCTCTCAACTCTCTACCGACCTTTACAGGTATTATTCCTGGACCATAGACAAGCCAAAATATCATATTCAAAATTTCGAAAACTCAAAAGTTTCTCGTATAGCCGCCATTTTGTTTTTTCTCATAGGAAATTTTAATTCGAGAACGACTAGTTATAATTAAATGAAATTTTGTATTTAGCTTTATTACCTAAAGATCTAATTACAGGAAAAAATTAATTTTTTACAATCATTATTTTCAAAATGGTGGCTGCCTAAAAATTTTAAACATAAATATCTTAAAATAAAAAAATACTTTATCACGTTTCATTTAGAGAATTTAATTGCAAATCAAATGACACCAAATTTACGGAAATCGGTTCATAAAATAACGGAGAAAATCCATTTTTTCAACCAGACGTGGCTCACTAGCAGCGATGTCACATGATAACAGTTGATATTGACAAGAATGCAATATCTTAAAAATGGATTTACTCCGTTATTTATGAACCGATTTCCGTGAATTTGTTGTCATTAGATTTTCAATTAAATTCTCTAAATAAAACGTAATAAATGTATTTTTTGTATTATAAGCGGATTTTAAGATATTTACGTTTAAAATTTTTAGGCAGCCGCCATTTTGAAAATGATTGTAAAAAATTATTTTTTTTCCTGTAATTAGATCTTTAGGTAATAAAGCTAAATAAAAAAATTCATTTAATTATAACTAGCCGTTCTCGAATTAAAATTTCCTATGTGAAAAAACAAAATGGCGGCTATACGAGTAACTTTTGAGTTTTCGAAATTTTGAATATGATATTTTGGCTTGTCTATGGTCCAGGAATAATACCTGAAAAGGTCGGAAGAGAGTTCAGACACCCATTTTGTTCAAAACAATAAGCTCAACATTTAATTCTTCTTATGTCTTCTTCTTCTTTGTCTTCTTCTCCTTTTTAATCCTTTTTTTTCTTCTCCTCTTTCTTATTTTCTTGTCTTCCTCTTCTTCTTCTTCTTTTCCTGTATTCTTCTTCTTCTGTCTCCCTTCACTTCTCTGTTTTCTTCTTTCTTCTAGAAATAAATAAATTCAATTTCTCTGAAAAACCAAACGGCGAATATCAAAAAACTAAGGAAACATTTTAATTTTATCAAACACATTTTCATCTTTGTTTAGCATGAAGAATACAGGTAATAGAATGAATAATCAGGTACTTTTACAGGACACTTCGGATTCATATAAAGCGAGTTTAAGGTCAAATTCATTTCTATGCTCCACAAAAAGTCACGTCACTAAACCTTCGCTTGTGAACGCCACGGCTAGACTTGATTTTCGTCTTGTTTTAAAGCTCCATAAAAGTCAATTGCCGTGACTTAGTCAAGTCTAAAAATATACCATTCGTTGTTAATATATTGTCTAGGTATAGTTATAGGTTGTATGGTTATGCAGTATGTAGGCTGTAGTTAGGTTTACAACATAATGCTCCGTCAGCATACTGATTATAAAACTTTAACAACGGGTTATTAAATCTATTTCTATGCCGTGTTGACTGCAGGTAATAGAGGTCTATCTGGTGAGATTTATTGGAGAAAGGTTCAAACCTCATTACAGGATGCCTTTTGAGGAATATTTATATCTAGTAGGCTATGTGCAATGATTGCGGCATCTATGCAGCCATGATCACCTGTACAGAACTTTTCACTTGACAATGAGTGCTAAGTTCAATGAACTATAATGACTACTGAAAAAAACTTCTTCACCACACCTTCTCCTTCTCTTTTTTCTTCGTCTTCTTTTCTTCTTCTTCTCTTCTCCATCTTCTACTTCTTCACCATCACATCTCCTTCTCAATCTTCCTTCTCTTTCATCTTGATTTTTTTCTTTTTCTCTTTCTTCTTTTACTCCTCATTTTTCTTCTCCTCCTCCTTCCTTTTCTCCTTATTCTTCTCCTCCTCCTTCTTATTCCTCTCCTCGTTATTGTTTTTCTTCTACATTTTCTTTTTCTTCTTATCATCCTCCTTTTTCTCCTTCTTCACCTCACCTTCTCTTTTTTCTTCGTCTTCTCTTCTCAATCATCTCCTTCTCCATCTTCTACTTCTTCTCAATCTATTTTCTCTTCTCGATATTTTTTTCTCTTCTTATTCTTATTCTCCCCCTCCTCCTCCTCTTTCTTCTCCTCCTTCGTTTCCCCCTTATTCTCCTCCTCCTTTTTTCCTCCTTATTCTTCTTCTCCTCCTTCTTTTTCTCTTTCTTATTCTTCTCCTCCTCCTCTTTCTTTTTCTCCTTATTCTCCTCCTCCTTTTTTCCTCCTTATTCTTCACCTACTCCTTCTTATTCTTCTCCTCGTTATTCTTTTACTCATTTTCTTTTTCTTCTTCTCATCCTCCTTTTTCTTCGTCTTCTCTTCTCAATCATCTCTTTCTCCATCTTCTACTTCTTCTCAATCTATTTTCTCTTTCTTATTCTCCTCCTCCTTCTTATTTTTCTCCTTATTCTCCTCCTCCTCTTTCTTTTTCTTCTCCTTCTTTTTCTCCTTATTCTCCTCCTCCTTTTTTCCTCCTTATTCTTCACCTCCTCCTCCTTATTCTTCACCTCCTCCTTCTTATTCTTCTCCTCGTTATTCTTTTACTCATTTTCTTTTTCTTCTTCTCATCTTCCTTTTTCTTCGTCTTCTCTTCTCAATCATCTCTTTCTCCATCTTCTACTTCTTCTCAATCTATTTTCTCTTTCTTATTCTCCTCCTACTCCTTCTTATTTTTCTCCTTATTCTTCTTCTCCTTATTCTCCTCCTCCTTTCTTCCTCCTTATTCTTCTTCTCCTCCTCTTTCTTGATCTCCTCCACCTCCTTATTCTCCTCCTCCTCTTTCTTCTCCTCCTTCTTCTTTTTCCGCCTTATTTATTCTACGTTTTCTAGTACAATCGTTCAGTTTTTCAATTACGGCACTTTGTTGAAGACTCTTTCTCACCGGTGCCTGTTCACTGTCAGTCGCTCTCTCTTTCTCTCAATCGCTGTCAAAAGTTTGCATTTACCGCACTTCATGCCAACACGTCCTAAATTGAGGTTTCAATGTTGCGAATAATAAGATAATAAATTATAATTATCAATGTATGATAAACAATACGATAATAGAATAGAATGACTACTAATCCTCATGACAAACTACAAACTGCTTTATTGCTATAAAACAGGCCCAAGCAGTGGCGGATTTACCGGGGGGGGGGGGGGGGGGGGGGGAAGGGGGCTTTCGGGCTGAAGCCCCCCCCCCCCCCCTCCAAAACCTCGAAAGAGTGTAAATTTTTCACCAATATAATCAGTTTGAAGCTCGTAAAATTTCCATTAGAAACAATTCCCCAATTCCACTACTAAGTCTTCAATTGTATGAAGTCCGTTAACGTTTTAAGACTGTCTTATTTACATTTACATTGCCTGCAACCAATCAACTCAGTGTTTAGATTTTTGTACTTGCTGAATAGAGACAGTACTTGCTGAACAGAAACAGTACTTGCTGAATAGAAAAAGTAGTGCAACATATAAAATTGCAGAAATTGAATCACGACAGTACCAACTTTCTTTTAATGAGAAGTAATGAGGAACTACATTAACATATTAACCGATGGTTAAGATGGTTTTTTAAATATTCTATCACAGTGGTCGGTAAACCAGTGATCTCCAATTATACTGATATAGGTTATATCGTGGAAAAATTCCAGATACTGTATAATGCTTGCATTGGGTTTACTTATATATAATATGGATCTAATAACACTAACTGATTTTTCAAAGAGATTATACAAACATTTTCTGGGGGAGATCCCATATTTCTATAGGAGGAAAACTAATCGTCAGATAAAAACTTTAGAAAAACATATCTTTTTACAGTGTAGAATTCTCACAAAGTTTATCTATTAAAACTAGATGAAACATTAGTTAATTGAAACATTTGTTACTAATTAAAGTTTCCACATTGATTTTCATTCTTAAAAATTGAATAATATGACCGTGATACCGGAATAATACTATGTTCCTCGACAGACTGCTGAACACAACAATTTCAGCCATAATTCAATCAAAATTTTCCGATATTATTTAAATTTAAATTAATGTTTCGCTGATACGGTTCAAAGCACTAGTAAAGCTATTTTTCATTTCCCAATAATATGAATAGTTATAGTTCGGGTATGATTGATTATGAAAAATTCAAAAGCTTTCACAACACTACTTGCATTCAGTACACCTATACACCCCCCACCCCCCCCCCCCCCCCCCCGCTTATCATCAGCAGCTACTAGCCACCCCCAAAATTTTTTCTGGATCCGCCACAATGAGCTCAAGTCATTATTTATCTCGTACCAAGACCTAACCTATTGACTTTTTCTTTATCATGACCGAACTACCTAAAACTGCTTTCCCCATAAATTTTCAACTAGACCAAATTTTAGGTTAGGTCTGTATCACTGGAAATGTCACTGGATTACAATTACTGATTCTATTCAGTAGAAGAATATTAATTTGGGAATTTACTTCTAACAGAGCAAAGAAGTTGTTATAAGTTTGAATTTACAAAAAAGAGCAAAGAAGTTGTTATAAGCTTGAATTTACAAAAAAAAAATTGTACATATTTTAATATTTCTGAATAGAAAATAGTGAATAAGTTTCAACAATGGAAAATGGGTCAATAAAATTAGGAAATAATAAAAAAAACTCAAAAGGTACCTTCGGCACGTGCAGGTAGGTGCCTGCAGAGCTGTTTGCGATGGTCTTCGGTGAGTATTTCGGTGACACCATTCAGATCTGGCAGACTGAGGTCAAGGTCAAGTGAGGCCGCACTGCTCGCATACAACGCTCGTCTCAGCTCCTCACTCATAGACAGCACCTGCCGCACAAAACACACACTAATTAGATGGAGATTCAAGTGAAAGATCAGATGGATTAAACAGAAAATATGATACATTCAACACAAAATCGAAGGGGCGTCCATGGTTACCAGCCCCCCCCCTCCCCACCAAAAATATTTGGTAAACAAATTTTCAACTCAGATTCAACACAAAATCAGATGGATTTGACAGAAAATTAGATTGAAAAATCAAATAGATACAGTATGTTCAACACAAAATTAGATGGATGCAATACAAAATCAGATTTAACACAAAATTAGATAGATTCAGCAAATCTAGATGTATTTAAATGAAAATCAAATAGATTCAACAGACAATCAGATAGATTCAACAGATGTATAAATGGGAACTAAAATAGATTGTTCATTAAATTAGTTAAATTCAATACAAAATTAGATGGATTCAACACGTTAGAGACAGAATTGATCTTCATCTTTATTGGTCGATATTGTATTAACCAATTATCTAGTTTACTTATTCATTATCCATCCTGATTGCAGTGGCACAGAGGTTTGAAACAGACAGTAATATGCACCTGTTAAGAGGAAATCAAATGGTTTCAGAAGAAAATCAGAAAGATTTGACACCAAATTAGTCACAAAAATCAAATAGATTCAACACAAAATTAGACGGATACGTCAGAATATCAAATGGATTACACCAGAAATCCTGATAGATTAACACAAAATCAAAGGGGCGTAAGGGAGGAGAAGAAGCAGAAAAAAAGGAAGAGGGGAGAATAATACGAAGGAGAACTCTACTTATTATTTTATTAATGTGTTTAATTTTTGTTGATTTCTGATTTTAGGATCTGGGCTAGTTCACCTCAAGTAGCTCAACCCTCAAGGTAGTAGGTTAATAAGCACCGACCTCAATATATCTGGTAGTTACCGGCGGTTACAGTGCTTGAACACGGATACAAATCAGATTGAATAAATTCCTGATCAGATTTTCATCTCCAATTAAATTAATTCATTTAAAAAACCATTAAAGCAAACTCTATAGATTTTTCAGGATGTGAATTTTCACTTCCATGACAAATCAAAATAAATCTATTGCTCCAACACACATGTTAATCTAGATGTGAAATTCTCACGTTTCCTACAAGATTGAGCCCTCAAGGAATAAGATTGATAGAGCATACTAAAAGTTCATCTGGATGTGAAATTTGCACTTTTCCCCAGGTGATAGAGTCAGTGAGTCAGTCAGCTTTCTTTTTATTTCTCTAAGCTGTCAGGTACTTCTATCTGCAGACTATGGACCAAGTTCGTTGACCCTAGCTACCTTTGTGGCAGTCTAGTCAAAGCAGAGAAATCAGTCTCATCATCATTTTAATCATCATCATCATTAGTGTAATCTCGTGCATGAATGATTTGCAAACTTCCTCTTCATTTCCACCTAGAGGTGGAATTCTTCCTTTCATGCTAGATCATGAGTCATCCTGCCTTCCTCTTTCATCATCCTTTTATCATCCTTAATTATTTTCATTCTTGCACCTTTCCTCTGTTTCTGTTTCATCCTTCTATTCGTCCTGTCCTGTGCTTTCTCAATCTGTTCCATCATTTTGTCCATCATTTGTTTTCTTAATTCCATCCTTTATTTTTTCTCTATGTAATCTTCTTGTTATATGAACGTGTAGATGCTGCTCTGTCAATAAAATTCTAGCGTAGGAAAATAAGGAATTGAAGGAGGAGAGGAAGAAAAGATGAAGAATAAAGGTCATAACTAAAAGAGGTACAAGATGGAGATGGAAGAAGAAGAAGGAAACGTACAAGAGGAAGAAACCAGTAAGAAAAGAAAGAAGACAGAAGGGGAAGAAGTTATGAGAAGAAGGAGAAAAGAAAGAAGGAGAAGAGAGATAAGAAGAAGAAAAAGAAGAGCTGGAAGAAGAAAGGGGTTAAGAAAAAGTATTAAGAGTATTACATTTGGAAATGGCTTAGACCTGTTCTCTGCTGTAAAATCACTTTCCGGTGGTTCGGAACACACCTAAAACTGTAGGTCCAACTCATTACCCACGCACAGGTCTCAGACCTATGTGGGTTTCATCCTCAGAAAAAAAAGCTTTCTAGTCTCAATTGAATCGGGCAGCCTGCTAGTTCTTCATAATCCATTGGGCAAAATGTGATAGTTATATTCATGAGTTTCAGTACCCATCACGAACTACGAAAAACATTACAGTCACTACAATAGTTCTATTATTTTAAAAGTGTACCCATTATTTTTACAACTAATTTCAAAGTAGAAAAATATAAATTTCTATATTTCAAAATATTAAAAAACTAGGTTTTGTTTGTTTTTCATTCAAAATTTAAGTTGATATTAATTTTATCATCTCATAACCATAATGATGAACCTCCTACATAATTTCCTAGTAACAGACAATAGAAAAAAAAAACAAAAAAAAAAAACAAATCATTGAAAGAAATTAAAATAGCCGTAATTTCCCGTCGATTTTCAAACGTTAAAACCAACATGTTTTGCATAAAAATATGCACAGTAAAAATAAAGTGGATAATTGGGCTAAGCATCATCAGCTTTGGTAATATTCTTCAAATGTTTTGTATTTATAATGAACCAGCTGTCCAATGTTTCAAGTTTTACAAGCCGAAACTAACCTAGAGTCTAGTGGAAATCTGTTTTTCATCATAATTATTTCTATATTCGACCCCAAAACTGAAAAATCAATAACGATCTCACTTGGACTATGAACTATGAGGAAGTTTCAAAATCTAGAGCACGGACGAACGGACAACGGCACGATGTAGGGTCCTTGATAATTTCGTGTTACTTGAAGCAGAAGCTTCAAGTTTAGTAACTTTTAGTAACTTTTTATTGAAAATTCAACGATCTGTAACTTTTTATTGTAGCTTTGTAACTATTGTAGTAACTAGTAACTACCTTTACTTTTTTAAGTAACTTAGTAACAAACTTTGTAGTAACTACCAGTAACTAGTACCTTTTTATTGTACATTCAATGACTTGCAAATTGTTGAATTAACAACAAAAATTTAATATTAACAACACATATCGTTATGGAACAAGAAAGCCAAGAATTTAATTTTTAGATTAAAAGTGTGAGTGTGGCCGATATTTGGTAGGATTGCCTCACTTTTCAATATTGTCTTCAACTTTTCATTTCTGTTAAATATGACTCAACTTTGTGCACTTTTATTTTTAAAATGAACTATAAATAATCAACCGTAATTGAAAAGAATTCTGTCGTGTGTAAAAATACTGCAGACATGCAAGAGAATCCACTACTACACTAGTCTACGGTACAACTCCACATTCTACAACGTATAGTACAACCTTCACTTGATGTGCTACCAGTTTCGTCGTCCGGGTCTACTGACCAGGCTGGTCTGCAGTTCTGGAAAGTTCTCTAGCTGCTGCTACAGCTTCTTTTTCTTCTTCAGCACTTCTTTCTCCCGCTACTTCTCACTCAATCTGTCTTTCTCTCACGCTCTTTCTCCTTTCCTTTCGTTTTTTCTACACCTTTTTACAAATTGCTGCTTACCTCACGTAAACTGGAAGGTCTGCAAGACTGCAGATTCAAGACTGCAAATTCGTCAACTTCATTCTTTCTTCTTATTCTTTTTTATCTTCTCATTTTATTTTTGTTCTTCTTCTTTTCATTTTTCTTCCTCCTCCTCCTCTTCTTCTCCTTTCCCATTTTCCTCTACTTCTTTTCCTTCTACCTCTACTTCTTTTTTCTTTTCCTTCCTCCTCCTCCTCTTCTTATTTTCATTTTTCTTCCTCCTCCTCTTCTTCTTTTCCTACCTCCTTTTCTTCTACTTTTCCTTTTTCTTCCTCCTCTTCTTCTTCTTCTCCTACTTCTTCTTTTTCTCCTCTTTTCTTCTTTCATCCTCCTCCTCTTTTTATTTTCCTTTTTCTTCTTCATTCCTTTTTTCACTTTTCTTTTCCTTCTTTATCTTCTTGTTCCTCCTCTTCTTCTTTTCTTTTTTCCTTCTTCACCTTCTCCTCTTTTTCTTCTGTATCTTCTCTTTTTCTCCTCCTCCTAATTCTTCTTTGTCATCTTCATCTTTCTCTTCTTTTCCATCTTCATCTTCTGTTTCCTACTCTTCTTTTCCTTTTTTCCTTCATCTTCACTTCTTTTTTCCTCTTTTCTTCTTTTTCCTCTTTATCTTATTCCTCTTCTTCTTCTGTTTCCTCTTCTACGTTTCCTTTTTTCCTTCTTCATCATCTCCATTTTCTCTTCTTCTTCTTTTATTTTTTCCTTCTTCACCTTACCCTTCTTTTTCTTCTGTATCTTCTATTCTTCTCCTCCTCCTCCTCCTCCTAATTCTTCTTTGTCATCTTCATCTTTCTCTTCTCAATCTTCTCTTCTTCTTTGTCATCTTCATCTTCCTCCTCTTTTTCTTCTGATTCCTCTTATACTTTTCCTTTTTTCCTTCTTCATCTTCTCCATTTTCTGTTCTTCTTCTCTTACCTCTTCTTTTCCTTCCTCCTCCTCTTCCCCTTCTTTACCATCTTCTTCTTCTCCTTTTTCGTCTTCTCTTCTTTTTCTTCTTCATTTTCTTCTCTTCTTTTTCTTCTTCATTTTCTCCTCTTCTTCACTCTCCTACTTCTTCCTTCATCAGCATCATCTTCTTCTTCTCAATACCGCGACTCCGATCCACCAGCGACCGACCAGGCTGCCGGTAGGTTTGCAAGGCAGTAGCTATTTTTAGCTCAGGTGAAAGCGACCAAGTCTGGAGGAGTGGTTTGAGGGGGGGGAGAAGGTAAGAATCCCAGGTGATGTTAGCAAGTTTGATGGTGGTGATGGGGGGGGGGGCAGGGGGTGTATGACCGACCTGCATAGATTACATACCTGAAAACAAGTAAGAGCTTGTGGCCACATTTTTGTGCCATTTCTGCAGTTGCGGGGTACTCAGCTTACATTCTTCTGGTCGTTGTGGAGTACTAAGCTTTTCACTCCCTCCTTCTCTCTCCTGTTGTCTCTCTCTTATTTTATTTCGTTATTTTTCTACCATTTTCGACTTTGCTGCTTACCTTACGTAAACTGGAAGGTCTCCTCTTTCACTCTTGGCCAGCTTCTTCTTCTTCTTATTCTTCTACTTCGTCGCTACCTCCTCCTTCATATTACTCTTCTTCTTTTTCTTCCTCATCTTCTTCTTCTTCCTCTTCTTGTTCGTCATCGTCTCTTTCTTCTGCCTTTAGTTGTTGTGGTTCTTCTCCTTCTTTTACTTCTCTTCACCATATAATCTCCTATTTCTCCTTCTCCTCCTTCCTTTTCTTCTTATCTTCTGTTTCTTCTCCTCCTTCTTCGTCTTCTTCTTCCTGTTGTTGTAGTTCTGGTTCTCCTCCTTCCTTTTTCTTCTCTTTAGTCTTTCTCTTTTCTCCATCTTTTTCTTCTCTTCTTCCTCTAATATCTCTCCTCCTCCTTCTTCTTACTTATCTTCTGTTTCTTCCTCATCTTCTTCCCCACCTCCTTCTTTTTCTTCTCTTTATTCTTTCTCTTCTCCATCTCGTTCTCCTTCTCTTCTTCTTCCTCATGAAATTCTTCTACTTCTCCTTCTTCGTAGTCATCGTAGTTGTTTTCTTCTTTTTCATGTCTTCCTTATCTTCTACGTCCTCTCCTCGTCTTCTTCTCCTTCTCCTCCTTGTTCGTCGTCTTTTTCATCTTCCTCCTCTTGCCACTTTCTTCTTCTTCTATTTATTCTTTCTCTTCCCTTCTTCTATTTATTCTTTGTTTTCTCCTTCTTCTATTTATTCTTTCCTTTCTCCGTCTTTTTCTTTTCTTCTTCCTCTTGGTCTTCTTCTATCTCTCCTTATTCTCCTTCTTACTCCTCTTCTTCCTCTTTTTGTTATCATTCTTGTTCTGGTTCTTCTTCTTCTTTAATGCTTCATTGTGTAGGTCTGCTTCACGACAAGTATATTAATTTATGCCCAGGAACGCCGGTAGCCTGTAGTCGGCTATTAAGCCTGGTATTTTTAGAAACCTCTTCTTGGAAAACTGCATTTTACACCTTTGTTGTTGTAAAAATAGCCGTCCGTCTGACCTAATCTCGTAATTTTGTAAAGAAGAAGAAGAATTGGCTGTTCAACAATAACAACTGATGTTTTCTTGTTTACGTCGTGCAGTGGTCACTGCTCCGTCCCTGCTCCCTGCCAGAAGAATGTGTTGTTGAGTTCCCATTTCGAGTTTATTGACTTATTTCAAAAGTTTCCGGTTTTCGGCATGAATTATTCAAAGTTAGGTTATATAACTAAAAGGTTATTGATGAATTAATTAAGGGATACTTGAAGAGCCTTTGGAGGAAAGGTTTTTCAAGTTTTCCTTGAGATAATGTCCGTCTCAAGGTCGGTTCAAAAATACGAACTTTTATGGACTATAGTTGAGGTTATGATAGACCAAGTTAGAGGCATTAATAAGGGGTTTCAAGTTGAGAAAATGAAGCTCCAATTTCTGCAACTAAAAGTCACTTTGAGGAATAGAATTAAATATTTTTTACTCCGACCACGCAGTTTTGGTATTTTAATTAGTTTTTTCAAAATGTACAACATCGCAACTATGGTATTGAGTAACTAGAGAAGTTTTTTGGCTTGAAAATGCCAAAATTCCAAATTATATCATATTTTTTCGGACTGTGATAGCGCTTTGTTTGAAATATAAAAATTAATATTCTTTATCTGCAAAAGACTTGTGATTGTGAATAATTATTGTGCTTCAAGGTGAAATTTCAAGTGAAACAGCGACCTAACCTAAGATTTTGATCCTACTTTAAAATTTTGTGAAAAGCAGTTTTGGGCAATAGCCTGTTGTATTCACATTGACTGTACTTTAGTTAAATGAATAAATAAAAATACCTTTCTTAAACCCTGTAAAAAATGCAATTTTTCAAAACATTATTTTGAAAAACTATTGGATTGAAGTAAAAATATGTCATTTTATTTCTCAAGGTGCCTTTTAGTTATGGAAAGTTTATCAAAAGTTTAAAATCACTCATGGGTGAGATCAATTGCCCCCAAAACCAAAAAAATTCAACTTTGAACCCCCATATTCCACATAATAATTGAAGAACATTTTTTCCTCACAGCAATAGATAATATTCAAAGCCCTGGCAATATTCAAAACAAGATACTTCAAAAAAATTATGACCAAAAACCAGTCTTAAAATAACTCAACTGTTGAAGTGATTGTAAACACCTCCAGCATTGCTTTAATGGAAAAAGTCATTAGTTGAGGGATAGCCAATTATCTTTTGTACACAGCCCACTATGTTCATGGCAAATTTAATCTTCTTTCTTGCTTCTTCTGCTGCTGAAAATCACTTCCCGGTGGTTCGGAACCCACCTAAAACTGTAGGTCCAACTCATCAATCACCATCATCCAACTCATTACCCATGCACAGGTCTCAGACCTATGTGGGCTTCATCCTCAAAAAAAAAAAATCTTCTTTCTTATATTTCAATAAATTCTATAACCTAAATTGTAAAAGTTTTGATTTCTTGAAAAAAAAAAACAGTCTCCCATCTCAACTACGATCTGATTCCAATTAAGATTCCCACATGTCAGGGACTAGGAAAAATAGCCCGACCTATACTATCCGTTACATTTCAAGGCAAAACATTCAAACAGCTAAGCTAGGATGACTATCAAGCAATTAAGTACGTGTACTGAAGTACAATAACCGAAGTAATAAGCACCTATTTCTCTAGTCTTTGTTTTTGTCATTGGAATCGGAGAAGCAAACTAAGTAACATTGACTTCAATCTAGTAGGCAGCTAACAAAGAGAATGTAGAAGCTAGATCTGAAGGTAACAGTTTTTGCAAGCATGCTTTGGGGTTCTTTCTATACAGGTTGGACAAGTTTTATACAGTCAGTAGATATACATATACTATATATAGTAGTAGGCTACTATATAAATATATTATTATAGTCTGCCACTAAGTAGATATAGTACTATATTATACCACTGTAGTACTATATATTATTATATTCAGCCAGTCTGCTATGAAGCACTGTTACTTTTTATAGGTTATGTTAGGTTATGCATTGATATACCTATAAGAAGGAATTAACTGTACGAAGGTTGCAATATCAAGTCACGACTACAGGTTCAATGCAATCAATGTTTGCAAGAATGAAAGGTAGAAAAAAATGCGATGAATTTCATTTTAATGGGTGCAAATTCTAATTTACGGTGCAAGGTTATAAAGAATATGTAATCGTTCATCTAACTTTAAACCCTCTCTTAGGATTTCCTTGGGAGTAAATTGATTTCCTTAGAACAGTCGTCTTGACTTCCTTGGGAGGCTGCTTGTTGGGTGTGAGAGCCATATTTAAGAAACCTTTCTTGAAGCTCCCAATGGGGACTTGAAAAATATTCAATAAGGAGAATTTTCGAGTCATCCTTGAGTTAAGGACGCCTCAAGGAAAGTTCATAGAAACGAGCCCAAACCTAGAATGATTTTTAGGAGCATTAAGGAGGTTCATGGTCAATTGTAGGAGGTTCATGGTCAATTGTTTAGGGTATTAATACTGAAATATAGTGGCATAGATAAATAAAAATATTCAATCAATCAATTTTTATTGCATAAAAGAAAAAAAATGGTCTCGCTAAACCTGAAAAGGTTTTACAGCAGGTGCCTATAATAAAATAAAACACAATAGTAAAATGAATGCTTACAATGAATTAAATAATGAAAAGAACTAAAAGAAAATTTTTTACAAGTTTCAAAATGAACTTTAAGGTAATTGGAAGGGGGGTAATTGGAATTTTTCTGATTTATCAGAGAATCTTCTAGTTTTAAGGGAGAATGTAATGAACCTTCGTTCTTCTTTTTCACCATCTTCTTCGTCATATTCTTCTTTCCCTTGACAAAAAGTTACACTACAGTAAAAATTCACACATCCCACAATAATTGTATGCAATAAATGTATACTGGCTCCCAGAACAGGAATTGCATGTCTGATATAGCTCCAGTTGGGAGACAGATAGAGAGATAGAGATAGAGAATTGAATTGAATAGCTGCCTTCATTTTATCCTAGAGAGAGAGTGTGTGTGAGAGAGAGAGAGAGGGAGAGAGAGAGAGTGTGGTGCTATGTGATAAGACTGATTCAGTTACTACACGATGCAAAAGAAGAAAAATAATAAGTTTTAAGAGCCGAAGGTGAACATGTTACCCAGCTTATTATACTGGCCAGAAAGGGTGCAGTCAAGATCTTGTATATTATAGGATTTCTTGGCGACCTTTGTCTGAGCTTGGACATTGCGAAAAGAGAGAGAGAGAGAGAGAGAGAGAGAGAGAGAGAGAGAGAGAGAGAGAATAATATATGTAGAGATGCAGGTGCACTTGATCACTGGCAAAGTAACATAGACCACTATAGCAAGTATTTTTGAATAAACTCTTTTATTTATTTACGATAAGGCTTCCTTGAAGCTTGAGGGAGACTTGAAAAGCCTTTCGAGCGAATAGTTTTCAAGTCTCCCTTGAGGTAGATTTATGGCAAGGAGCCCAAGTATTAATTTGTAATGAACTGAAAGTATTGGACCACGTAAACAAGAGTTAATCAGTAGAATGGGTTAAATTTAAAAAAATTAAAAGCTGAACTTGATGCCACGTCTGAGATGTGATTGACTTTAACATAATTTAGTTGAATTTTACCAATCTTTACCATTTTTATAATCATAAATTTCAGCATAATCAAGAAATTAAGTTAGATTTTGTTTAGTTTTACTACTATAATATTTCAAGAACATAAAGAACATGATTGAGTTTGACATAATGTAGTTCAATTTTACCAATTTTTATCATTTCCTTGAACATAAATTTCAACAAAATCAAGAAATGAAGTTAGATTTTGACTAGTTTTACTACTATATTTCAAGAACATAAAACTTTGGAGCATTGAAAATTCAAAATTTTCTATATTCTTGAAATGAAAACAAAAATTATTTTTGTGATGAGTGCTGAACCAAAAGTATTGGATTAAAAGAGGTAATCAAAATAATACATTTGGAGATTAAAATAAGAAGTAGAATTCAAACAATATGGATGGAATAAACTTTACTGGAGAAAAATAAATGTAACTATTTTCATTTATTGAGTTACTAACATGCAATCAATTTAGAAGACTTGAAATGCATATTAAGAAATAGTATTAATTAAAGTAAGTAATTGTTTAAACGGATCACCATGTTCTCATAACATGGCTAAACAGCGAGATGGAACTATCCGTAAAGGGTCTCTCCCCACCATAAAAAGTCATAAAAGCTTAAGCTTATAATAATAATAATAATAATAATAATAATAATAATAATAATAAAAACAGTGCAAGGATAGTGCCAATAGTAATAAGTGTGGGAGGACTGATGCTGAAGTCAGCTGTAGAGAGCTGTAAATCGATTGGCCTTACAGAGACTCTGATGCAGAAGTCTGTTCTGTTGGATACATCACGCATAGTGCGCCAAATACTGCAATGTACTCGATAATCCCTTGATGTACAAAATGATAATAGTAGTCATGAGATGGAGGTTGCATGCCAATGCCCCTTCATCCAAAGAACTAACCGCAAATGCGAGATAACAAGGAAATAATAATAATAATAATAATATTCATTAAGTTAAAAACATTGTACAAAATAAATCAATAATTCAGGTGCACAATGTATATAAATATAAGCGATGAATCGGAATAATTCTTTAATAAATGATAAGTAGAGTAAGGGAAGACTTTTAAAATTCATGAATGTACTTGTAACGTACGTTAAAATAGAAACTCAAAATCGTAAATTTCTACTATTATCATCAGTTTCAGGTCACACAAAAAAGAAAGAACCCCGCTTTCCAAATTAGGTTAGAAAACTGAGCAAACTTAAGATTGGCCCTCCACCAATTAATATTCGACAAGGAGATAAAATCAACTAAAAAGCCTCAAAGAAAACAAAAATCAAATTTTAAATGTAGTTATATTCTAAAATATGTTAGAGAACTAAGAAAAGTTCAGATTGACTTCCCACCAATTATTTGTTGTACAAGGAAATAAAATCAGCTGTAGAGAAAAACGGAAATCCTTTTCAAAAAAGAGAAATCAATTTCAGAACAATTTCATTCCTAAGTAGGTTAGAAAACGGAGAAAAGTCAAGATTAGCTTTCCACCTATTATTTGATTGACAAGGAAATAGAATCAACGTTAAACAAAAGAGGTAATCAATATTGGAAAAAGGAGAAATCAATTTAAAAATGCTATCATCCAAGCTATCAAGTAAATCAATTATATTGAGAAGGAAGATAAACACATAGTTGTGATATGGAATCCGTTGCTCTTTAAATTATTATTTTGACCTTCAATCGATCATTGTAACAGCGTATGAAAGCAATTAGTAAAATCATCTATTGTTTTTTGCCAATGACAATGGAAGAAATGAGAACCGTTATCTGCAAACGCTATAAAAACAATACGTGAACGATACGGCATAAATAACGTCAATTATTATGTGTGATATGATCATGAATAACTGTGTCTTCGTATTGGGGTCGAAGATATTCAAATTTACAACCAAAATAAACATAAGTAACGTACAAATGTAGGCTATGTAAAATATTATGATTATCTAATAAGATGAGATAATGCGGAGATTTTTGATTAGTCATTGAAAGATGCAGTTGAAACAATAATTATTATTTTTCTCATTCATTATAGTTATCTGGTAGTGGATATTAAGGCTGTGCGCAGGGTTTTTGGTAATAATTTTTTTTTCGAAGTATTGGATATTATTAAGGTATTGAAATGTTGACTAATGTTGGTTTTTGGGGGCAATTGATCTCCCCTACAAGTTATTTTAAACTTTTGATAATTTTTTATAAATGAAAGACACATTGAGAAATAAAATGACAATTGTTCATTCCGATCAACCAATTAGTTTTCTCAAAATAAATTTTTTAAAACATGCAAAAAATTTCAGTTTTTCAAAAAATTATTTTGAAAAAACCAATAGTTAAATTGAAATAAAATATGTGTCATTCTTTTCCCCAAGGTGTCTTTCAGTTATAAAAAAATTATCAAATGTTTAAAATAACTTGTAGGTGAGTTCAATTGCCCCCAAAAACCGAAAAATTCCAACTTTGAACTCCCATATTCCATAGAATATTTGATGAAAAAAATAATTTCCCATGGCAATAGTTAGCATTTCAATACCTTAATAATATCCAATTCAATGAACTTTGAAAAAAAAAATTATGACCAAAAGCCCTGCGCACAGCCTTAATAAAGAATGACTTATATATAAGAGAGAGAGAGAGAGAGAGAGTTTCAGGCTTTTCAAAATTAATGTTCAAATTTCACTTTAAAATGTGTTTAGATGCAGTAATCTCACTGAACAGCTGATAACATGATACGTCACTATGGTGCTAATGTAGATGACACGCCAATATGTCGTAAGTCAAAGCAACCGATTAGTTCTGTATCAATATTGCAGCTGCTAATTACCCAGCGTCATGCGATTGTGTGTATTGAGCTTTTCTGTAATACGTTAATCTAAAAAACGAAACACAAAACTATGCAGGTGGGTAGAGCTGCAAACTTACTAAAAAGGAAGTTTACTTATAAAAACACAAAAAATGCACCAGTGCAACAAAAAATATTTTTGTGAACTTTTTTCAGACAAATGAACTGTATGGAATATATACTATGGTAATTCACCCACCCCTCCCCTCATGGGTAGTGTGGAAGAGGGGGCTTGTATGCCTCAACTTCGCCGACAGCATTTTTTGTATCGTAAAGTGCGAAATAAAGGCATTTTTTCTATCTATCTATCTATCTATCTATCTATCTATCTATCTATCTATCTATCTATCTATCTATCTATCTATCTATCTATCTATCTATCTATCTATCTATCTATCTATCTATCTATCTATCTATCTATCTATCTATCTATCTATCTATCTATCTATCTATCTATCTATCTATCTATCTATCTATCTATCTATCTATCTATCTATCTATCTATCTATCTATCTATCTATCTATCTATCCATCTATCCATCTATCCATCTATCCATCTATCCATCTATCCATCTATCCATCTATCCATCTATCTATCTATCTATCTATCTATCTATCTATCTACTCTATCTATCTATCTATCTATCTATCTATCTATCTATCTATCTATCTATCTATCTATCTATCTATCTATCTATCTATCTATCTATCTATCTATCTATCTATCTATCTATCTATCTATCTATCTATCTATCTATCTATCTATCTATCTATCTATCTATCTATCTATCTATCTATCTATCTATCTATCTATCTATCTATCTATCTATCTATCTATCTATCTATCTATCTATCTATCTATCTATCTATCTATCTATCTATCTATCTATCTATCTATCTATCTATCTATCTATCTATCTATCTATCTATCTATCTATCTATCTATCTATCTATCTATCTATCTATCTATCTATCTATCTATCTATCTATCTATCTATCTATCTATCTATCTATCTATCTATCTATCTATCTATCTATCTATCTATCTATCTATCTATCTATCTATCTATCTATCTATCTATCTATCTATCTATCTATCTATCTATCTATCTATCTATCTATCTATCTATCTATCTATCTATCTATCCATCTATCCATCTATCCATCTATCCATCTATCCATCTATCCATCTATCCATCTATCCATCTATCCATCTATCTATCTATCTATCTATCTACTCTATCTATCTATCTATCTATCTATCTATCTATCTATCTATCTATCTATCTATCTATCTATCTATCTATCTATCTATCTATCTATCTATCTATCTATCTATCTATCTATCTATCTATCTATCTATCTATCTATCTATCTATCTATCTATCTATCTATCTATCTATCTATCTATCTATCTATCTATCTATCTATCTATCTATCTATCTATCTATCTATCTATCTATCTATCTATCTATCTATCTATCTATCTATCTATCTATCTATCTATAAGTTATCTGCCAGGAAAGGAAAACTACAAACTGGTGTAACCAAAAGGTGTATTTGGTTAGCATAGCGAACACATAAGACCATGGTCTTATGGGCTCGTTGGGTTAGCATGAGAAAAATTATTATAATAAAATAAGAGCAAGACATTAAAGATTAGATTCTAAATATGAATTTAAGATCAGGAATGAGGAAGAGAATATCCCTGCAGATTGGTTTCTGTCACAGGAAAAGATAATTATCAAACGATATTGTGACAGACAATTGAGCCAACACCGCGGGACAGAACACTATCAGAGGGAGGTCATTGAACTTTGGCCTAAATCTGCAGGTACGATCGGTAGATTACGAACAAGTAATTGCCAAATTGCTAATTAGATCATTATTTGGTAATTGATCGACCAAAATTATTGGCCAATTCAAATTTGACTGTCACAGACTGTACAAGTGATGCAATAGACACGTACTGTATGTACTTCCTGATAAGTGAGTAATTATTGGAGTCGGAGAGTGAGTGCCATTTATCTGTACGGAATTGAAATGAAGGTAGAGAAAGCTGTACGCTATTTCGAATGGCTTTCATAAGAATGGCGCATGTTCGGTAGAAAGTTTGGTTGGCCATGAAAAAAAATGTAGCATGCTGCAGGATTTGTGTGCAATGTTTTAGACTACATTCATGTTCTGTATTCAAAATGTTCTTTTTCTCCTCCTCCTCCTCCTACATTCCTCAAATTTTTTTCTTCTTCTTCCTCCTCTTTTTCCTATCATTTTTCTACTTCTCCTTGCTATCAATTTTTATCAACTTTTTCATCTTCACCGTATTCTTCTTCTTCTTCTCCATTCATCTCCTCCTTCAACTCCTTCTTCTTCTTCTTCTCCTTCCTATCCATTTTCTTCATCTTCACCATATTCTTCTTCTTTTTCTCCACCTTCTCATTTCCCTTCATCTACTTCTTCTTCTCCAATCCATTTTTTCTTTTTCTCTATTTACTCCACCTTCTCATCTCCTTCATCTTCCAATCCATTTTTTCTTCTTCTCCTTCCTATCCATTTTCCTCATATTTTTCATCTTCTTCTTCTTCTTCATCTTCACCATATTCTTGTTTTCCTTTTTCTTCTCATTCTTCTTCTCCAATCCATTTTTTCTTTATTTTCTACATCCATTTTCTTCACCTTCTTATCTCCATTCATCTCCTCCTTCATCTTCCAATCCATTTTTTCTTCTTCTTCTCCTCCTTCCTATCAATTTTCCTCATATTTTTCTTCACCATATTCTTGTTATCGTTCTTCTCTACCTTCTCATTTCCCTTCATCTTCTTCCAATCCATTTTCTTCAGCTTCTTCTCCTCCTCCATCTTCTTTCATCGACTATTCCTTCTCCTTCACCATCTTCTTTTACTATCTACTCCTTCTCCTATATACTTCTACTCCTCTTCTTCTTTCTCTTTTCTCTTCCCATTTATCTACTAATCCTTATTCTCCTTAATTGATCTTTCATTTCCAATTTGAAAGCTTGTAGTTGAAACGGTTGATAAATTCAGAAAATTAACATTTACTTCTTCAATTCAAGAAAAATATTGAAATTTCTGGCTATAATAATATTGTTTCTGAGGTAAAAGCCCACATAGGTCCTGTGCATGGGTAATGAATTGCATGCTGGTGATTGGACCTACAGTTTTAGGTGGGCTTCGAACCACCGGGAAGTAATTTTACAGCAAAGAACAGTCTTTTATGCTGGCCAATTCAATCGTTCACAAAAAATACTATGTTCTCTGGTGTAAAATCACTTTCTTGAAATTCGCAACCCACCTAAAACCAATCGAGGCCAAAGGAATGTGAAAGATTAGACGAAAACGTCTTCGAGAACTCACTGCTGGCTCTCTTGCCAGCAGCAGTCTTCGAATGTACTGTACATTATTATTATTAATTATCTATTCTGATTTGTTTAATTGTAAGGTTATTACAATATGCAATGTTTGAATTATTTGTATATTTGAAGAAATAAATTTGAAATTTGAATGGTAAAAAAAAATACCTACAGTAAGACAAAGTGAGAAAAATTTCAAATAAAATCTATTCTCTTTTCAAAAAATAAATATTCTAGAAGCGTCGTGACTATCCCTACCGTAGTTCAGTAATACTTTTTCAAGTAAGAGAAAAATCTCCTTTAAGTAAGAAATCGCAATAAAAATTATGGAGAAACGCTTAGTCTTGTTTCACACATACCCGGCGGTCGGGAAACCGGTGTCGTTTATCCGGCCGTAAAAACAAGTTATCATATATGGAGTGCATCACACTTACCCGATTTTTGAAATTATATGATGCAATATAATTAAACTACACCGGCTACCCGATGCCGGGTAGGCTATGTGTGAAACAAGTTTGGAGAGTTCGATCTTAATATAAATACCAAATCTGCAAGAAATTAGAAAATAAGCATCTGTCTTTCAAGTCCTAGCTTCGCTTTTAACAAACAATAATTTCCATTTCAATTCAAAGTGCATCTACAACAGCATTTTGGCAAGATTCATTTGGCAGTGGCTTGTAACAGATTCAAAATTGCGTCATGACATTTTTAGATCAAAGACACGACTTTGGCATCTATCTTACAGCTCTAGTCAGATCAGGTTTTGAACTTGCAAGCAATAATCTACAATAAGCCAAGATTTATAAAATTGGTGCCAAGTTTTAGGGAGGAACAAAATAGTGCGTAAATATTTGCTCAATTACTATACAAGGAACTCTTTTTCAAAAACTTTAACATAAATGGAAAAAATGCCTATCAACACAAACGTTTTGAAGTATGCTCTAAAAGCAACAAATTGTAATACATTTTATTGATTTTTAAACAAAAATTGAAGAAAAAATAGTGAAGGTCAGCTTGAAACGTTTGAAAGGAATAATAAATATTTGAAAAGAAGAAATAGTTCTTCATTGTTTTGATTCTAATTATATCCCTAAGTAAATATATCTATTTAACCCTTTACAATTTTGTCTTTTACATCTAAATAATACATAATTATATCTTTGAAAATCTTTACATTTTGAATGAGGATATTATTTTACTTAATTTAAACCTTGAAAAATTGTATTATTTTTTCTTTTTTGTGGATTTTAGTCGAATGATACTCACATGAGACTTGTGCGCGGGTAATGAGGTGAATGATGACAATGTAAAAACATCCAAGGCTGAACGAGATACGAACTCGAGGCCGCAGGAGAAGCAGCCAGATAGAGTGCTATCAGATAGCGCCGCCATATTTAATAAGAATATTTTTTTGTTATTAGAACTTTTAATGGAGTATTTTCAGTTATCTAATTAATACAACTTGAAAAAGTATTAAATTTCTCTTTTTTGTGGATTTTGAAAAAAATGTCGCATTTTGCCATTGAAGGCTTCTCATGAAGTATTCTGCAAGTTTTTATATGCAAATAAACCAATAATTGTACTACAATATGTACGAGTTAACAATTTTGAAATTCACTGAAATAAATAAAATTGCAGAAGGATTACATGCAATAAAATTCCAGTTTTCTTATGTAATGGAAGCTGTGTAACGCATACTAAGTAAATTTCATTAATTTTCATATTTAAATGCAGCTCAGTCATACTTTGGTAATTTTAGATTAGACGCTGTCTCCACCCGAGGCTACATTACGTGAAATATAATGTAAACCAAAGATTTGAATAGAAATTTTGTTTACTGTTCTCAGTTATAAAGTCATTTACTAGATACTGGAAAGTTATGCAGAATTATCTATGTTCGCTAATGCGTTGAAAAGAATTTGCCAATAAACACCTCCATTAGAATGATAAAAATAGCGCAGATTATTATTTATTGTGGCAAAAAAATACTTGTTAAAAGCTATCTTCAGTGGAAGTACCAAAAAAATATATATATGATAATAAGAAACAGTGTTAAAATAAATATCTAATGCACTAAAAGACTTGATAAAGTCCTCTGTCGATGAGACTCCAGCGCTCCATGTGACAAAAAATGAATTGAAAGCATTATTAATAGGCGAATTGGATGATGATGAGGAGGAGGAGGAGAAATAGAAGGATGATTTAGAGGAGGAGGAGGAGAAGGATGAGTTGGAGGAGGAGAAGAAGGAGGAGGAGGAGAAGAAGGATGAGGAGGAGAAGAATGAGAAGGAGAAGAAGAAGGAGGAGAAGAAGGAGGAGGAGGAGAAGGAGAAGGAGGAGAAGAAGGATGAGGAGGAGAAGAATGAGAATGAGAAGGAGAAGGAGAAGAAGAAGGAGGAGGAGGAGGAGAAGAAGAAGAAGGATGAGTTGGAGGAGGAGGAGGGGGAGGAGAAGGAGGAGGAGGATGAGTTGGAGGAGAAGAAGAAGATGGAGGAGGAGGAGAAGAAGAAGGATGAGGAGCAGGAGGATGATGATGAGGAGGAGGATGAGGAGATGGAGTAGAAGAAGAAGGAGTAGGAGAAGAAGGAGGAGGAGGAGGAGGAGGATGATGATGATGAGGAGGAGGAGGAGAAGAAGGAAGATGAGGAGCAGAAGGATGATGATGATGATGAGGAGTATGATGAGGAGGAGGATGAGGAGATGGAGGAGAAGAAATAGAAGATGATGGAGAAGAAAAAAGTAAGAAGATGAAAAAATGAAGAAGATTAAGGAGAAGGTGAATAAGATAGAGAAGACGGAAAAGAGGAATGAGAAGCTCAAGGAAAAGAGAGGGGGAAGACGAAGAGGCTGATGAAAAATAACAAGAAGAAGAAAAGGGAGAAGAAGAATAAAAAGAAGAAGGAGAATGTGATGAAGAAAGAGAGAAAAAGAAGGAGAATGTGATGAAGAATGAGAGGACAGAGAAGAAGACGAAGAAGAAGAGGTAAAATACGAAAAATGGGAACATGAATAAAAGAAAATAGAATATTATCTAGGCTAATTGAATTTATAAACAAGTAATTATGTCACGTTCTAGAAAATCTATTGAATCAGGCAACAATCTAGAAATTCAGAAATACTTTGTAAGTTGTAAAGAATTTATATAGAAAAAGAAAAATATCCAGTCATTAATACTAATAAGTGTATGGATTTTATTGGTAAGGGAGAGCCTCACGGGTAGATCCACCTTGCCGTTTGAGGCATGCTAATGGTGGACCTACAATTCTAGGTGGGTTCCGTACCACTGTGTTATTAAAACTAAAGCAGAAAAAGTATAGTTATTGCTGCCGGTCATCCATATCGAAAAGCAGTCATTTACCAATAAAATAAATGAATAAATACATCTATTTTGAGAAAAAGAAGGATAAAATAGTGCGAGTGATAAAAGGATAGTGTGAGTTATAGAAGAAAATGCCGGGGCCTGTTCATAATAATTCAAAAAATAAATGAATACAAGTGAAAACTTTGCATTAACTACAATTACTAGTGCTAATAAAAAATACTTTGTATGGCAATAGACCCTTGAAGATCTCAAAAAGCCTGGAAAATTAAAAAAAATAATTGGTTGATGCACAATAATTATCCAATACTTCCTTGTCTTTTCCCCTCCAAAGTACCATGCAAATTTTGATTGTGCAATTTTTCTATTCTTACCTTTGTTTTCATCTTCAGATATTTTGTAAGTTTTGAAATCGCCGCAGCAGGTGATTTTGGTTTCGGCATTTTGAGTTATTGTTCAAAAAACAGTTTCTAATATATCAATATACACAAAACTACCAATGTTTTTGGTGATCTTTTATCTGATTTGATTTCACTTATTCCAATCGATGGCGTAAAACAACAGAAAAAAGTCACATAATTCACAAAACTCGACTAAAATCGCAAAATTCTATTCACTTCAAGTTTTTGACACGTTTTTCTTCCGCTCAGAAAAAGTCAGCAAAGATTTTCTTCAGCACTTCCTAACAGAAGGAAAAACTGTTCAAAGATTCAGCTACAGAACCAGAATTTATACACGTCATTCACTAACGTCGACTATCGATTATTTCTTAGACGACCCTCGTTTTATCGATTGTTGTCTTTCAATTGTCGACTTTGACTTTCAAATGCGAAAATATTCCAATAAGTGTTGCTGCAATTGTAATTAAAGAGAGATGAAAAAAGCGAGCATAAACTGGCAATCAAATATTTGATGTCTAGGTTAAAAAACACCCACCTTAAAGTATTCATCGATAAAAACTTATGTTTAAGAAGATATTGAATTAAGCAGAAATAAATAAATATTATAATTTTTATGGAACAATGTAATTAAATAAATAATTATCTAAACGTCTTGATGATGTCCTCTGTCAACAAGACTGTAGTGCTAGAGAATAAGGGATAGAAGGAGGTGGAGGAGAAGAAAAATAAGAAGAAGGAAAGGAGAAAGAAGAGGAAAAAGAAGAAGAAAGAAAGAAGAAAAAAGTGCGAAGAAGAAGAAGAAGCAGAAGAAAAAAGGAGGTATAAGAGGGCGAAGAAGAAAAAGAAGTAGAGGAAGAAGGAAAAGGGAAGAAGAGGAAAAGAAGAGAGAGAAGGAAAGAGAAAAGAAGAAGAGGTTGAAGAAGAAAAGGGAGAAGAAGAAAAAGAAGAGAAAGAGGAAAAAGAAAAGTGAGAAGATGCAGAAGAACAACAAAAGGGGGTAGAAGAGGGTGAAGAAAAAGAAGAGGGAGACGAAAAAGAAGAAAAGGGGGAAGAACATAAAAAAGAAGATGAAGAAGAAAAGAGGGAAAAAGAGGGAGAAGAAGAAGCAGAAGAACAAAAAGGGTAGAAGTGGCGAAGTAAATGAAAAATAAGGAAAGGGGAAGAAGAGGAGAATAAAAAGAAGAAGAAGCAGCAAAGAGGGACAGACAACAAAAGATATGAGAAAAAAGGCACTATTGAAATCATTTTATAAATAGGTTCGTCAGGTTCTAGATATCCAGATTCAACAGCCTGCTCGGCTCAGGGAAATATTTTCTCAATTTTTAAAAATAAAATTTTCACCTTAAATAACTGTTTATTGCTGTATTCCAATTCATTTCAAATTATGAGATAAATATTTTTTCAGGACCTTCTCAACAATATGATAAGGCTTGAGATGTTTAATAGCAAATTAATCGAAGTTATTGTTTTAAAGCGGTTTATTACTTTCAACTTATCATATAAATAAAATAAATTACTGTAAATGAATGCTAATAATTTTCATGTTGATAAGACTAGTTGAGAAATAAATTTTCCATAACAGAAATGGAAACATACTTCCCACTTCCTTTGTGTATCACAAAACAATTATCAAGAAATATTTATTTTCAAGTATCTACTTCTTACCACAACATTGAACTTCACTTTTTTCTTTCAATTCAAGTGGTAAGAAAGTTCAATTTGAATAATAGCAATCAGGTGATGAGTTGAATGTTATCATTTTTGTTTTGTAATGATGAAATGATGACTCAATTAGAAAATTTTATTGAGTATTTCCTTTTATGATTATTTTGAATATAAATAGAATTTTGCAAGTTTGATCACATCACTTATGCATGTATTAATCATGACAGATTACTAATTAGCCAATTTAAATACCAATGCTTTGATGATTTAATGAATGTTTTGAACTATGATCTCCGAAAATATCTTTTTTCAAGTATGCTAAGAGCTAAATAGTAGATTTCTTGAATAAATAAAAAACGGATGTCTTTCATCAATTGGGGATTGGATATTAGCTTCATCAAGAACCCGCCAGGGCCTTATTGAAAGCAGGCCGTTGTCCGCCCGTCTGTGCCCTAGCACTTGAAAGGAAGATTCAAGAATCTTGAAACTTGATCTAAAGCTTCCTCATAGTCCAAGTGAGATCGCTATTGATTTTGGAGTTTGCGGGTTGAATATAAAAATAATTATGATGTAAAACAGATTCCCACTACAGTAGAACCAATGAATACAGATACTATAGTATCTGTATTCATTGGTAGAACTACTCATATCCGGCCACTTCTTGGAAGCGGCCGAAACGTTATGTTATTCAAAAAGTGAAGAGACTATGCCAACTAAAAAACATGGACAAGAAACTTCAGCAGAAAATTAAGGACTATTTTAAACCTAATAATCTGCAAAGCCTTATTGTGAGTAATTTTTACCTCTATCTTTATTTAACACTAATTTATGATATCTGAATTCATTATATTCTTATGATAATTACTCAACTACTTTTTCCTATAAATAAATTTCTATTTGTTTTAGAAACATGTGTACTTTTCTAAAAAATAACCCCAAAAGAAATTTAAGCACTACTTTTGACCACTATTAATTCCACATTATTATTAGGTATAGATTATCGTTTTTATAATAGGCTGGTTTATCCGGCCAGGGGCTTGGTCCCGTCGTAGCCGGATATGAGGAGTTCTATTGTATAGGATTTGGGTTAGTTTTGGCAAAAAATTGGACAGCTGGGGCTGTCGCTGTTAACATTTGAAAATCAAAACATTAGACATTACGAAGGCTGATGCTAAGCCCAATTATCCACATTATTTTTTTACATTGTAAACGTTTTCATTTTTGATTGTGTTGAAATCTTTTCTTAAATCTCTATCTATAAAAGGATGATACCCTGACTCACTCATCAACGCAGAGCCAAAACTACTAGGACTATGAACTTGAAATTTCGTATGAATAATCCTTATAGGATTTCACCGTGCAATAAGAAAGGAATTTTCAAAATTCGCAATTTTAGGGGTGTTTTTAGGGGGTTGAAGTTTTGCCTATGCAAAGCACGGGTACATGGCTAGCTAGCTTACTGGGATCTTTTAATCATATGGAAAATAATTTGAAATTTTTCGATCTGTTGTACACGCTGTTTCGATGGACAAGCTGTTTGTGTGTTTTGCAAATCATCATTCACCTAACCAACTGAACTTGCCGGCCAAACAACTTAAAGGAACAGCTGATAGAAGTCAACAGTTTTTAATCATATGGCAGGCCCCTTAGCGGCGTTATTTACGCTTTCTGGAACGCAAAAACTTTGCATGTAGGATACCGTGCAGTCGGAGCCTTGCAGTATGTAGGAAACATATGACTGGGTATGATGAAATGTAGTTATGCCGGGTTGATGAGATCTGTTAACCAATGCAGCTAGAAATTTGAAATTTATTCTCAGTAGGTGGCGAATAATAAAATAAAAAACCTAGCTTCTACCCTAATAGTCGTGGAAGGTTTAAATTTGAAATGTTCTTTGAGAGGTGGTGAGTAAGGTCTTACTGTGTAAGACAACGAAGGGGGCCTCTTTGATCAGCTGGAAGAGCCCTAGGACTAACTTCTTCCCTAATAGTCCTAGAAGGTTGAAATTTGAAATGTAACCTCAGTGGGAGGTGACAAATAATAAAATCAAGAATTTTTTATGAGAACGCAGCAACGCGCGTCGGGCCAGCTAGTTATTTATATCGTCGAATTAAAAAAAAGAAGAAAAAATACAGAGGCATGATATATATTATGACATCTGTTGAACAAGAGGAAGAAGAAAAGATACTCTTTTTCAATAACTCTTTTTCAAGAAGGGGGAGCATCAAACCCCCTAGGATTATCAAATATGTAGTTAAGTATAGATATAGAACAGTACATAATATGTATTATTATGTTGTTAATACTACAGTAGAGATAAGATTAAATTAGGAATGTACAATGATTATTTCATGTATTGATTGTGTTAACTGGGAAATAAATTTGATTTGATTTGAACTGCCGATGTGCATTTTTTGTGAATTGGGAAGCATATGATGATAGAAATCAAAGCAGTTAAAATGTTGCATATCAGCAAAACTGATAATAATAATTATTTTCTGTAAAATAGTCGGTCCTTGGATACTTCGTTGCATCGTTTTATTCTTTCTATGAATTGTTTTTATTCACATGAGTATTTTATGTCTATTTCTGTATTTTAAATCAAAACAAAGCAAAACAAAGGAAGAACAATGAATTGAGTAAATGCTCTTCCGCATTAATATCAAATTCACCGAAGAAATACACATTGTATGCATAGTAATGATCAGTACACATGAAACCCTGGGGCCCTGGAACGTTTTCAACTCGGAAATAACAAATACAAGCTGGCATTCCACATGAAATTCCGCAGTTTCAATATCAACAACCTGTACCTCTTCCTGCTAGACCCACTGGACTACATAATTCCTGCTTATTCTTCTTTAACATCACCCATCCGTCATCAACTATTTCCCTTCTTCTTCTTCTTGCTCATCTCCAGCTATTTGGAGTGGCGACTAACCAGATGGCTATCAAAGTGTTGTAACTGAGATACTTCATCCTCTTTTTTCTTCTCCTTCTTCAACTCCACCCATATGTCTTCAACTCTTTTCTCTCTTCTTCGTCTTGCTCTTCCCCAACGTCCTCCTCCAGTATTTCCTCCTTTTTACCCATATCTTCCTTCTCTGCTGCCTTGCCTACAATTTATGCATCTTCTCATTGCATTTTCCTTTCCAGCTCTTCTAAATCTTCTCTTCTCTCGTCGGTCAAGTGCCAAGAATGGATGAATCTTTGTCCAAACATCGCCGCTTCATGTAATTGCATCACTTAGATTGTCATAACCATAGACAGTGGTCTTACATCTTTAAGATCATACAAATATGATTGTACATAATTTCTAGCACTATAAAAATAGCATCATCTAAGTTTACTACAAGTCTGTGAGTTTTGTTCTCAACTACTCATAACCAAAATTTGTGAATTTACATCAATAAATAAATGAAGATAATCCAATCTAATATTATTCATCTTGTTGTCCTTCTCGATACAGTTTTTGTCTTTATCTTCTTTTTTTAATTTTCTAATAATTCTTCTTTTTCTGTTCTTCTTCAATTTAACACCTATCTCTTTACCGCCCCTTCTTCCTTCCTTCCTTCTTATGCTTAAACCTTCCTTCATCCTATTTTTGTTCTCTTCCTTCCCCTTTTTGTTCTCTTCCTTCCCCTTTTTGTTTTCTTCCTTCCCCTTCTTGTTCTCTTCCTTCCCCTTCTTATTCTCTTACTTCCCCTTCTTGTTCTTTTCCTTCCCCTTTTTGTTTTCTTCCTTCCCCTTCTTGTTCTCTTCCTTCCCCTTTTTATTCTCTTCCTTCCCCTTCTTATTCTCTTACTTCCCCTTTTTGTTCTCTTCCTTCCCCTTCTTGTACTCTTCCTTCCCCTTTTTGTTTTCTTCCTTCCCCTTTTTGTTTTCTTCCTTCCCCTTCTTGTTCTCTTCCTTCCCCTTTTTGTTCTCTTCCTTCCCCTTCTTGTTCTCTTCCTTCCCATTTTTGTTCTCTTCCTTCCCCTTCTTATTCTCTTACTTCCCCTTTTTGTTCTCTTCCTTCCCCTTCTTATTCTCTTACTTCCCCTTTTTGTTCTCTTCCTTCCCCTTCTTGTTCTCTTCCTTCCCCTTTTTGTTTTCTTCCTTCCCCTTCTTGTTCTCTTCCTTCCCCTTTTTGTTCTCTTCCTTCCCCTTTTTGTTCTCTTCCTTCCCCTTTTTGTTCTCTTCCTTCCCCTTTTTGTTCTCTTCCTTCCCATTTTTGTTCTCTTCCTTCCCCTTCTTATTCTCTTACTTCCCCTTTTTGTTCTCTTCCTTCCCCTTCTTATTCTCTTACTTCCCCTTTTTGTTCTCTTCCTTCCCCTTCTTGTTCTCTTCCTTCCCCTTTTTGTTTTCTTCCTTCCCCTTCTTGTTCTCTTCCTTCCCCTTTTTGTTCTCTTCCTTCCCCTTTTTGTTCTCTTCCTTCCCCTTTTTGTTCTCTTCCTTCCCCTTTTTGTTCTCTTCCTTCCCCTTTTTGTTCTCTTCCTTCCCCTTTTTGTTCTCTTCCTTCCCATTTTTGTTCTCTTCCTTCCCCTTCTTATTCTCTTACTTCCCCTTTTTGTTCTCTTCCTTCCCCTTCTTATTCTCTTACTTCCCCTTTTTGTTCTCTTCCTTCCCCTTTTTGTTCTCTTCCTTCCCCTTTTTGTTCTCTTCCTTCCCCTTCTTATTCTCTTACTTCCCCTTTTTGTTCTCTTCCTTCCCCTTCTTGTTCTCTTCCTTCCCCTTTTTGTTCTCTTCCTTCCCCTTCTTGTTCTCTTCCTTCCCGTTTTTGTTCTCTTCCTTCCCCTTCTTGTTCTCTTGCTTCACACCAAACCACTCGCACTTTCTTCTCATCACCTTATTATCTTCTTTCTCCTATTTCATCAACATCTTCTGCTTCTGGCTTCCAATTCTTTATTTTCCTACCCTTGCCCATTTATCTTTCTCCCCATATCTTCCATCCTCATTTCATCTATTTTCCCTTCCCAATCTTGGTCTTCTTCCTCGACTGCTTCATTTCTTTCTCCTTCATCTTCCTTTTATAATTAATTTTCTCTTCATCTTCTTCCAATCGATTTTTTCTCCTTCTGCTTCTTTTTCTTCTATGCCTTCTGATTCTTTTGCTTTTCCTCTTTACTTTTTCGCTTAATTTTCTTCTTTTAATTTTGTTTCTTCATTTTTCAATTTGCTTCTTTTTTTACTTTGCTTCTTCTTTTTTCTTTTCCTTCTTTGTCGCCTTCCTCTACTTCTTCTCTTCTGCTTTTCCTTCTTATTCTTTTGCTTTTACTCTTCTCTTTCCCGCTTGTTTTTCTTTTAGTTCTTGTTTTTTCTTCCTTTTATTTTGCTTTTTTTCTTCTTTCTCCTTCTTCGTCGCCTTCCTCTACTTCTTTTTCTTCTTGTTATTTTGCCTTTACTCTTTTCTTTTTCCGCTTTTTACTTATTCTTCTTCATCTTCTTCTTTCTAATTCTTTTCTCCTTCCTCTATTTCTCTTTCTTCTACTTATACTTTTCATCTTCTTCTACTACTTCTGATTCACGGTGTTGTTCTTCATTTTCTTCTTCTTTTCCCCCCATTTTCTTATACAACTTCTTCTTATGATTTTTGTTATTCCTAATCTTCTTTTTCCTGATTCTTCTCCTCAAACTCCAATCGTTTTTCTGTCTCACCTCTTCAGCATTCCATCTCAGGTTAACATTCTTACTTGACAATTATTGTCAAAGCGAGCACTACTTGATCCGGTTATTTGAAGGTTAATTGTCACTGATATTTTAAAACATGCCAAAATCATAATATGCAATGGATACCAAACGACCCTGGAAATCTAAATCGATTTCCTCATACTTTTAACAACCTGCAGTACGAAATTGATACATTCCAAAAAAGAAAAAAATTATTAAACATGAATGTTGATCACTAAATAACGTCAAATAGCCAATAAAATTCGATTTGGAAACGATGTCAACAAATGTCAAATACTGAATTCAATTTGTTAGAACGATTTTTATGTGATTTACATCCAATTTTATCTCGATATTTTTTATTTAATAAGTATCTTCATTAAAATAGATTCCGGGTCTCATTTACATATTTTTTCTCTAAAGCATATATATATCAAGAGATATATTATAAAATAAGTTCTTTAGTGATAACACGAATCTTGTAAATGTCATTTCACTAAACTCACTGGAAGGAATTAGCTTGTTTCTTTCCACTCTGTTAATCAGGAAAATGTTGTCAAACAGGTCAATAGCCTCAAAATGTTCGTGATACAGTATTTTTCAAGGTTTATAAAATTTTTCAGAGATAATTCAGTATCGTATAAAACTGTAAAATTCTTGCATATCAGTATTTTACACAATTTCTTGTCATCCTATGTGAATAAAGCCAGATTATCATTACATTTACATCTCATAGAGCTGGATATAATAGATTTTTCTGTTAGAGCTGGATATTTTTTTTTCGGAGGATGAAGCCCACATAGGTCTGAGACTTGTGCGTGGGTAATGAATTGGATGATGGTGATTGATGAGTTGGACCTACAGTTTTAGGTGGGTTCCGAACCATAGACTTTTCCTGTTATCAGTGGAAAAACAAAATTTCTCGATAGGGATAGCCCACTGGTATCCCTGTTTTATATAAAAAAAATAATTCATTTTATAGTCTAATAGAATGATTTTTGGAAATCCTGTTTTCAATTATGGAGAGACACTATCGTGTATAAATATTTTTCCAATTTATTGTCAGGTTATAATTATTTTGCTAACAACTCACAGAGCTGGATATTATTTATTTTTCATGTTATCAGTGGAAAAACAAAAATTTTGGATTGACGGTAGCTAGAATCCAATTGTAGTATCAACAATAATGATTTATTTCACAGCCTAATGCAATGGAATTATTGGATATGTTGATGTCAACCATGGAAGGGAACTATCTTGCTGAATTAAGTCACCCAGGCGAAAAAGAAAAAATATATAGATCCGCTACAGCTCACATGAATAGAACTATGAATGAAAATACGGAACATAATGTGATATATGGGACAGGATGCGAAATACAACACAAAAATGTAGGACAAAATAAGGAAAATCAGTAAACAAAAAAAAATAAATATAATAATAATAATATACAATACTCAGAATTTCAGGAGAGAACATAAGACCAGTGACAAAAGAAAGGGCAAGATTAACTCAAGAGTAGAAAGTAGAACAAGTAGAAGAGTACAAAATAACACTGCCAAAATGAATAAAGTAGATAAAATAAAAAAGTCTGAGCCACAAACTCACCACTATAAGATAAATTGAGAATTAAAGGAAAGAAAATAAGAGCAGTGAGAAAAGAAAGAGCAAGATGAACTCCAGAGAAGAAAGGACATCACAAAATACCACAACCAAAATGAAAAACTAAACGAGATAAAAAATAAAATGAAAATTTACAAACACAAACAAACTCTCCACAATACGCATTATGCAGAATTTCAGGAGAGAACGTACGAACAGCTACCAAAGAAAGAGCAAGATGAACTAAAGAGAAGAGAGAATAACAACCAAAATGATTAAATGAGGGAAAATTGAATTAAATTGTCTGAACCACAAACTCTCCACTATAAGGTAAATTGAGAATTTCAGGAAAGAAAAAAAGACATGTACAGAGAGGAAAAGCAAGATGAGAATAACAACCAAAAGATGAGAATAACAAACAAAATGAATAAATGAGGGAAAATAAAATTAAATTGTCTGAACCACAAACTCTCCACTGTAAGATAAATTGAGAATTTCAGGAAAAAAATACAAGTACAATGATGAAAAGCAAGATGAATTTAAGAGAAGAAAGAACAACACAAAATAACACAACCAAAATAAATAAATAAGAAAAAATAAAAGTTGTCTGGATCAAAACTTTCCACTATAAAATAAATTGAGAATTTCAGTAAAGAAAATAAGACAAGTAGTGCGAAAATAAAAAGCGAATTTAACTAAAGAGAAGAGATGACAATACAAAATAACACAATCAAAATAAATAAATGTGAAACCAAATAAAAACAAGAATTGTTTAAACTACTATTCTCCTCTATTTAACAGCCTTTTAAAAAAATGAATTACACTAAAAAATAATAGTTGTTTGAATTCTTTAGTTGGACAAACTTATATCATTCATTTTTTTGTTTCCAAATAAAAAGTACTGAAAAAATATTTTTTACGACCCGAGACAAAAGCTGATGACTGGGTCCGACTCAATGGAATGCACCTGAATAATAAAATGCTCGCCCAACCTTGACATTCAAGATGCCGACTATTTTTGGACCAACTGCAGGGTGGAGTCAACAATACAGGCCGCCATTTTGAAGCGAACTGATTCATTTTTATTTTTTCTACACTAAACACTATGCTAATTCTAATCTAAACCACATACCGAGGCAGATCCGGATTTTAAAGTGTTTAAAAAAACATTTTGAAGTTTTTTCCTGCCGTTGTTTGTTGTGCATGATGTAGGAAGACTTGTTTACGAGCTTGCTCGCCGATTTATATATATATATATATATATATAATTTATTTATATTTATAAAATCTTTTGATCAATATTTTTACATATTTATATTTCTTATTAATCTGACTACCAAAGAAGTTTGGCCCAACGCCTCTGAATTTAACTCCTTTGAATATCTCTAACAAACTGTGAATTGCAGCAATTATGACATTATAGGTTTTTTAGGCCTAATGAAATCGATCATCATAAATATCACATCACCACATTCTAAGCCACTAGGAAGCAACAGAGGTGCCTTGATTAATGGGCGGGCTAATGCGAAAACGGTAAAAAGTACTTAACGAATGTCAAGGAAGAAGTGAAAAAGAAGGAAATGGAGAAGAAAAAGAAGACGAAGAGGATGGAGGAGACGGACCAGAAGAAGGATAGATAGACAGATAGATGAATTGACTTTATTTATGCACTTTACAATATATTATATTCATTCCACATCTCAAGTTTTCTAAAAATTTTATTTCTCTCTTGATATTCTTTTTCTTAGTCATTCAACGTAACGTTATTATATTCATTCCAAAGTAGAAGTAAATATATAAAAGTGCTATGGGCGAAGTTGGAGGATAAATGTCCCCTCTTCCACTTAACCCACAAAAAAGAGGAAGAACACGAAAGAATAATAAGAAAAAGATGAAGGAGAAGAAGCAGAAGAGGAAAAATAAGAAGATGATGATTACAAAGAGGAACATGGTGGAGAGGAAAGAAGAAGAGGGCACAGAAGAAAAAGATGGTGAAAAAAGGAGAGAAATAAAAAGAAAGAAGAGCGGAGAAGGCGGAAAAGGAGAATAAGGAAAAGGAAAAAAGTTGAAGAAAGAAGAAGAAAAAGAAGAGAAAAAAGAGAAAAATAAAAACAAAGGAGAAAAAGAAGAAGAAAAACAGAAACAGAAAAAGAAGAAGGGGGAGAAGAAGAAGGGAGAAAAAAGAAGAAAATAGAGAAGAGGAATATGGAGGAGACAAAAGAAAAAGAAGGAGGCGTAGATGAAAAGGGAGAGAAAATAGGAGACGAATATGGAGGAGAAGCAGAAGAAGAATGGACAGGAGAAAGAAGAGGAAGAATGAAGAAAAATAAGAAATAGGAAGAACAAGCATCAGAAGAAGCGGAAGGAGTAGACAGAGAAGGAGACGAAGAAGGCGCAGAAGAAAAATAAGAAGAGAAAAAGACAAGAAGGAGAAAAAGATGGAGGAGAAGCAGAAAAATGAGAAATAAAGAAGAATAAGGGAGAAAAAGAAGAAATAAGAAGGAGAACAAGCAGCAGTAGAGAAAGAAGGTGAACAAAGAAAAAGAAGAAAATGTCAAAGATGAAGAAGTAGGAAAAAGATGGAAATGAAAAAGAATAAGCAGAATAAGAGGAAGTAGAATTAGAAGTAGGAAGAAGATGAAAAAGAATAGAATAATAGTGAAGTACAATTTTTCAAAACTGTCAAAGAATAATGATGAGTTAACGAATTGCTCAAGGATCTTCCTCCTACAGCTAAAAGGATGACTTTTCCCAATGAACACCACTCATAGAAAAGCTCATCACTCTTATCACTGACAATCTGTTTCAGGACAGAAATACTGAAAAGAGAAAGAAAAATAGAGAATTAGATAGACAGATATAGAGAGAGAAAGAGTGAAAGAGTGTGTGTGAGAAAGAGAGAGACTGATCGCCAAGGGTGTGAGAGAGAAACAAGAGAGAGGGTGACAAGAGAGTGAGACAGACCGAGAAAGAGTGAGTGAGCAAGAGAGCGAGGGAGACGAGAGAGAGAGAGTGAGAGAGAGAATGTGAGTGAGGAATGGAAGTGAGAGGTGAGAGAAACTGAGTGAGAGAGAGATCTATTTGTCTTATAGCCTTGAATGTACTGGCTATTTGGGAACTGTCCCCGTTACAGACAGCATGAAACAACGTGCATCACAATGAGCCTTTCAAAAATGAGCACATGAATCAGTGATTCACTTGGCCAAATACGAATGAAACGCTTTCACCTTTAACAGTATAGTTTCTGAATAGTGTCTGCATGTATTATTTCTCACTTGGGAATATTTCGGAGAAATACGGCTTATCTCCAAAAATTCGCGCCACCAAATTAGGCAGCTCTTAAAAAATGCGGTGTTGCCAGATTGCCATACCATGCCAGCAGCTGATTGAAAATCACCTCAATGCAGGAGAACATTATTATAATATAATGATAATAACAATAGTGGAATTCACTATTATTTACTCGTAACAGCAGTGAAGAAATTACAGAATTTCGCAAAATAAAACTAAAACACGCTTATTTTGAACTGATGTATCTCACTTGATACTCATCACAAAGGAACTATGTTGGTCTTGTTTTATAGAAAATTTTGTCTTCTTCAAGAATGATGACCACACAATTTTTTGAGATAAGCCACAGTTTGGGAAATATTATAAAAAAAAACTGGAACAGGCAGTGGCGGATCCAGAAAAAAATTTAGGGGGTGGCTGGTAGCTACTGATGATAGGATGATAGGCCGGGGGAGGGGGGGGGAAGGGTGTAGAGGTGTACTGAATACAAGTAGTTGTGAAAGCTTTAGAATTTCTCATAATCAATCATACCCGAACTATAACTAATCATATTAATGGGAAATAAAAAATAGCTTTACTAGTGCTTTGAACCGTATCAGCGAAACATTAATTTAAATTTAAAGAATATCGGAAAATTTTGATTGAATTTATGGCTGAAATTGTTGTGTTCAGCAGTCTGTCAAGGAACATAGTACTATTCCGGTATTACGGTCATATTATTCAATTTTTAAGAATGAAAATCAATGTGGAAGCTTTAATTAGTAACAAATTCTTCAATTAACTAATGTTTCATCTAGTTTTAATAGATAAACTTTGTGTGAATTCTACACTGTAAAAAGATATGTTTTTCTAAAGTTTTTATCTGACGATTAGTTTTCCTCCTATAGAAATATGGGATCTGAAGTTACTCCCCCAGAAAATGTTTGTATAATCTCTTTGAAAAATCAGTTAAAGTGTTATTAGATCCATATTATATATAAGTAAACCCAATGCAAGCATTATACAGTATCTGGAATTTTTCCACGATATAAAAATATATCAAATAGCTTTACTAGTGCTTTGAACAGTTTCAGAGATAAAATTAATTTAAATTTAAAGTATATTGGAAAATTTTGATTGAATTATGGCTGAATCTGGTGTGTTCAGCAGTTTTTCAAGGAACATCGTATTATTCCGGTCATATTATTAAATTTTTAAGAATGAAAATCAATGTGGGAGCTTTAATTAGTTACACATTTTTCAATTAACTAATGTTTCATCTAGTTTTAATAGATAAACTTTGTGTGAATTCCACACTGTAAAAAGAGATGTTTTTCTAAAGTTTTTATCTGACGATTAGTTTTTTTCTTATAGAAATATGGAATCTGAAGTTACTCCCCTAGAAAATTTTTGAATAATCTCTTTGAGAAATCAGTTAAAATGCTATTAGATCCATATTATATATAAGTAAACCCAATGCAAGCGATGTATCTGGAATTTTCCACCATATAACCTAGATAGCTATATCACTGGTTTGCAGACCACTGTGATAGAATGTTAAAAAAAACATTGGTTGATATGTTAATGTAGTTCCTCATTACTTTTCATTTAAAGAAAGTTTGTACTGTCGTTATTCATTTACTGCAATTTTATGTTGCATTACTTTTTCTATTCAGCAAGTACAAAAATCTAAACACTGAACGGATTGGTTGCAGGCAATGTAAATGTAACTGAGACATTAGTTAGTATTAAACGTTAACGGATTTCATACAATTGAAGACTCAGTAGTGGAATTAGGTAATTCTTGCTAATGAATATTTTACGCGCTTCAAACTGATTATATTGGTAACAAATTTACACTCTTCCAAAAAACTTTTTGGAGGTTTAGGGGGGGGGGGGGCTTCAGCCCGAAAGCCCACTGGGAATTGGTGCCAAAATTTCGTCGTTCTTACAAGATTGCTGTAGAAATATAGCGGTACGAATGACGGAAACCCTGGATTCTAAACTTTTTATCATTATCCTAAATCCCCTAAACGTTACCAAAGAATAAGTTCTACCTGATTCAATGCCTTCGGGACTTCTCTGGCAATTGGACTACGAACCATTTCATAAAAATAACGATAGTAAACAACTATCACAGTTCAGGTTTGCCTTGCCACATAAAGTATGCAAATAACATAGTAAAAAAGTAAGAAATCTCATTTAAAGTGACTATTAAAACCGATTATTGGATCGATTCCAACAGAGTTGAACAGTCAAGCACAGAATTAATTACAGCTTTGCAATGATAGCCTGATGAAATGAAGTAAAACTAACAACTAAATAGTTTTCAAGACTGAAACGACCATTCATTAGTTTGACTTTCAACAGCTTTTCTTCAACTATCTCCCCATTATTATTATTATTTACACGTTTTCAAGCAATCTCATCAATTAGCTGGTTTCTCTTAAATCACGAGTATTTCCCGCTGGTCGTAAACATGGAATTTTTCTTATATTCTATATTAGGCATTCAAAACAAACAATACCAGAGTGATGTCAAATATAATCTCAGAAAAGTTATATTGATAAATGTCTATCTTTAGATTGAATGATTTAATCTTCATGTTGGTCCAAGTTGTAGGCTACAGATGTATTAATCTCTGTTATGAAAGGATGGATCAAATCTATATATAATTTAATCGTTATGTTTGTTTAGATGATTTAAAGCCATCCTCAATCTAAAATTAAAACAACCTTTTTCTACAGCTACTGTTTTAAAACAGTAAGGGGTGATACTGTTGGCTTAAACAAAATTGATGCCGGTCTCTGATAGGGTAAACCATGCTACGCTGTGATTGGCTGTCAAGCTGAGAACTGCCACGCCCACTTGTAAAAATGGGAGGAGCTAATCAAACACGAAAGGGAGCATAACCAGAAACAAATAAAAACATTAAATGAATAACGATTGATTTTAAAAATATTACTGAACTTCATTATTTCTCCATAAATCAAATTTTTCTGCTATAATTTCTAGTTATGTCGGTCTTGTTATTTTTTGTGGATTGTGACCACATGGTTCTGATACTTGTGCGTGGGTAATGAGGTGTATAAATGCAGTTATCATATACGTATAATTAACAGCTAATTGCTGTTATCTGCTGACGAAATTGTAATGTTGGAGTTAAGGGATTGAAGGAGGTAGGGAAGAGCAATGAGAAGAAAACAAAGAAAAGAAGATAAGAAAAAAGAAGAAAATAAGAAAGAGAGAAAAAAAAGGAAAAAGGAAGAAGAAGAGAGAGAAGGGAAAAGAGACTATTGGATTCAATTTGTAGTTAGGTTATTGTACATTCTAGAAATCCAGATTGAATTGAATCAAGCAACCTGCTAGTTTGTAATGTTTTGCTAATAATCAAACATTTTATTTCCGTTTCAGAGTAATAATTACACTGTTTGGGTATTAACGAGAGAAATTTTGACACCTCCAAAGTTAGTCTAGTCCTAGTCCAATCTCCAAACAATGCTCTCAATTGATAAATAATCTTTCATTGAATATTATTTATCAATGCTCGGGACAATAATTTCTTTGTTCTATTGTTCAGCAATAGGAATTGCTATAAAGTACCTTGAAAAAATAATCGAATGCCATTCATCTGGTAGTGGTCATTTCTTGAATACAGTACGGTCAGCTATGTGCCAAAAACTTATCCTTGTGAATAATCACTTCACTTCCCTTGCTACGTCAATGTTGTACGGTTTCTATTATTTTCTTCTTCTTCTTCTTCTTCTTCTTCTTCTCCTCCTAGTTTATTCTGCTTCTTCATCATCTTTTTACTGTTTCTTCTTCTTTTTTACCATCTTCTTCGTCTCCATCTTTTTTCTTCTAATCTCTCTCTTCTTCTCTCAAGTGTCAAGAATGGACGAATCGTTGTCCAATAATTCCAAACTTCGTAATTGCATCACTTAGATTGTCATTACCATAGTTAATATCATGAAGATCATACAAATGAGATCATTTCACATAACATCTTGCTCTATATCTTGCATTATCTGAGTTCACTATAGTATCTATGTGATGTAGATAATTTTGTTTACAACTACTTATATGCAAAATTTGTAAATTTACATGAATAAAGAAAGATAATCTAATGTCATTTTTCTTCTTCTCCTCTTTCTTCTTCTTCTTCTTCTCCCATGATTTTCTTCTCCACCATCTTCTTTTTTTCTCCTTCTCCGTCTCCATCTTCTTCTCCTCCTCACCATCTTCTCTTTCTTTTTCCTCTTCTACACCTTCTTCTTTTTCTTCTTCTTCACCATTTTCTTTGTTATCATATTTTTTCTTCTTCTCCCTCTTTTCATTCTTCTCTTCCATCTTATTTTTCATCTCCTCTTTCTCCTTCTTCATCAGCATCATCTTCGTCGTATCCATCTTTTTTCTTCTTCTACTCCCCTTTTCATCTCTTCCTCAATCTTCTTATTCTTCTCCATCATATTTTTCATCTCCTTCTTCAGCATCTTCTTCGCCTCTATCTTCTTCTTCTTCTCCATTTTCTTTCTTCTCATCTCCATCTTTCTCTTCTCATTTTTCTTCTTCTTCTCCTCCATCTTCATTTTCTTTCTTCTCCTCCATCTTCATTTTCTTTCTTCTCCTCTCTATTTTTTCTTCTTCTCCTCCATCTTGTTTTTCTTCTCTTTCTCTTTCTCCTTCTTCTTCGTTTTCATCTTCTTTCTCCTCCTTTCCATCTTCTTTTTCTTCTTCTCTTTTCTCCCCATTTTTCTTCTCCTCCATTTTCTTTTTATTCTCCTTCTTTTTCAGCATCTTCTTCGTCTCTATCTTCTCTTTCTTCTCCTCTCCATCTTTGGTTGGTGTCAAGAATGGACGAATCTTTGTCCAAACTTCGCCATTTCATGTAATTGTATCACTTAGATTGTCATCACTAGGGCTTATATCATTAATAACATACAAACATCATTGTAAATAATTTCTAGCACTATAAAAATTATAATCTAAGTCTATATATAGTATCTATGTGATGTTGACAATTTTGTTTTAACTAATCATATTATGCGAAATTTGTAAACTTACATGAATAAAGAAATCTAATCTAATCTAATCTTCTTCTTCTCCTCTTAATTTTCTTTCTTTTTCTTCTACACCTTTTTCTTATCCTTCTTCTACCTTACTTCTTTATCTCCATCTTCTCCTATTTACCAGGTGCAGAAACAACTATTTAAAATTCAGCTCAAATATTATCCGCTATCGCTTTGTGCATATAAGCAACACCTACTCGATAAACAATCTCTAAACGCAAGCTGTTGAATTCTAATCGAAATATTCTCAGATAAAAAGTAATATTCTCGCCGACGGCTGATCAGGTATACTGTCCTGCAATTTCCTGTTGTTTTCCATTGTTGTATGTAAGCAACAATGCATTTGTTAAAACAATACGAAATACTGCCAACAGTAGTTCAGCTGAAAGATTGAGTTGGAGTTTTACATGACTCACTTCTATGTTAGTCGATATTGATGAATATATTACTGATCATCATATTTATTCAATAATTTTTTTAATGCATTAATGGCTTGTTCACGTTACAAGAGATAGAAAAATAATTCCGACATTCATGGTTTTTTTTAATTCATTCAGCCCGGGTAGAGGATTAAGAAAGTACAGTATTTGTTTGATTGTAGATAAGCCTGTGCACAGGGTTTTAGCAGCCATACCCTGTTTAGTAGTGAGAGTGGACTGTCAAGCATAGACCTTCAGACTTTCGGTGGGCTTGGCATACTGATATAAAACTGTAAGCTCAGTGAGGAAAGCAATCACAAACTACCTCAATCCACGTTTGTGTAGTAAACTATTTGGACTACAACACAACGCTGAGGTCTGAAGAGTCACTTACAGGAGTTTTTTGGCAATAATTTTTTTTTCGAATTTCAGCTCAAATATTATCCGACAAAATTTGAATTGCTATCTATTGGCATGAGAAAAAAATTTCCATCAATTATCATGTGAAATATGGGGGTCAAAGTTGAAATTCTCTCTGGTTTTGGGGTCAATTATTGATCTCACCTTTGGGTTATTTTGAAGCTTAGATAATTTCTTTTCTAAAAGACTCTTTGGGGAATAAAATGACATAATTATTTTTTAATTCCATCAAACAATTTGCGTTTTCATAATTTTTTTTTGAAAAACTGAAATTGTTCCAGATTTTAAAAAAAACTAATTGATTGAAATAGAATATACGTCATTTTATTCCGCAGTGTCTTTCAATTATAAAAAAATAATCAAAAGTTTTAAAATAACTTAGATGAAATCGATTGCCCCGAGAACCAAAAACAAAAAAAAATCCACATATTTCACAAAATAATTAATGAAAAAAAAACTTCTCATGGCAATAAATAACATTTCAATATCTTAATAATATCCAATACAAGGGACTCCGAAAAAATTATTACTAAAATCCTTAATTTTTTAAACTTTCCTCTTTCTATGGACGTTGAAATAATGTTTCTATCTTTTAGTTTGGAAGAAATAAACTATTGAAATAAGATCCTTCTAATTCAGACAACAATTTTTGCCATGAACATACCCGTGTAATTAGGTATTTACAGTCATAATATGTTATGTCACATATTACAATATATTAGTCACATATTATGTAATTCACTCTAATCCACTTCATACTATAGCTTCATATTTTTAATGTTCAACATCACGTTCCATAGTAAATCATAAGGCCTTGAATTTACTATAAATAGGTCGTTGTCACGGAACATAGATAAGGTTGGTACTAAAGCGTGATGGTTACCCCGTTCAGATGTGAACAAACTCGAGGGCCTGTTTCAGATTTAGTTGGCAGTAAGGGAATGCCTAGTCTACTAACTTTTCAGTGATTAGGCCCAGCTAGTACTGCGTACAATAATACTAGTTCTGTTATTGTACACAGCTGACTACTACCCCAATATTATTAATAGTTATTAATGTTAATTACTTACAGTTAATAATGTTAATTACTTACAGCTATTAATGTTAACTCTTACAGTTATTAATGTTAATTACTTTTTAAATTATTAATTTTAATTACCTGCTTAATGAGAATAATCACTGAAAGATAGCCTAATTAACAGCCCCGAAATTTCTATGGAAATCTACCGCGATTTGTAGCTAAAGTAAAACCCTTTTTATGATTATTATAATGAGAACTTTCAATCAAATAAAACCAGGTTTTTCACGGGTACAGTGAAATTATTTGAGTAATATAAATAATGATGAATTATCATTTTTTGTTTATTTGTAAAGTTTTAACCTTCTTGGTACCTGTGATGGTGATATTGTAATAGTCCTCCTTACTGAACAATACTGATGTTACACTTTTATACATTATCAACAAGCGATATACTATAGTTTCGACTCTCACGTGTTTTCAATCACAATAAAACAAAAATAAGATACAGAGTACTTCAATATATACCCTTCTTAGACGATTTACTACTGATTTGTAGACTTGTGCCCGGTTTCTCAGTCGTTCAGTAAATCATTCAATAGTGGCTCTAAGGCTTGTTTCACTCATACCCAGCAGTCGAATAACCGTGTTGTTTACCCATCTGTAGGGATACTGTATTATATGGAGCGCTTCACACAACCCAATTTTTGAAATCAAATGATACAATGTAATTATGCCGGGTAAACAATACCGGCAACCTTGCTGCTGGGTATGCGTGAAGCAAGCCTTATGACCGTTAAATCAATAGCTACTTAATGATTGAGAACCCGGGCATGGGAGCCTCTCATAGGCCGAACTTGATTTTGGACGTCTGTCATTGGTTGATGCTAGACACGCCCATTAGTAACAAGAAATAGCCTACCAATAGGAAACACATTGGTTATTATCAGCCAATGACAGACCACCAACGTGAAGTTCGACTTATGAGATGCTTACAGTCTGTAAATCAATGGTATAACTCTGACACCAGACCTGAGCCAGCTAGATCACATGATATTAATATTACTATATTCAATTATAATTATTATAGTAAATCGCCTAAGAAGGGCAGGCCTATATGCCAGGATAATTTGTATTTTAGTTTTAGTTTTATTGAGATTGAAAATGACGTGGCAGTCGAAACTGTAGTATCTTGTATGTTAAAAATAAATTAAAATGGTTGCTACCAGTAGCCTATTATTGATTACAAGTTTTGAGCATAACAATTGAAAAAAAACGACAGGAGAATAAAATTTGTTAAAAATTAATTTAGAAACCATGAATGGGAGTGGATTTATGTGGTTCCAACGGTATAGCTTCCTTCTTTTTATAAATTTCTTGCAAAATAATAACTGGAAAATATCCAAATTTTCATCAATTCACGCGTCATTTGGATAGAAATTGAACCTCAATCGATGAAATTGAACCTATTGAACCGGAAACTATCAGATTAACCAGTAAAACAATCAAATTGCATAAACGATGAATTAAAAGAAATGAGATAAATTGTAGGCAACAAATCAATAATATCAAATTCTCGTGAAATTTGAAAACAACCTGATAAATAAAACAATGGACCAGCTTATCATGAGACATGGGAAAACTTTCGACAACTTTGCGATATTAACTTACAATCATTCTTGAGATTCAACGGCTCACTGAATCTTGGACCTTTTCTCGGGAGATATAACTTTAATAAGAGTGCGGTTACAACAAAAAAACACGCGTTGGGGATAAGAAAGCGATAAGAGAATTGTGAAAAAATTGGGAAAGGAAGAAAAAGAAGATGTGGGAAAAGAAGAAAAAATGATAAAAATTAGAAAAAAGAAGGAGAACAAGGAGAAGATGCCGGAGGAGATAAAAATTGAAATTGAAGCAAAACAGAAAAAAGTATTAGAAAATGACGAAAAGGAAAAGACGACGAATAAAGTCCATAGAGAAGTGATAGGAAGAGTGGAGGAGGAGAAGAAGAATAAGTAGAGGTAGGAAGAGCAGGAGGAGAAATAGAGGATGAGAAGAAAAATAAGTGGTAGGCAAGGCAAGGGAGGAAAATGCAGTATAAAATAAATGAAAAATGGGTGAAAGGAAGAAGATGCGGGAAGAAGAATATGCAGATTAGATTATTTAGAAAAGGAAGAAGAAGGAGAAAAGAAGAAGACAAAGAGAAAGAAAGAGACAGAAAAGAGAAAGCAGAATGAAAAGGAGGAGAAAGGGTAGGAGGAAAAGCAGAAGAAAAAACGACGACAGATAAACTTTATAGAGAAAGAGAAAGAAGAATGAAAAGAAAAACAAAAAGAAGAAAAAGAAGTAGGAGAAGGTATGAAAGAGAGATAAAAAATTGAGATTGAAGTAAAACAGAAAAATAAGTATTAGTAAAGAAGAAACAGAAAAGAAAAAGACGACGAATAAACTTCATGGAAAAGGAAGAAAATAGAGTCGTAGGAAGAGAAAGAAAGAAAAAATGAAGAAGAGGTAGGAAGAGCAGGAGGAGAAATAGGAGATGAGAAGTGGTAGGCAAGGAAGAGGAAAGAGTGGAATAGGAATATGCAGTGTAAAAGAATGAAAAATGGTTGAAAGAGATAGAGTGAAGAAAAAAAGAAATAGAAAATAGTGAAAACTAAGAAAGAGAAAACCCACAAAACAGAGATCGATTGGTAGGCTCCTAGTAACGATGAAATTAGAATAATAATAAAAGAACAAGAAAAAAGAAGTGAGAGAAAGAAAAGGAAAAGAGAGAACAAGATAACTAAAAAAGTGAAAGTCGCGACAGGAGAATACAATAGTAACTCCACCTCGTTCCTTGAATAGCCTACTCTCCAAATCCTAATAAAGATACTCCAGAATATTATGCTATTGTGTAAGCTACAATAAATTATGTATTTTACTGTTTAAAAAAATATTAACCAGTACTTTTTCAGTGTATTGCGTTTGTTGAAAATATATTTTTGGATATTTTGTTGTATTCTAATTTCCTTTCTTCTTGTTATTTCGGTCTATTTGAATATACAGTAAATCAAAGTTTCCACATTCAGTTCATTTTCCTAATTGAAATTTTCATTTTTATTCTTCATTTGTACTTTTCCAAACTTAGACACTGTTTATTATATCATTATTTTTTTGAAAATAAATTCAATTTTCATCAATTATTACTACAGTATTTTACAATCCATTCTTGACCTGTATCAAATTTATTTCCTTATTGATTAATTAAACATTGAGAGGCCTCCAAGAGATACGTAGAGGATTTTGAGTCTCAAAAACATTTTTCATTCAAAATCAGAAAATATGCGAAACACTGCATTATTCTACGAAATTATTTGATTTGATAATTCTTGACCTATCTATTCCATTGCATTGTAATCAATATTTTAGTTTGTCAATTTAATCTCAAATGAACAGGGAAAAAAGAAGAAAAACAAAAACATCTTTACAACCATTAGTGAGTTGAAAGATTGTGAAATTTGTGAGACCACATTGTTATATTGAATTATTTCAGACTTTTACCTATCTATTCCACGACAACAATAATTGATTATAAATTTAAGCTCAAATGAATAGAAAAGGAGCAGATAAACAGAAACTAAAACTTGTAGAATTAAGCCACACAAACACACAGTGAAAGTAAGAGATTTTTTTGAAATAATACCGATACAAAAACACTGGATTAATCTATAAATAGTTCTGTATTGAACCATATTTGGCCTGGACCTATCTATTCCATTAGATTATGATCGATACTTGATTGTCAATTTAAGCACAAATGAAAAAAAAAGATGAACAAAACTTTTAAGAAACACATCACCCATATAATGAAAGTATGATAATTTTTTACAAATAAAACCACTACTAAAAACTGCATTATCCTATAAATAGTTCTATATTTTTATAGATATTCTATCAATAGTTCTACATTGAACTATTTTAGACTTGGACCTATCTATTCTGTTAGATTATGATCAATAGGATACTTGATTGCCAATTTAAGCTCAAATAAATAAAAGATAAACAAAACTTTGAGATGTAAAGCACCCACACAATAAAAGTATGAGAAAAATACTCTTTCAAATAAAACCAACACAACGAAAGAATAAAATACCAGTTAGTACGTTGAAGTTAGGTCGAACCAGTCCAACACACTTACACAGAACTTTCTAGAAATGACGTACAAAACACGCGAAAAAATTCCACGCACACGTTTTTGAAATACTTTCAAATTTCTCAAAATACACGTTAAAACTCGCAAGGGCCTGCACGTGTTCTTGAAAGAAATTGGCGCAAAATCTATTCGCGGATTTTTGGGATTCGAAGCCAGCACTCTCGAGTACAAGTGTCTCGAACGGTGCCTTCTAGACAACTGAGAGCTGACCGGCAGTTGTCATCATTCGGAGCTGTACGGTGCTTCGGCTGTGGTCCATTACTCCCTCCCTTTCACTAAATCATCTCTCTCTTACACACTCACTCTCTTCCCCTAATTCTCTCTCTTCCCTCTCGCTCTCCTGGCGTCACCCAAACACAGCAGCATGGTCGCTGAAAGTAGTCACGCCAAAAACTAGCTGTATCTCGACAACAAAAACATTCACATCTAGTACAAAAGCACAAGAAGTGGAGGAATTTCACAACCAAAAGAGATGTTTGGTGACGTAGTCACGGTAGTGGTGCCAGAGGGACCAGAAAAATAAATTTTGGAATTTTTTAACAAGTTATGAGATAATTTTTGATGAAAAAAAAAGACGGAAATGGGATAGATAAATTCCCCCCAGAAACCAAAGAAATCTTGGAATTTTTTCACAAGCCTTTCGAAAATAGTCAAAGAATCAAAGGGAGTCAAAGGGGGATGAATCCCACCAGTGACAAAAGAAGTTTAAGAATTTTTTAACAAGCCTTGAGAGACAATTTTCGACCGCAGAAAAAAGGGCGCTAAATTCTTTAGAGACAGAAGAAATCTTGGAATGTTTTCACAAGCCTTTCGAAAATAGTCAAAGAATCAAAGGAGTCAAAGGGGGATGAATCCCACCAGTGACAAAAGAAGTTTTAGAATTTTTTAACAAGCCTTGAGAGACAATTTTTGACCGTAGAATAAAAGGGTGCTAAATTCTTTAGAGACAAAAGAAATCTTGGAACTTTTTCACAAGCCTTGAGAGATAATTTTTGACAATAGAGCCAAAGAATCAAAGGAGTCGAAGGGGGATGAATCCCACCAGTTACAAAAGAAGTTTTAGAATTTTTTAACAAGCCTTGAGAGACAATTTTTGATCGTAGAACAAAAGGGTGCTAAACCCTTTAGAGACAAAAGAAATCTTGGAATTTTTTGACAAGCCTTGAGAGAACATTTTTGTTGAGAGTTGAAGAAAATGTCTAGAATCGCTCAATAAGTGGTTTAAGATGGATTATTTTTCAAATTCTTTCATGGGGAGTACGTCCTGGGCCACCCCTTAGAAGAAATTAGTCATAGTGTCGGAGGACACGTTAATCCTGACAGTCAAGCACGTCAGAGGCCCTGAACGTCATTCAGGTGCGACCTGATAACTCTTGAAACCAGACCTGAGCCAGCCAGGTCACACGATTTTATTATTATTATCATCAGTGCATCTTGATAAATATTGTTAGAGGACAATATTTTGTTCACTGTTTCAAATGATTATTATAAAATAGCACATTATTATAAAGCTAATTAAATATCTAAAAGTTTGCTGACTTTTGAGTCACCATAGGTTTTATCAGGGACCCAAAAACTAGCTGTATTTGTTATCTTAACAACAGAAACATACACATTCCGTGGAAAAGCAAAAGAATATGAGGAATTTCACAACCAGATGAAATGTTTACTCAGGTTTGAGTCATGGTAGGTTTCATTGGAGTTTCAGGGCCCAGAAACTAGAATGATACATATAAAAAAAAACATTCACATCCACTAAAACGCAGTAGAAGAGATGTACAGTAGTATTCATATAACTTGGCAGCGTGTAGAAGATGGGAGGACTTGCTAGATCTGAACCCAACTGCTGCCAAGTTATATGTACACAGTAGTAATTTTACATCCAGAAGAAATGTTTGCTGATGTTCAAGTCATGATAAATTTCATCAGAACTTCTTAGGAGGGAACTGAGAAGAGGGAATAAGAGAATATCCTCGAAATTTATTTGGAAACTATTATTCATACAATTAAGATCTGTGGCCTCATACAAGCGACAACGCCCAAACTATCTCAGTCTTTTGATTATAACCCATTAATTATGTGATAGGTTGAGTGAAAAAGAGAGCCTTGAGTCCTAACTCCGCCCTTAATAACGAAAATTTATCTACCTTTTCGTAATTTTTCCTCTTTTGCTGTTGAAGCCCACATGAGTCTGAGACTTGTTTGGGTAATGATGTGAATTATAAAACAATAATGTTATGAATGGTGGATGGATCTACAGTTTTAAGTGGGTTCCGAACCACTTGATAAGTTATAATTAAGTTGGCAACATCATGTCATCAGTAGATGACAGTCACGATACTAGGGATCCGTTTCACAAAGTTTGTAACTAACAAGGGAATTTTGACATTTTTTCGTAAAATGTATTCTCCTTTGCTGATGAAGCCAACAAGTCTGAGACTTGTGCTTAGTTTTATTAATTACAAGTGTTAGTATGGTCTACAAACGTCGGAGCAAAGAACTTGGAAGAGTTAAAAACTCAATTATTCCAATAACGTATTAGCAACTGACTCCAAACTAGTTAGAAGCAGTGTAGTCTGTACAGACTAATTACTCGCTCACGGATATTTGAACTTGAATTCTTGAGATGATGAGTATTAAACTAGATTGATTAAGTACTAATTGAGTGATTAACTCACTGTCTCAAGAAAGTGTTTAAAGTTGCAAGATAGGAGAAAAAATTCGCTAAAAAAAGGCAAAGTAAAATTAAGAAAATTACGAAATGTTCAACTCATGATGTTTTCAAGCTTCAAAATGAGAAGAAATAAAAGAAAAAAGACTAAATGAGGCAAGATAAAAATGCAAAAAATTGACTACATATTCAAATTTTGGACTTTCTTAAACAAAATTCAATGCTCTACAACATTTTTCGTCAACATTTATGTGTTGGACTGAGTGTTAACAAGACAAATGCATCAAAACATGGAGATAACAATTTTTTTCAGGAAGAAGGTACAAATTTATGATTTTTGATCATCAACTGTCAATGAACGGCTGAACCGATCAGAGAGATTCATACATCAATCGACGCAGAATTTTATGTTCTCTAACTTCGAATAGAACAATATTTTCAACGCAGTGAATAGTTTTCGCGTTTTAGGCTTAAAACTAAAAAAAAAAATGCAAAATATGGGGGTTTTTGGGCCCCCGAAAGGTGAGGGCAGCCCAGAAGTGACCGCAAACTCAGGGAGCTCTTTTTTAGGATGCTTAAGAGTGAATGACTTGAGTAAAACTTTCAAATTTGTTGCTATTTTTGTTAAGTCTATGCCTTGACTGAAGAGTGGAGTTGATTATAGCATAGATTTCAGTTTAAAAAAGTCTAATTTACCTGCACTATGCTAAAGATTAGAGATGACTTTATAGTCTGGATTTCACAATTTTTAAAAACTTCAGTTTGCCTACATTAAGAGTAAAGTTGGCGTTGAAGCATTACAGCCTCGATTCCTACGTTTTGATTCATCAAACACTGCAAAGTGCAAAAAATAGGTGATGCAAATTCTTACCTCTATTGACGCAATGATCAATGCAGTATCTAACGCAATAATACTTGCAAATTACTTGAGTATTCACAATGAATGACTGTCAACTTACCTGCAAAAAAAGAAAGGAATAAATTAGTGGATGAATACAGAAATATCTGAGTGCAAAAACTACAAGGCATGCACAATTATTTACATGAAGTAACACTGATGTGCAAATTTTTGATAAAATATTACATTTGACTCACCTGATTCTACAGTTTACAATAGTATTTGAAAATGAAAATGAACATATCTAATAAAGGGTTGCCTGAAACTTGTAATTACAAGGAAGGTCTTGTATTTTGCCTATATTAAAAAATACATTAATTAATGGTGGAATTTCATCTTTATAAATGCTAATTATTTCAAAATAATATAAAAATTTACATAAATGTCATAATGTAAACACATAATCACATAAACCTAATAATTTTTAAACTTACTATGTACGTTTTACACTACTAGAACAACTTTTTATCAAAGTAAAATAAGACGTTAACAATTTTTTAAGTAAAATAAAACTTAGACGCTAAATAATGCTAGAGACCAAAGAAGAAACTCAAATACAGAAATAAAATGAAATAAACTTTTAAATAAGTCTGTCTTAGTACAGGAAATAGTCACTTATATTTTAAGTGAATTTCTTCAATACAAAGTGAGGGTGTTTAAAACACGATAATATTTCAGTTTAATAATACCAGTTGAAAAGAAGTTGTACAAATTTAAATTTATTTGTACAACTCACCCCCCCCATACAAATTTATTTTAGTTTAAAAAACAAAAAAATCAATAGAAAATAATAAAATTTTCTAATTTTGTACATTCTATTCCTAGTCTATTAAAAATCATTAAAAAAATTTTTTTTTTATTTAATACAGAAACATGAGTCCTTTTCAGAAGTTTATGCATGTATGCAACAATAATTAATTGCTTCATTAAGCAACGGTTTTGATTAGGCATTGATAAAGTCAGCTGTTCAACATTATTTTTTTAAATCTAATAACTAATTTATAAAGTAATTATTTTTAATAACTAATTAAATAACTAATTTATAAAGTAAACAGTCGTGGATAAATAAATTTGAACTATGACAGGACTATATTACTACTACTATCCTATACTAGAAAAGTTGAAGTAGTATACTACTACTACTACTACTGTACATGTCGATTTGGATTGACTAATGAAATGACCTGAGCTTTGGGACCCAATTAGAAAAAAATAAGATTGCTCTTGTGGAGTCGAATATAGATTTTGGTATTATACTATAAAGTACTGCGAAAGTTATTTGAAGGAGAGCACAGTACCAGAGGTAGTAAAAACAGTACAAGAAAAAATTGACACAACATTTTAAAGAAAATCAAAAACTGACCTCGCTTATCACAAAACCCAGTTATTTCCAATAACACAACCACTTGGACTGCTAAAAATTATAAACATAACCCTTCATAATCAATGACTACAGGAAGGTTTCTCCAACCAGAACTAGAACTGGTTCTGTCAAAATTGTAATGCCTACACTTGAATCAAGCCTATCACACAAATGAAATTTATGGATAATACATCACTGTCTCTGCTCTAATTAATATTTGGATGCAAGCTGAGAGATATATAGACGCATAAATAGATATATTTGGGTGTTATAAATGATCATATAGATTTTTGGCATAGATATATCTGGGAGTTATAAAAATGATTTGATATAGAAGTAGAGCTTGATTTCAAAGTGGTTTCAGTTCCGTCGTCCATATTGGTTCAGTCTTGAAACGAATTAAATTATTATTGAGAATCTGAGAAGAGTTGTTTGCCTAGAGATGATCAAATATAGCCAGGAAGCCTTATGCATTTCAGGTTGAAACGTTGTGGTATATAAAGTAGACCTATGTCCCGGAATAGATGGAATTAAGATATGGGTTGTGAAATAATTGGATTTGGATTCGATATGGAAGAATTCCATTACACTGAGAATAATACATATCTGCACACCCTTAGTTAAGAGTAAAATAGAGCTAAATATATCCCAAATAGATTTACCACTATTTCATCATTATATTCACTTTTTGAAAAAAGTATTTTTCACATGTGGACTATATTTTCAAGAACTTTCAATAAAATTGTATATATCTGTGCATCATTCATCTCATTAGTCATCACGATAAATAACTATCGCCACATTAAAAAAGTGTAAAATATGCTGTTCCTTGTTTTTCAAGCATTTAAAAAGTTCAATAAATTACAAAAGTATTCTATCAACTTTGGATAATTTTTCACTAACTGGAATAATAATCCAGCTGTATTATGCATTTCATTACTAGATTTTCCCCCCAATTCTATTACATTTAGAATTCTTCCTTATTGAAATTTTTGGTAATAAAATTATTGTTACGATAATTTTGAATTTTTCCTCACAGCTTCAAAAATGTTATGGATATACAAATAATGTAAATTATGTATGGAAAATGGGACTATATCTATAAATGCACCTATTTTATGGATACAGTACTGTATATTTAGGAATTGTAGAATTTCATAATACCGTATGCCATGAAACGGAATTTTCAACGCCAATTTCAATATTATAAAGTACGTTTTTACAAGAAACAGATTGCAGTAATTGCAATAATCTAATATAACCTGACAAATAGTGGATACATGTTATCTTTTGCAAACAATGGTTGAGTTCATGGGAGCCTTATCTTTTACCGGTAGATGGTATTTCACCGGAAACTAGGAAATAGACGCCTTAGTTTCTCGTAAAATTCCATTTACCGGTAAACGTTAAGGCTCCCATGAACTCAACCAATATTCTCATTATTTATCAAACTTATTTTCATCCCCGGAGAATGAGGCCTACATTCGTCTGAGACGTGTGCGTGGGTAATGAGTTGGATGATAGAGATTGATGAGTTAGATTACAATTTTAGTTGGGTTCCGAACCAACAGGTGATTTTTTAACAAATTTTCATTCAAACCAAACATTGCTCTCTGTAAATTTAATTTTCAATTTCCACCAAAACCAATAAATAATTATTATTCAAGCTTACAAATAAAGCTTTCTGAATCTTATTCTCGTCATATCTTTCTATCTTAAGCACATTAATTTGTTTCTAGGGCTTTTCTATCACGCTCTCTCTCCCCCTGCCTGCCACCCTTCCTCACACTCTCATTCTCTCTTTCTCTCTCTCACTCTCGCTCCAAAACACCCTCAAGCAGCAAACCACACAACCGGGTCACTACCATTGAACATTCAACCAGGAAATGCTGCCAGCCTCCCATAGGAATGATAAACTTGCCCCAGCTCAGCTACCACTGCTGCGAGGTCCAGGAAACACAGCAAGTAGGCCTACTGGCAAGTAGCGCAAGTATTCAAGCTACATTCGCCAGTAGTAGTCAGCTTTGAACGCCAAAACACGCCCATAAAGTCAGGCTAAATCCTGATCTTGCCGGCTTTAACCAAAGTCTAATTATAGGTTAGGAATTGTTAGGCATTGAATGCACATATTGGAGCGCTTGCATCATTATTATTGCTATTACCATTATTGAACCCTTAATCTGATTAATGCTATAGGGTATAGGATATATTTATACGCATGTATGTGTAAATATATATATATATAGTTCAATGTACAGATTGTATCAAGGTCACTGAGCTTACAGCGTAAATTGTACCAACCTTCATGTACCGGATGAACTAGATCTATATATATATATAGAGTAGTGAACATATACAGATATATATATAGCTATGATAATATAAGCTATATAGGTATTAGAATACATAAATATTAACTAAGTTAATATTATTAAATATTGTCAAGCTATGCCTAAAATAAAAAATATGAAAATCATTTATTTAGATAAGATCTATTCCTGCAAAAAAACTTGGTTTGTTTATAAAAAATGGAATCTTTGGTAAGTGGAAGTGTTTTTGTTTATAGAATGGCATGACTTTGAAAAGAGCAGGGCAAATAAAGGAAATAAAGACATTATAGGGGAATGTTATTCTAGCTTGAAATGTCTACTTTTTAAAATCCTCAGTTTTGGGGGCAAGGACCTTTTTATAAACAGTAAAGGAACGTTATTCTAACTTGAAATAGTTATTTTTTAAACCCTAAGTACAGGGACAAGGACTTTTTTTAGGTAATATCCCCCCGCCTAAAATAATATTTTTGTTTACATCCTTTGTTGATAAAAGCTTCTGAGTCGATATGTTTTGTTTATGGTGTGACTGCAAAATGTACAGGGCAAATGAAGGAAATGAACAATAGAAGAATGTTAATCAAGCTTGAAATATTTATTTTTAATCCTTACTTTGGGGGCAGGGACTTTTTTATAAACAGTAAACAAAAATTATTCAAGCTTGAAATAGTAGTATACCCATAGTATACGAGTGAGGACCTTTTATTTCAAGGTTAAATAACCCCCTCCCGGAATATTTTCTTTCTTTATATCCTTTGTTGATATATCCCCACGCTGAAAGATTCTAGGTTCGCCACTGGTGTGTAATGAGTAGTAATTATATTTTGTCGTTGAAGATCCATCTTGTTTACAATAATATAATAAACACTTTTAAGTGGAAATTATGACTCACGTTATGGCGTGATGGCCGTTTCACTCTGTTGTCAAGAGCATCGTCAGACGACCCACAGTACACTGATTTAAGGTACCTTACTGAATGATGGAGCAAAAAAAAAAAAAACTAAAGGAACCTGGTGGTTCGAAACTCGGTGGTTCAACTCATCAATCAACATGATCCAACTCATTAACCTCAGAAAGATCTCATACCTATGTGAGCTTCATCCTGAGAAAAAAATGTCACAAACACAAAACTGTAACATTTTTCAACCAAAGAAAACCATTAACTTGCTCCACATATTTAACAAAGAAATCCTCAGATTTTTTAAAAAACTTACGTCATGAAGCAACCAAATTTCATCACTCTTCCATCACTGGTTGCAATGCCTGCACGAATTGGCAACCGCGCATTAGGATTTATTTCACAGATTGCAATGTGAACCTTTTAATGGAAGCAAAGAGCACACCGTAAATGGCTGTTGGTTCACTTACGTGATCTGCCTGGCGTATCAGTGCAAAAGTGAAAGGTACTGAATGTATAGATATAAACCGGCTACGTTAATACACGTATGTAGATGTTTTTGACATGTATATAGATATATTGAGCCAGCAAATCCAGAGGTAGAGGTAAGTATGTGGACGAACAACTACTAGTATACGTGATAAAGTGCAGCAATGCAGTTCTACGTATCATTTGGGCTGGTTTAAGTCTCCTTAATTAAGAACTTTATCACCTGTAGGTTGAGAACAGTTTGCCTTCAAGAGGAATACATTTGAATTAAACTACGAAAGAATAGTTTGATAAAAATTCAACATTCTCATTTCATGGACACATGACATATGAGTGCTTATTCCCACATAATGTTATTTTACATAGTTTAATTCGATTTATTTATGGGAAGAAAATGGATGTCCTCCGAAGAATAAATTTATTCCATTATATCCAGCTACACTATATTCAAATATACCCGAAAGGGTTGTGTAATTAGATTAGATTAAATTTCTTTATTCATGTAAATTTAAAAATTTCGCATAATATGAGTAGTTAAAACAAAATTGTCAACATCACACAGATACTATAGTTGACTTATAATTTTTATAGTGCTAGAAATTGTTTACAATGATGTTTGTATGTGATTAAGCTCTGGTGATGACAATCTAAGAGATGCAATTACATGAAATGGTGAAGTTTGGACAAAGATTCGTCCATTCTTGACACTTAACCAGTAGGAGAGTACAGAAAACAAAAGTAAGAAGAATTAGTATAATCGACTATAAATTATCAATTCTTGATAATCACATATCAAAATTTGCTCAAGTTTATCGACCTAAACAGTTGTTATAACAATGAAAATCGAAATTTGACCGTTGGAGAACAAATTTCGAGATGTTTCTGCACAATAGGGTATGATTTTAATGTTTATTTGATGACAGGTAACGTCCAAAACAGTGAAATGAAACCGCTGGATCTTGTTTTATTGCAGTTTGATTCTAGCACAGCAGATTAACCTCTCAATACGTTTAGGTAGACGATTATGGAGAGGAGGAGGAGGAGGAGGAGGAGGAGGAGGAGGAGGAGGATGAGGAAGAGAGGGAAGAGGAGAAGAAAGAGCAGACGAATTGTTTGAAATAAATTTGATCATTTAAACTAGTATTGGAATAGTTTTTAAAACCTAGTTAAAGGTTCTAAAACGGTCAGTAGTCTGCCTTTGCCAATCAAATGCCAAAATTCAACATCTTCAGCCTTGAACTTGTGTTCATTAGTAATGAGATCCTCTGCAAAATTCGAGTCTCCGTTTTGGGGTTTCCTATCTCTAATATGTTCATTTATTCTATTATATTTTCATTGTTTAATGCCTACTTCTGTATTGTTCTTGTTTGTTACTTTTTAGTTCTTGATTTTAACACTGATTATTCTTTGATGGTCCTGCCACCAGTGGGTGCGACTTGTTAGGGCCTTCAGCCACTCACAGACCTTCAATGAAGGTCAGCCTATGAGAGGCACTTTCACCCTCAGCCAATAGTATCATTCTGTGTTTAGTATATATAAAGTTACTCTAATTTAGTACTTTAATTTTGGTTTGTTTGAGATTGATAATGGTGTAACAATCGAAAGTAGTATCTCACGGCTTTCAATAAATGTGGTTGACAATTCTTAAGACAAGTCTTATTATTCATTATGGAAATCTTCCACAATATCACCTTTGCCGCTACAAAGAAAAAAAAGAAGAAAAAATATTGATAAGGAATAAGGAATTAATATTTAAGTGAAGAACAAACTACATTAGAAGAGTAATTGAATGGGCTGAATACAATCTAAAGGATAGAAAAAAGCAGATTAATATCAACAAAAGCATAAGATTTAATTGAGAAGGAGATGGGGAGGAAGGGCCGAGGGAGAAGTGGAGGATAAGGATGAGGATGGAGAGGAGGAGGAGGAAGAAGAGACAGAATAGGAGGAGGAAGAGAGAGAAAAGGAGGAGGAGGAGTGGTGAGAGGAAGAACGAGAAGAGGTGGTGGAGGGGTAAAAAGGAGGGGGCGGAGCACAAGGAAGGGCTGAGGAAGAAGAGAAAGATATGGATAATGGTGGAGAGGAGAGGAGGAGGAGCAGGAAGAAGAGAAGGAATAGGATGAGGATGAGAAAGAGGAGAGGAGGAGTAAGAGGAGGAGAAGAAGGGCAACACTGATGAGAAAAAAAAGAGTCTAATAGATTTGTAAATAGGTTATGCCACGTTTTAGATATCTGAATCTAATTGCATCAGGCAACTTGCTAGTATGATACATAATATGTAAGAATATTATCCATTGTATGAACATTTTCCTAGGATAGAGGAAGGTGCTAACAAAAATTTCAAAGTGTAAGTTTGCCTAGAGCGGCATGCTATGTAGCACTGACCCTGAATGTTGAAAGGAGTAATATCAATGTTAAAAACAACTTATAATAATAAAAAATACCTTATTGTACCTGACTAGCAAACGGTATCTTATCAGATTGCAAACTCGCTAATTTATTACCCAGGAGACCAAGCGTGACCGACGAAATCTAATAAAAAATTTACTATTTTATTCATTTTTTTCATACATCTTACTATTTTTCTCTTACGAGTTGTATTTCCTGCATCACGTACTATTATATATACTACAGTACTATATTCATGACTTGCGTGCCTTACCGTTACGATAACACGTACGGTAGTATAATAAAATATCAATCAGAATAAAATCTCAAATTCAGAATTTTCCGTGTTGAAATTGAAGGTAACATTTTATGGGTTTAAAACACTTACGGAAGAATGGGAATTGCGTTTGTTTAGCTGTTGATAACGAGAAGGTATATGAAATAAAAAATAAATAATACATGTAGATAAGCTGAGCTCAAGATTAAATTTAAAGGCTAAGCAAACGATTTCGAATAATTGACGATTTGCTAATTCTAGCCACTTCACCCGAGTTCTTCTCTATCTTCTTATTCTTCTTCTGACCCTCCATCTTCTTTTCCTTCTTCTATATTTCTTCTTGTCCTTCGTCTTCTTGACCTTCTTCTCAACCATCTTCCTCTTCTTCTCCTCCTCCACCAACTCCTTCTTCTTCTACTCCTCTTCCATTTTCCTCTTTCATCCTCTTTCACACCTCGTTCTCCATCTTTTTTCTTCTTCTTTCTCCATCTCTTCTTCTTCTTTCTTCATGTTCTCCTGCACCCACTCTCCCTCCACAACCATCGCCTCATTTCTCCTCCTCCTGTCTTGTTCTTCTCCTCCTCCTTCTTCTCCCTCTTTTTCTTCTATTTTGTTCACCTCCTCCGTCACCTTCTTTAACTTCTCTTCTTCTTCTCATCTACTCTTTCTTCTTCTCTTTCTTTTTTCTTCTCAATGTTCTTCTCCCCCTACTCTTCCTCCTCCAACATCCACTATTTTATTGATCTACAATTTAATTTTTTTCTCTTCCTATATCTTCCTTTTTTCTGTCTTCATCATCTTCTTTTTCTTCTTCCCAACTAATACTTATTTTTCAACATCAGGAACCATAAATTTTCTTTCCAAATTTATTTTCTCCAAATTTCGTACCCAAACCAAGACCTGTAATTCTTATGTGCTACTTCTGCATCTTCTCCATGGAAAAATACCCCCTAATGAATAGACTTTAAAATTCCTATAATTATTTTTTTGTAATCAATTCGATCCAGTCCAAAGAAAATTAAAGCATTCAAGTATTATAAAAGAAAAAAAAATTATTTCATTATTATCTATTATTGGTTTCTCCAAGCTAAATGCAAAGGTTTAAAACACGACTCACCTAATAGCACGTCTAAGCTAAGTTGAAAACACCCTTTTTGTTAGTCTAGCGGTAAAAAACGCGATCACAAACCAAAAGGTACCGAGTTCGAGCTCCAAAAATCTTCAACATTATCCGTTACAATTCACCAAAATACTGGATTCAGCTTCACGGTTATACAGAACTTATTGACGAAGCATGGAAACGAAAGAAATAAAAGATAACAATGTATAGAAAGGAAAACAACGAAAAAAGGTTCAACGGAAGAAATAAAACACAACCGAATTATAAAAAAGGGAATAAAGCAAAGCAAAAATTGATGAATGGGGTACAGCAAAGGCTATGAGTAACCGTACCAACCGCTTGTAACAGGATGGAAAAATACTGTAACATTATGATATTACAATGTTGGCAATAATGCATTATTCACGCCAAGGTCATGGTGACAAAAGTTAATGGAAGTGGGATGAACTACGAGAAAAAGAGAGAATGATTAGAAGAGAAGGATGATGATTGAGAAGGATAGGGGGAAGATGTGGACGAGTATGAAGAGGAGGAGGAGGAGAAAAAGAGAGCATTAAAAGTATGACAGTTGAGAAAAGTGAATGAACAGAGGTGAGATTAGCATGACGAAGAAATGGGAGGAACGGAGAAGATAAACAGACAAAAGAATACAAAGAAGAAAGGGGAAACCATGTAGACGAAGAGAAAAGAACGTACAGAGAATGAGAAATAGGAGAAAGAGCTCTCACAATAGAATGTGAAGAAGATTAAAGAAATGATAAATAGAAAAAAGCAAAAGAGAGACGAAGGAATAGGACAAGTGAATAAGAGAATCAGAAAAAGGAAGAGAAGAAGAAGGAAATAAATAAGTAGAAGGAGAGGAATGAAAAAGACAAGAGAGGAGATAAGACAATAAAGAGAGAAAACGAAAAAGGAGAATAAGAAAGAAAATGTGAGGAATAAAACATCAGCAAGTAAAAACAGAAGAATAAATAATGAGCAATGTAGTACAAGAATTTCAGTAGGACCACTGGAAATTTTCAATAAAGCTTATTGATATACTACTAGTGAATAAAGAGGTAATAGTAGTGAATAAAGAGGTACTAGTAGTGAATAAAGAGGCACTAGTAGTGAATAAAGAGACACTAGTAGTGAATAAAGAGGTACTAGTAGTGAATAAAGAAGTACTAGTAGTGAATAAAGAGGTACTAGTAGTGAATAAAGAGGTACTAGTAGTGAATAAAGAAGTACTAGTAGTGAATAAAGAGGTACCAGCAGTGAATAAAGAGGTACAAGTAGTGAATAAAGCGGTACCAGTAGTGAATGAAGAGGTACTAGTAGTGCTAAAGAGGTGCCAGTAGTGAATAAAGAGGTACTAGTAGTGAATAAAGAGGTACTAGTAGTGAATAGAGGTACTAGTAGTGAATAAAGAGGTACTAGTAGTGAATAAAGAGGTACTAGTAGTGAATAAAGAGATAATAGTAGTGAATAAAGAGATAATAGTAGTGAATAAAGAGGTACTAGTAGTGAATATAACAGATAAAGTGAAAGAAAGAGAAGAAGCTGAGAAAAACAAAGGAATGGTGGTAAGAAGGGGAAAGAAGAAGAGAAGGAAGATGAATAGCAGAGATTTTACACAAAAATAACTAGGTGGAGTAAAATTAGATAGAAATTAAACAGAATTAGAGAATTAAATAGAAACAGAATAACAGAATGAGGTGGAGGACGAAGAAGAGAATTAGAAGAAAAGATAAGGAATAAGTAGGATGATGATAATGATGATAAGTAAGACAAGCAGAACTGAAATTATAAAAATTTTAACAGAAGTCGGATAAACTAACAAGAGAAGAGAAAAGAGATAAACAAGAAGTTACAAAAGGAAGAGAAATAAAGATGGAAGAATAGTGAGTAGAAAGAGGAATAAAGAAGAGGCGGTGCGAGTGAGTATGACAGTAAAGTAGTTGAAAACCGGAAGTGTACATGTCAACTGAGCCGGATGGGTGGACATGGACATGTAGTACATAGCGATGAATAGTGTGTGAGAGTGTGAGTGAAGGTGACCCTTCCATTAAATGCGCATACAACATTATTAATTTTTTCAATGCGAGTCGAATGGAAATCAGTTTTTATTACCATTGAAATCATTTTTTGCATTTCATTACTGATGACTGAAGCGTCAACTTTTCATTGTGAATTGATTATACGGTTGTGCCTGTTTTACTATGCTGAATACTGTATAGTGCATAAGTACAGGGTTACTATAAAAGAATCATCGGATTTTAAAAGGCTGTATTTAAAAAAGTAATACACATACAGTAATGAATGATACATGAAAATAATTAGTTAAAATTTCCGAGTTTTAGGTTAGCTGCTGTAGTTGAAAGTGGTTGCCGACAGATAGCAGCACCAGCTCAGTTTTGAAAATGGCATCTATGCAACAGAAATCATTCTGTGTTTTAGAGTATGCAAAATGTTTATCGGTTGTTACCGTGCAGCGTTCGTTCCGGAGACAGTTTGAAACCGAACCACCAGGCCACCAAAGCATTCTACGATGGTATCGACAGTTTAGAGACACAGGCTGTTTGTGCAAAGGTAAAAGCACCGGACGTCCAAGCGTATCTGATGGAACAGTAGACAGAGTTAGGGAGTGTTACATGCGTAGCCCAAAGAAGTCAACTACCCGCGCTAGTAGGGAACTCAGTATTCCACAGCAAACTGTCTGGAAGATTTTGCGAAAACGATTATGCATGAAACCGTACCGTATAAAGTTATTACAAAAATTACTCCCAAATGATCTTGCAAAACGATTCGAATTTTGTTGTAATGCCTTGCATAATGCTACGGAGGATGACGATTTTATTGGCCGTCTTGTGTTTAGTGATGAGGCGACATTCCACTTGAATGGTAAGGTGAATCGCCATAATGTTAGGATATGGGGTACAGAACAACCTCTTGTTGTAGTGGAACATGAACGCGATTCGCCCAAACTTACCGTTTTTGGCGCAATTTCAAAAACAAAGGTGTATGGGCCGTTTTTCTTTATGGATAAGACAGTAACGGGTATTTCATATCTCGATATGATGCAATTATGGTTGTTTCCACAACTGAAAGAAGACTCCAATAACTTTGTATTCCAACAAGATGGAATACCATGCCTCACTGGCATGCTGAAGTACGAAGTTACCTAAACAACGAACTCCCGCAACGCTGGATTGGGCGATGTGCAGATGAAGACTTAGCGCTCTTTGCATGGCCTCCCAGATCTCCAGATCTCACGGTCTGTGATTTCTTCCTTTGGGGGTACGTTAAAGATTTTGTTTACGTGCCACCACACCCAACAACTTTAGATGAGCTACGGGAACGCATTACAGCTGCATTTATGATCATCGATAGGGAAATGTTAACACGTGTGTGGGCTGAACTAGATTACCGCTTGGATGTGTGCCGTGTGACGAAAGGGGCTCATATTGAACATTTGTGAAGGTATGTCTAAAACTCAGACATTTTATAATTATTTTCATGTATCATTCATTACTGTATGTGTATTACTTTTTTAAATCCAGCCTTTTAATATCCGATGATTCTTTTATAGTAACCCTGTACAATGATTTATGGTTATTGGTTACACATTGTTTTTACATTATTAGAAAGTTTTTAATTATTATTGTAGAATGAGTGGTAAGAATCATTCATCTTTTTGTCATCAATATTATAGTAGCCTAAAGAAAACAGCATGATGACAAAACATCAATGTTGGTGTAATGAATGAATCAAAAGTATGAAGAGATGCATTCAAAACCACCAAAATTTATCAAATTTATGAGAATGCGCAGGGTTTTTGGTCATAATTTTTTATAGAAGTTTCTTGTATTGAATATTATTAGAGCTTCCAATGTTATCTATAGCTGTGGGGAAAATTGTTTTCTTCAATTATTTTGTGAAATATGGGGGTTCAAGGTAGAAATTTTTCGATTTTTAGGGGAAATTTATCTCACATATGAGTGATTTTAAACTTGTGATAAATTTTCCATAACTAGAAGACACATTGAGGAATAAAATGACATATTTTTATTTCAATCTAACAAAAAGCTTTTTCAAAATTGAAATTTTTTACAGGTTTAAAAAAATGAATTTTGAAAAAACTAATAGCTTGATTGGAGTAAAAAATATGCCATTTTATTCCTTCAGGTGTCTTACAGATACAGAAAATTTATCAAATGTTTAAGGTCACATGTAGGTGAGATTAATTGCCCCCCAAAAACAAAAACAAAAAAAAATGTTTACTTTGAACCCCCATATTTCACAAAAATATTGATAAAAAATCTTTTTCTTACTGAAATGGGTAACATTTCAAAACCCTAGTAACATCAAATGCAATAAACTTCGAAAAAAAATAGTAGGTGAGATTAATTGCCCCCAAAAACAAAAAAATGTTCACTTTGAACCCCCATAATTCACAAAATAATTGATGATAAACATTTTTCTTACAGCAATAGATAACATTTCAAAACCCTAGTAACATCCAATGTCATAAACTTCGAAAAAAATATGAACATACCCTGCGCACAGCCTTTTAAACCATGGAGTTATAAGAAAGGAAAGTGGAGGGAGCATGAAGTCTGAAAGTGATGCTGAAGTCTAACCATACCCAAACAAGATATTTATTATTATTATTATTTTTGTTACCTCATCTTCTCTACAATTATAATCATATGTTTCAACTTTCAATTACTGTAGCCTGCAAAAGCATTCATTACAATCAGTGACACCGACGCTATCTCCCTTGGCTAATGCGTAGTAAGGGCGCTCATCTCCAATTGACAACTTCTCCTACGGTCACGGGTTCGATTCCCGTTTAGCCTGGCAAATTTTGTGTAATCATTCACATCGTTACCCATGTTAAAGCATCAGACTCATGTGGGGATCAACGGAATAGAAAGTAGTAGGATAGTGAGAAAAAGACAATGAAGGAAAAACAAAGATTGGAAAAAAATGAAGAAGAAGGAGGAGAAAAAAGGAAGAGGAAGAAGATGAACAAAAGAAAAATGTCACATCAACAGGAAAAAATGGCAATGAAAAATAATTGTGAAGGTGCTAATAAGCACATGAAGTTTCTACTTCAATTATTTGCAAATTCTTGTATACTGTTATAATATAACAAAAGCAGCACATTTAAAAAGATCGAAGGTCAAATCAAATTAATCAATCACATATTATAAAGACTTTTCAGCCCCAATCTACAATCAGCAAGGCCTAACGGCAAACCTAACTATTAGGTTGATTAAACCTTAACAAAAGATTCATTATTGCAGGGTGTAGCCTCTATTTAACAACAACGCAATACATTTCAACAGGAAACATCTGACATTTTTAAAGGTGTGTTAACGATTGATAGATCTATTAACTACTAGTGGGAACTATTGAACTGAGATTCGACAATGGATTTCAATTAATAATGGATCTGATTTAAAAAAATGAAAGAACTGCTACTTTTAGTACAGTATATTATAGTAGAGCAGTAAATAAGCTGTTCAAACTAAAAAGGTTCTGAGAAGTAAAGTATAGCAGTAAATGAACAATTCAAATAAAAAAAACTTTTAGTGCAGTATTTGCGCAGTAGAAATTTGAATAAAAACTTCAAGAAATCACAGAAAAAACTTTCGAAATCAAAACTGTCCTAACCTCGAACGGATTATTAGAAAAAAATATTATTATTTCACTGGGGCCAGTAACACAACATGGAAGTTGCCTACAGCATTCAATTGAGAATTCAAGAAAGCTTGTAACATTTTTCAATTATTGGAAGTATTTAAAAAAAATCAACAAAACATGAAGTATCAAACAGAGAAATTTAACTTTTTTTCTGAGGATGAAGCCCACATAGGCCTGAGACCTGTGCGTGGGTAATGAGTTGGATGATAGTGATTGATGAGTTGGACCTACAGTTTTAGGTGGGTTCCGAACCACCGGGAAGTGATTTTACAGCAGAGAACAGTGTCTTTTATGCTGGCCAATCTAATCGGTTACCGTTACAAAGAGGACCTACGAGAACGCACTAAAATAGTAAAATGTTACACTTGAGTATTTCGGTTATAAGTTACTAGTGAACAATAGTCAAAATTATAAAACTTTACAACTAAATAAATAGATGAGTAGCCTTCATTTCTAGCATTTCTTCCACTCTTGTCTGTTTCATATGGAAGTGATATCCGTGAACCACAGCAGGTATCCGTTCAAACAGATTAGATAAGAAATGCTCTTCTGGACCCTCTCTGTAAGGATGACCGATTGGATTGGCCAGTAAAAAAGACTGTTCTCAGCTGTAAAATCACTTGCGGGTGGTTCGGAATCCACCTAAAATTGTAGGTTCACCATGTTTCTATTAACATGGCTCAAGTGGCGAGGTGGAACTACCCGTAGGATCTACCCACCAGTAAAAGCCTTTACTCTTTCTTTTTTGTCTATTTCAACTATTTTGCCTTATGAAGTACTTACAACTACTATTTCATCTTTTCTCACTTCTTTGTTATACAGTGTAAAGAGGGTAACAAAGAAGTTATTAATAGGAACCGAAAGTGCTATAATGCAGTCAAATTTTAGGGGCACGCGGGGGACGAAGGGCCGAAATCAAGCGATTCTTCATTACGGACGCTTTAACTTGAAAAAAGAAGAAAATCATACCATACCGTGCAAAAATCTCAAAATTGGTTCTCCTAAATTTGATTAGAACACTTAGGGCAATGGCGCACTAGCGCGACCACGTCCATTTGAAAGTTGTGCGACCATGTCCAGTCTTATTTTGTGCGACCGATAGCGCGGCCCTTCTTGGTTGCATACTGCTTTTTGACTGAAAGATATTCCAGTTGCAAAATCTTGAGGAGATAGCTGTGGTAGCACATGTGTACAGAAAATTCATTAAAGTTAAAAGAAAGAAGAGGGCAGTTCTCCACACTTTTTGGCGAACTACGGCAATACGACGAGAAATTTTCTAATTATACAAGAATGTCTGTTGCCCGTTTTGACGAATTGCTAAAAAGGATTACAGACGATACAAGGGGAATAGATACATCAATACCAAACACAACCTGACCAACATGCGATCAAAGGAAAAATTTCTGGACGCGCGACCAGCTTGCTCGGTCGTGGTCGCGGAAGCCAAGTGCGCTATGACCGATGCTTGGCTGTGCTAAAACTGGTCGCTCCTACTGGTCGCGATCGCGGTCGTGGTCGCTCTAGTGCGCTATAGCCCTTAGACCAACGTTGACACGTGATTATCACGAATTGACAAGTGATTTATTCATTTATTTATTTTAACAAAATTACAATGAATGTGAAGGCGTAAGAGTCAAGTCCAAAACTGTTCTCTTCACACATTTTGAATATGTTATAATGTCCAAAACATTGAGGTTAATTTTAATGCTGAAAATTTAAATTTTCATAATGCTGAAAATACTCCCCTCAAAAAATAATAAAATGATTCCTCTTCACTTGAAGGCAATTAATTTGAAAGTTCACTCAAAACTAAACACTGAACCCCGTAAATAAAATCGAATTCTCAGGTTAGAGAACATTTCAAGCAATCTTTATTGACTAATTAAACCCATTTTTACAAGTCCAACTTGAAAAATGGCGTACCAAATAATGGAAAACGAAGCGCAAATTTTCGTGATTTTTCCAAATACAGTATTCTATTTACTATATTCCACTACAAATACTATACATATACAAATACTATATTCCAGTAGTTCCTCCTAAAGTCAATTATTTTTTCAAAATCCTTGTCACTATAACTATTTGATCTGAGAGTTGCTAATCTTGCTAATCTAAATTACAGTACTGTAATTTTTAAAAAGGATTTGTACAGCTTTCTAGTTGAGAAGGGTTATTGTTGTGTATAAGAGTTTCAAAATGACTATCATACATGACATAATGTATTAAATGCTTAGTTGTAAGTCTAGAATTGTTACTAATATTATTCAACTTTGTGATGCTCTGTCTTTATACTGTGTTGAATAAATACATATTCTATTCTACCATCCATATCCATTGTAAATTTGTGCAAATAAAGTCATCTGAATCTGAGTTCTAGCTTAGAATCTAACACATGTACAAGTAAATACAAGAATCTATCGTACAAAAAGGACGTTGAGATGTATTACTATTGTAATTCAATAACGTAGAGAATTTTCCGATGAAGTTTATTTATTTATTCAAGATCAACCCTATTTTCTCAGAACATGAGTCAAACGAAAAGATGGAACTAGAATCTTCCCATCAGTAAAATTTTTACTTTATTTTGGCTTAAATATGTATAGCAGGCGCTGCGGTAAATCGCCGAATGCATGAGTTTATTTTGACTGTTTAAAGTTTTTTATTTTGTTTATAAAATTGTGCAAGCCATCACTACTGGTTCAGATGGCTAAAAGTTCCAAAAAAAAATTTATACTGTGTCTCGTTTTTTGTAAAACTTTAATGGAAATAAATTTTACTTAAAAAAAATTCATACACTATATATATATTTTTTATATTCAACCAAACATAAAAATCTACTCACAAAATGCCTGTGTATTTTGTCCTTGAACCGGATGACCCCCTTCCAAATGCCATGAAACAGCTTCCACATTCGATCATGCACGAAACCATGATCAGAACCATGGTGACGGTTCATCTTTTTTGACGACGACTTACGCAGCATCGGTTTTGATTCGTTCATTTTCAAAATTATAAACCACGAAAACCTTTTTAAAGTTTCAGAAGCAAGACCGAAAAATAGTTCCTTGATATTGTCTCACTGAAGAAAGTTGTCTTTCCAAACTATTCCTAACAGTAATCTAGAAAATGTCTAAAATGTTGATTTTGAACTTGAAAACTTCTTTTGTAAATTATTCTTAACAGCAAACTAGGAAATGTGTTAAACTTGAAAATTTCACTCTTGATAGTGAACAAATCTCTACAGGGACGAGTTCCCGTAATTAGTCAAAAACATTTTACTAAGTTATAATATAGGCTAAAACAAACAAATTTCATCATAAAATGTTTAGCTCATACAAAGTATTATATAATTCATATAAATCCTTAAGATGTATTGTATCATTAATGTGTAATGTACATTGCTTAGTTTTCTATGAATAATTATGAGTTCTAAGTAATTATGAGTTATAAGTATAAACAATATGAGTTCTGTTTGTATGTTACATGGTGATTGGTGGTGATTGGTCATGCGGTGAGCGTGGTGTTCAAGTGATCGTGATGTTCAGTCACGACCGCTCAAGACTGCGCTTGGATGGGTGACCGTGCTTCAATGACTTGATGTTACAAGCTTTATTATCACTTACCCGGTGGTTCGGAACCCACCTAAAATAGTAGGTCCACCATGTTCCCCGTAACATGGCTCAAACGGCGAGGTGGAACTACCCGTAAGGGTCTCCCCACCATTAAAAGCCATACGCTTATTATTATTATGTTACATAAAAAGCAGGTTTCATCTATAAAATGGTTTGAGATATCAAGATACAAGTGGTTTGTAAGTTCAATGATTTTATTAGTGTACATCTTAAATAAGAGTTGATAAAATACTTACAGAAACAAGATGGCGGCCATTAAGAGATTTTAAAGCATTATCATTTCAAGGGTTTTAATATTTTGAATGACTGCTATTTTGTTTCTGAAAATGATATTATTTTCAACCTTCTATCTAAGATTTATACTAATAAGAATAATAAACATAATAAACTTCCTGTTTCAAATTAATATCTCAAATTATTTTGTAAACAAAAATTATTTTATATAAAAACACCTACACAATTAACTCAGCAATATAGAGCTCAACATTATACGATGAAATTTATTTTCACCTATATTATAACTTGGTAAAAATTATACTCTCTATAAAGGCCTAAACTTGGAACTTGAAACCTTCTGACTTTGTACCCGTAAAATGCTTCATTATTTTTCACACATTCACCATTAGGTGAAAATTTCAACAAAATTAAAGAATAATTAAACATAAGAAAAATTCTTTAATATCTTGGATTTCTTGTTCCATGACGAACTGCGTTGTTAATATTAACTTTTCAAGTGAATTCAACGACTTGCAGTCATTTGAAAAGTTAATCTTTAATATCCTATACAAAATTTTTAGCACACGTATAATTCTTGGAAAACTAGTCCTTGGTTTCCAACAACGCGGAATAAGACAGACGGGTAGTGGACAAGGCCGAAATACACTACAATTTATGTTTTCTATATAGGTTACGGTTGAGTGTTTTAGAATTATTTGACTATTCATTATGTAAAAACATGCTATGCAGAACTGACAATTATCTGAATCAAAGTATTTGACGCTGTTTTATCATATAAAAATGACGCTGTTTTATTATTTAAAAACTGAATTATTCAAGTTTTGTGCAGATTAGAAAACATTTTGCGATGATAGTATCAAAAACAAACTAAAACGACGCTGTTTTATCATTAAAAAAACTTAATTATTCAAGTTTAGTGCAGATTAGAAAACATTTTGATGTCTAAATTCTTAAACTCAACTTCAACTTATATATAAAACACGTCGGGATGGAAAATGCGTATATCAACTAAATTATTCAAGTTTTGTGCAGATTAGAAAACATTTTGATGTCTAAATTCTTAAACCCAACTTCAACTTATATATAAAACACGTCCGGATGGGAAATGCGTATATCAACTGAATTATTCAAGTTTTGTGCAGATTAGAAAACATTTTGATGTCTAAATTCTTAAAATTAACTTTAACTTATATATAAAACATGTCGGGATGGGAAATGCGTATATCAACTGAATTATTCAAGTTTTGTGCAGATTAAAAAACATTAACTTTTCATGTGAAATTTAACGACTTGCAGTCTATTTGACTGAAAGTCGTTAAATTTCACATGAAAAGTTAATATTAACAACGCAGTTCGTCATGGAACAAGAAATCCAGGAATTAAAAAACATTTTGATGTCTAAATTCTTAAAATTAACTCTAACTTATATATAAAACACGTCGGGTTGGGAAGTGCGTATATCCCAGCCTTGTCCGCTGCCCGCTTGTCGGAATCCGTGTTGTTGGAAATCGAGGTTAACAAAATCAACGTAATTTCAAGACCTACATACTTAGTTCCCTACAAAAATGCTTCAACAACCTACACAAATTCAAACACTTGTCCTATTTCGAGACAAACTTGACAAAATCAGAAAAACAAAATCACAGGAACAAATGAAACTAAATATTCACTCCGAAATTACGCAGCTTTGCGCAAACCTAACAGAACAGAGTTCCGTTCCATACTGATGCAATTTAGTCGGAAAACACCGTGAGAATGGCATTCAACGATTTTAGTTAACTATACCTATATATAGAGTTATTCTATATAGGTGCTATATAGCACAATAGATATAGATATAGGCTGAAGGCTATGCATTTGACCTTGAATGATACGATGAGCACACTCCAACTGAGATGAGCCTCTCTTTTCAAGCTAGTAGGCTAAAATCAGCTCATTGAACTTAGGCTCACAGATAACAGTAGGTGAATAAATTATAAGACTGGTATAATTAACATCTACTTGAAAGTTGTGGATTCACATGTAAATTTACCCCATAATGTGTTGAGTTAGTAGAAAGAAGAAATATGAAAGAACCGCAGAAAAAACTTCGAAATGATTTCAAGTCAATATGTTGTTGAGCAAGTAGAAATAAAAAATATAGAAGGACCGTAAAAAAGATGATTATATCTTTTTGAATAAATAAATAAGATGATTAGCAAATTTCCCATCTAGTTGGCGGATTCAAGAAAAATTATCTCAATACTAGAGAGTTTTAAGCAAGTCTACATTGAAACTGTGCTCAGGGGTGTTGTCCATAATTTTTTTCTAAGCTTCTTGTATTTGATATTAATTGAAATGTTATCTATTGCCATGAGAAATAAATTTTTTCATCAATTATTTTATGGGATATGAGGGTACAAAGTTGAAATCTTTCGGTTTTTGGGGACAGCTGATCTCCCCTACAAGTTATTTTAAAATTTTGATAATTTTTTTTATAAATAAGACATTGAGGAATAAAATTAAATTTTTATTTCGATCAGACAATTGGTTTTCTCAAAAACAATTTTGAAAATCTGGAAAAATTTCAGTTTTTCAAAAAATAATTTAAAAAAACTTAAATTGAAATAAAAAATGTCATTATTGTCCCCAAGGTGTCTTTCAGTTATAAAAAAATAATCAAATGTTTAAAACAACAAATACTCGGTGAGTTCAGATGCCCCCAAAAACCGAAAAATTTTAAATTGAACCCCCTATTTCAGAAAATAATTTATAGAATTAATCTCAATACAATAAATAGATAACATTTCAATACCTTAACAATATCAAATACAAGAAATTTCAAAAAATAATTATGACCAAAACCCGGCGCACAGCCTTAAGGTTTGAATGTTTAAAATATGCGTAAAACGGTTAGTACAGGGTGCGGCAGGAAGGATGGATGTTTTTAGAACAAATAGTATTCTGATCTGGGTAGTCGGATTGGGCCAGCTGAAGTGAACATGTGTTTGGTAGATCATACCATTTTTTCTAGTCATTGTTTAGTCGGCATCATGGATTCGTGGAATGTGCAACATCGTGTGTTTACTTACGACAGTTTTGTGCGTAATAATGAGAGTATCATTACAGTTCAGCGCGAGTTTCGTCGTCATTTCAATCTTGCGAGAAATGACAGTGTACCCACTCGTAACACCATTTTACGTTGGGTAAAATCATTTCGTTCAGTAGGAACAGTAATGAATAAACGACCACCAGGGGCTCATCGCACTGTACGCACTCCACAAAATGTGGAAAGAGTTCGGCAAGCCATACTCCGTAGTCCTGATCGATCTGCTAGGAGACATTCTTCTGAACTGAACATCAGTGATCGGTCAGTAAGGCGTATTTTACATAAAGATCTAGGATTTCATCCCTACAAAATGGCCATGGTTCAACAATTGAATCCTGACGATTATGTAAAGCGGCTGAATTTTGCTCGAGAAATGGAGGCCATACTTGACCAAAATGAAAACATCATTTTGTTTACGACAGATGAAGCACATTTTCATTTGAATGGTACCGTTAATCAGCAGAACTGTCGTTATTGGTCAGATGAAAATCCAAAATTAATGCATGAGAGACCATTACACAGTCCCAAGGTGACAGTTTGGTGTGCTGTGAGCAGTACAGTTGTTATTGGTCCATACTTTTTTGAAGACGACAACGGGACCACTGTAACTGTAACCTCAGAACGTTATAGACAGATGTTCACTGAATTCTTCCTACCTGAATTAAGAAGGAAACGTATTCCTATCCGGCAAGTATGGTTTCAGCAGGACGGGGCGACAGCTCACACAGCAAGAAATTCAATGGAAGCAATTCGGGCTGTTTTTCGTGGTCGCATCATTTCTCGGTTTGGTGACATTGATTGGCCTCCTCGTTCTCCAGACCTGTCCATGTGCGACTACTTCTTGTGGGGTTTCCTGAAGTCACGTGTTTACCAGCATAAACCACGTACACTTCAAGAACTAAGGGAAGCAATTCGAGAGGAAGTCGAACAAATTGGCAGGGCAATGTTAGAAAGAGTACAAACCAACTTCCGAGAGCGGCTTGTAATGTGCATCGCTGAAAACGGCCGTCACCTGTCAGATATTGTTTTCAAACATTAATTTTCTAAAATTGTAAGATAATGTGAATATTGTTCTGTAAATAAATATTTTTTTTATGCACAGGTAACGACATATTACTTTTTCGAAAACCGTTCATCCTTTCTGCCGCACCCTGTATAAACGGTGCCGTGGGTATGAAGCCTGCCTAGAACCAAAGAATATAATATTATTAGAATGAGAGGGAAGAGAAGGGTATAAAGTAATAGAGGATGAGTGTGTAATATATGTGAAGAAGGTAGTATACACAGCGCCGTGGGAGAGTAATATGCCCTGAACCATACACTAGTGGTAGTTTGCTAATTTTTGAAGTTTCCATTTACTATCTATATGCCTGAACTCTGAACAAAAAATTCATTACAACTTTAAAACTTCAAGTTTCATTGAAATAATTCCAATTTTTGTATAAATTTGCAAGAATCAATAGGCCTTTTGGTCAGCGGTGGTTTAGTCGGTTACAGAGCTTGTCTCTGATAGAACTCTGCTACCAAGGTTACTAAAGATTAACCTTGCATTGCTACTCCTGCGGTCACAAGTTCGATTCTCGTTCAGCCATGGATATTTTCTGTAATCGCTCACCTCATTAACCATGCACAAGTTTCAAAACTCTTGTGGAATCATCAGCAGAAAAAAATTGTTTAAGCCACAGTAACCTACTATCAATGATGATTATGATAGCGCATGCGATAAAGCCAGCCTAAGCTGCTTATAAAACCATTAATTTTCTGATAAACTCATATTGTGCGTAACAATTTTAGAATACATGTACGTCCATAGCGAGCTTATCTTGGCAATTCCCAGTTACTATGATTAGCTCTCCATTAAATTACCTGCTAAGCTAGAATGCTACCAATAATTCCCTATCATAATTATGGCAATTCTTCTTTAACGATGGATAAAAACAGGAAGAATGGATTTTTCCAAGATAACATAAAAGTAGATGTATTATGTCATTAATGTAGTACCGTATATCATGATTTGTCTTCGTCAACTAACCTCAGTTTTGGAAAATGTAACAAAGTCAAAATTTGCGAAGAGAGCAGTTTTTGACTCTAATGTCCGTTGCATCTTTGCATTTTTATTTCAATAAATAAATGAATAAACAAATAAATAAGGTAGAAGATAAATGACTTTTATTTGTGCACTTTACAAGTAATAAAAGTGCTGTGGGCGAAGCTGAGGCATAAGAGCTCTTCCACTTAACCCACAAACAAACCCACAGGAATTTAGACGGGACAAATACATTAACATAATTAAAAATTTGATTTTCAACTTGAGCGTAGATTAGAGGGAGAAAATGTAATATTTTCCTTCTCTCGTTTCTTTTTCTTCGACAAGCTCAAATAGTTTGATGTTTGAAAGTGCTAATCAGTCTGAAATAATTAGGTACCCAAAAACTTGAATTTTAAATCATAGTGGCCAGCATCTGGAATACTATAGAAAAGTATTTGAAGTGTAGATCAATGTAGGAGAATATATTTACCGTATGATGCAAACATGAGTTTGAGACTTGTGCGTGGGTGATGAGGTAAATGATTCAATGCCAGGCTGAACGGGAATCGAACCCGTGATCGCAGGAGTAGCAGTCAGAGTCTTATCAGAGATAACGATCCAACCGATTACACCACTGCGGCTGCCGCTGTTATCTGGGATTGTTTTTATAAGCAACGGTGCTTAACCTGGGTAGAGTATTTTTTGTTTTCATTTGTTGAAAGATTATTCGTTAATTTTAAGTAGCCCTAGCCCATTCTTACAAAGATATTGTAATCAGTACAATTCCAATTACCCGAATCGCTCTGAGAAAAACGCAAGTGAGGGACGACATAAATTAAGGCGAATTATGTCTTTCATTTATATAGAATACAACTGACGCATAGCACTTGTACATATACATGTAATACATGTACATATACATAGCACAAGTACATATACATGTAAATAACTTGTAAAAATGTTGCCTTTTTATTCAATTGATGAAAAATGCACAGTAGTACTGGAACTTTCGGTCCGAAAGTAAATTCTTTTTCTATAAAAAATAAATCATTTTCCTGAAAATCCAGTTTTGATAATTATCGGTCCGAAAATAAGTTATTTCCTTTAAAATACACACTTTGTCTTATAATCCAATTATTCAAGTTTTTGTTTATCCGAATAGGGCCCGGTCACATACCGGTATATATTTCATTCTCCACTCCATTATTCAGAAAATTGGAGTTCTACTGTTTTACGATAACTAGGTTATCCCGGGTCGCACGAACGTGCGACTTTAAATGACTTTTTCTTCTTCTTAATCTTCTTTTTCGTTCCCTATTTCTTCTTCTTTTTCTTCCTCTTCTCTTTCTTCCTCTTCTTCTTTTTCTTCTTCTTCAACTTCCTCTTTTTCTTCTTCTTTTTCTTCTTCCTCTTCTTTTTCTCCTTTTTCTTCTTCATCTCCTTTTACTACTTCTTAATCTTCTTTTTCTTCATCTTTTTCTCCTTCTTCCACTTCTTCTTTTTCTACTTCTTTTTCTTCTTCTCCTTCTTCTTTTTCTTCTTCTTCTTCTTCTTCTTCTTCTTCTTCCTCTTCTTTTTCTTCTTCGATTTCCTTTTCTTTTTCTTCTTTATCTTCTTTTTCTTCTTCGTCTTCTTCTTCTTATTTTTCTTCTTCTTCCTCTTCTTTTTCTTCTTATTCTTTTTCTCCCTCTTCTTCTTTTTCTTCTTCTTCTTCCTCTTCTTTTTCTCCTTTTTCTTCTTCCTCATCCTTTTCTTCTTCCTCTTCTTTTTCTTCTCCTTTTTCTTCATTATCTTTTTCTCCTTTTTCTTCATCATCTTTTTCTTCTTCCTCTTCTTCTTTTTCTTCTTCTTCCTCATCCTCTACTTCTTTTTCTTCTTCTTCTTCTTCTACTTCTTCTCCGACTTCTCCTTCTTCCCCTTTTTCTTCTTCTTCTTCTTTTTCTCCTCTTTCTTCTTCTCCTTAGTCTTCTTCATCTTCTCCTCTTCCTTCTCTTTCTTCTTCCCCTTCTTCTTCTTTTCTCTTTCTTTCCTCTCTTTCTCTTTATCCTATCCTCCCACCCTCTCTCTCTGACTGAACAATGAAAAATAACTTTTTGTTTCAAAACAGCTGATCATCAAATCATAAGTTGAAATGTGAAAATTTTCAGCTCACCGATCCCTATGTTAAAGAAGCAATGGCAAAAATTGAAACTTTGATCGGTCATTGCTCATGTCCACTTTGATGACGTTTTTCAAAATGTAAGACCTTATCAAACATCTACTCGATGAGATCTTTCAAATGAGACGTGAACGAACAAAATCGGTCGAGAAACCACGGAGCAGTTGTCATCACAAAAAAGCATGTTCGCCTATTTTATATAAAGATACCGCATGATTATGTCTGAAAGCTTTTTGATCTTGATTTGAATTTACAAATGTCTTCTCTTCAGCCAGTGTCTCCAACCCAAACAAGCTTGATGTCCCTATTTTTAAGAGAAAAATTCCCTAGATTTCTGAAAAAATTCCCTAGATCTCTAAATTGGGGAAATTCATTAAAAATTAGGCTATAAAAACCATGGACTTAGAAAGAAAGAGGAGATTAGTTAGCTGAATTAAGTGCAGACCAGTCTTAACCTTCCATTTCTAGCGCTATTATTTGAAATCAGAGAATCATCAGTTGGTGTCACCAACCCAAACAAGCTTGATTGCCAAAATGACTCTCAAATATCACTAAAAATCTGGTAGTTAAGCAAAAATATTACTTTTTATGATGTTTTAAAGAAACTTGAAATTTCCCTAAAAACCTTCCGAGACTCCCTAGATCCCTTGAAATTCCCTAGATCTAGGGAGAAATTCCCTAGGTTGGAGGCACTGTCTTCAGCACCAATTATCCCCAAAAATCTACAGAAAAATTTCTTTCAGAAGAATCTCAACCGAAGACTGAGCTAAGCCACTATAAGAGTAGAGACGACCTCGAGACGCGGGAATTGTAAACAAAATGTTGGACAAATAAAATTTAAATAAAGGTCAACGTATTATTCGTGAAGAGCCGATGCGCGGCCGGCATATTTAGGCCTAAAAACCATCAGCAGAGGGACAAGGCCGACTACTTTGCTAGAAAGCAAAGCAATCTTTTATGCGCTTCATTTTCACGTTTATTTCTATACAACAAATTTAGAAATCGTGAGCTTCTAGTTAGATGCTGGACGAGAAACCTTGTTTGGGGAGTGAAGCAATATTTTTGTCTATTTTGTTATGTTGATCTAACTTAGAAAACAGTATTTATGAATCTACCTTAAGGCTGCTTTAACTCAAGGGAGATTTGAAAACTATTTACTAAGGATTAAGAAATTGTGAGCTTTTAGTGGAGGCTAGAGGAAAAATCTAGTTTTGTGAGTTTTGAGAGAGGAGATGAGAGTGAAAGGACAATAAAAAGGGAGGATGTAAAGGAGAAGAATAAGAAAGAGGTAGTAAAGAAATAAAGGGAGTAAAAATGAGAAAGAGTATGGAGTGTTGTTATGAAAATGTAATATTATAAACTATTTTTAACTGTTTTTAGTGTTTCAAGTGAACTTTTAAATTAATAGTGGTGAGTGGAAAGATTCATTTTGTTATTTTTTGAGTGAAGGTTTTTAGCAAATCTTAAATTTTTAGTCTGTTAACCTCAATGTTTTTGGAAAATTCAACATATTCAAAATGTGTGAAGGGAGCAGTTTTGGACTTGAGTCTGTTGCACCTTCAAATTCGTTGTAAATTTGTCACAATAAATAAATAAATTGAGAACGGAAAGGAGGAAGAAAAAGTAGAAAGGAGAGATGAGAATGGAAAGTGAGAAAAAGGAGGGTGAGAAGGAAACGGAAAAAGTGGAAGAGCATGGGAAAGAAGGAGAAGAACTAATAGTAGTAGCGGTGGTAGTAGATAAAGAAGAAAAATAAGGACTAAAAAGGAAGGAAGGGAAAAAGGAGAGAAAGAAGATGAAGCAAGGGAAAAGAGAGAGAAAGAAGATGAACAAAGGGAAAAGAGAGAGAAAGAAGATGAAGAAAGGGAAAAATGAGAGAATGAAGATGAAGGAAGGAAAAGGAGGAGGAAGATAAGTATAGAGTTTTGGAGGAATGGCGAAGGGAAGGAGAAAAATATATAGAGAAGATAAGAGTAGAAGGCGAGAATTGAGGACGGTGGGAGGGAATTCAAGGAGAAACAGCTAAAAAAGAGGGTGAGAAAGAAGAAGAGGAGGGGGGAAAAAGACGGAGGAAAGGCGAGAAAATGGGGGAATAGGGTAGAAAAAAGTAAAAAAAATGAGGATTGAAAAAGGAAAAGAGGAGAAAAAACAGAAGAAGACGATGATGATGATGATGAAAAAGCATTATTATGAATAAGGGAAAAGTAGACGAGGAAGTTAGAGGAGATAAAAGTAGAAGTATAGTGATTAGAGCACTCCAACGGTCGCGGGTTTGATTCCCGTTCAGCCTTGCATTTTTGTATCATCAATCACATCATTATCTACACACAAGTCTGACAATCATTTATTCATCTATTTTGTTAGAAGAACACAGGCAAGCAAAGATGCATTAGCCCACCACTGGTTTCTTGACTAATTTTTCAACCTAAAAAATCCGAATTTTAGCAAAAGTCCAAGTTTAACTAGAAATTTTACTTTCAACTAAAACTAAACATTTTTTAATGCAAGTATATTAATTTTCAATTAAAAAACGAAGCACTGAAACAAAGACAAAAATATTGCTTCACAAACGTTCCAAATGTTCCTTCAGTTTCTCCTGACTCTAGGGACTCTTGAATTGCCTATATTTCAATTTAAATTTCAATTCAATTGTTTATTGCCACAACTTTACAACAAAATAATTTAATGGTTACAAATTAACATAAAGGAAATAAAAGAAACCTAACTAATCAGAAAAAAAACTAAAATCTATGTTCAGGCACCACCAGCAAAAGAAAATATAAATATTTTATATTTATATATATAATATAAATGTTTTATTAATAGTCCAGACAATGTGAATAACATTAGGAATTTTGTTTGTCATTTTACAGCCGAAAATATAAAAATAGTACAAATTAAAAAAATAACACATTGATTTTTGAAAAAATAGATTTTTTTGTTATTGTTTTTGGGTGATGTTACTGGAAGTATAGAAACTATACCTACTATAGCCGACTATGTACGATATATAATGCATACAATAAAAATAAAGTTTGAGATTATTTTTTGTTAATGGTTTTTGAAAGGGTGCAAACCAGATAGTGGACTAGAACCTACTAAGTAAAATACATAAATAAATATACTATAGAAAAAAATTTGAGAGTATTTTTTATCAATGTTATTGAAAGGTAAGAAACTGTACCTACTATGAATAAGTATCAATTAAAAAGGAAATTTGAGAGCATTTCTTGTTATTCTTTTAAAAAGGGCGGGGACTATACATTCCCACTATAGCCTACAATGTACGGTACTCCTATGAACAATTATCTTACAAAAACAACTGTATCAACAACTTATAATCATTCTGAATTCAACTCAAAGGCTACTCTATTATTATTATGATTATTATTTTTTTGTTTTCGATATATTGGTGCATCCAAAATGTCCGTTCGGCCACCCGTAGAGGAGCGACTTAAAACAGGATTTCAACGCACAAAATATTATGAAGAACGAATGACGTAAGACAATGTGAAAAACATGTAATAAAAAATCTGTATCTTAACTATGTGCAGCTATATTGCTTGCCAAGACGCTAATAACAGCTACAGTATATAAGTGAGCAGTACATAGCGGGCGCGGTACATAGTTATAGTTACTCCCATATTTGAAGTTACCAAGTATATAGTTACTCCCTATAGCTGCCTTCAAAGTCTGTTTCTGATCACATTAATCAAATCTTGTTTTCTTGCCTTCATAAATGAAAAGTTTTTATTTTTGTTATTGTTATTGCTGCTGTTGTTGTTATTGTTATTTCCGCCCACAAACTGACAACTTGAAAACAACAACAGGATGCTTTATTGCCTTATTCATCTTGTAAGAAAGTCTTTACAGCAAAATAGAAATAGAATGGAATCTTGGAATATCTTATTTATTATTATTTGAAAAGTTTGGTTCAATAGGCCCACTCTACCTTCTAACAGGTTGGAGAAGAAATAATAACAAATATAGATTAAAATAATCACGCATAATCATAATCTCTATCTATAAAAGGATGATACCCTGACTCACTCATCAACGCAGAGCCAAAACTACTAGGCCTATGAACTTGAATCTATCTATAAAAGGATGATACCCTGACTCACTCATCAACGCAGAGCCAAAACTACTAGGCCTATGAACTTGAATCTATCTATAAAAGGATGATACCCTGACTCACTCATCAACGCAGAGCCAAAACTACTAGGCCTATGAACTTGAATCTATCTATAAAAGGATGATACCCTGACTCACTCATCAACGCAGAGCCAAAACTACTAGGCCTATGAACTTGAAATTTCGTATGAACAATCCTTATTGGATTTCACCGTGCAATAAGAAACGATTTCTCAAAATTCTAAATTTTAGGGGTGTTTTTAGGGGGTTAAAGTTTTTCCTATGCAAAGCACGGGTACATGGCTAGCTAGCTTACTGGGATCTTTTAATCATATGGAAAATAATTTGAAATTTTTCGATCTGCTGTACACGCTGTTTCGATGGACAAGCTGTTTGTGTGTTTTGCAAATCATCATTCACCTGACCTACTGAACTTGCCGGCCAAACAGCTTAAAGGAACAGCTGATAGAAGTCAACAGTTTTTAATCATATGGCAGGCCCCTTAGCGGCGTTATTTACGCTGCCTGGAACGCAAAAACTTTGCATGTAGGATACCGTTCAGTCGGAGCCTTGCAGTATGTAGAAACATATGACTGGGTATGATGAAATGTAATTATGCTGGGTTGATGACATCTGTTAACCAATGCAGCTAGAAATTTGAAATGTATTCTCAGTAGGAGGTGGCGAATAATAAAATGAAAAACCTAGCTTCTACCCTAATAGTCGTGGAAGGTTTAAATTTGAAATGTTCATTGAGAGGTGGTGAGTAAAGTCTTACTGTGTAAGAAAACAACGAAGGAGGCCTCTCTGATCAGCTGGAAGAGCCCTAGGACTAACTTCTTCCCTAATAGTCTAGAAGGTTGAAATTTGAAATGTAACCTCAGTGGGAGGTGACAAATAATAAAATCAAGGATTTTTTATGAGAACGCAGCAACGCGCGTCGGGCCAGCTAGTGATAAATAAAATTGTCAAAAGTAAAAAACTTGAAATTCATCGTAAAATATAATGCGAAAAAAGGAAAGAGTTGATTATGAATAATTAACGAGTAAGAATAATGAAAAGCCTTTGGTTCGAATCTCATTCAGCCATGGATGTTTCTCATCATTCACCCATTCACCTCATTACCCCCACGCACAAGTCTTCAGACTCAGGTGGGCATCATCAGCAAAAAAAACTATGTAGTTGTTTGCTCCACATTTAATCTCAAGTTTAAACAAAATTAACTCAATTCAAAATGACACATTTTATTTCTGGGCTTTAATTCAGAAGCCTCACAATCAATTTTTCCTATATTATCCACAGACAACTCTATCAAAAGCATTTTCCAGGTCCACAAAACTTGGCCTTTCTTATTTCTAAACGTGTTTTCGCCCATGAACGTTGTAGAGATTGACAAATAGCCACTGTACAACTCTCCTCGTCATTTTCAAGCGGGTCTGATTGCGACTCAACTGCAGCCACAGACATATATCTATATATAACTACTGTACTATATATCCAGCCCATCTATAGTCTACTACTTTATATCTATATCGATTTATAATCGCACAAATCTATACCTATATATCTGTGACTGCAGCATTGTTAAGGTCCGACTGCTACGCTACTTTGTAAAGCTACGCTATAACAGGCACGTAGTTAAAAACGAGTTCAGGCGTATTCACCAATAGGAGTGACGCATACACAACGAATTAGCCAATAAAATACCGGATTTTTTCTCATCAGTGCATTCCCCCTTATCTAAATGTTGACAGGTTTCTGTGATCGCAATAATTTGTCGTAGTTGTTGGGACGAGAGTGCATAGACCTGCTGCCAAACTAAGCTCTCAAAAGTTATATAATTATTGATAAAGTCAAGATTTTTAGGAAATCTAAATTTTAGTGTGAATCAACCTCAATGTTTTGGGCAGTGCAGCATATTCAAAGTTCACAAAAAGAGTACTCAAGGACAATTGAGTCTGTAGCATCTTCATTGCAATTTTGTCACGATTAATAAATAAATACAAATGGATAAATTGATATTTTTAAAGTCGGATGATGCCCACATGAGTCTTGAGACTTATGCGTGGGTGATGAGGTGAATAATGCCATAAAATACTGAAGATTGAACGAGATTCGAACTCGAGACCGCAGGAGTAGCAGCCGGCCGGTATCTTATCTTATCAGAGACGGCGTGTTATTTATCCGACAGATGAAACCTTACAATTTTGACATCGACCAGCTAGATTAGACATAACTTTCAAGAATTATATAGCCATTGATGCAAATCGATATATTATTGATATTTCAATTGCCGTTAAATTATATTTTTCAAGTTAGACTTGTGCAAAGTGATTTTGAATATTGTTTTGAAAATTCTCTAATTATTATAATTATGTGCATATGGATTTTATTGGTAGGAAGACCCTAACGTTTTTGAGCAATTTGAGTCATATTATGAAGAACATGGTGGACTACAATTTTAGGAGGATTCCGAACCACCTAATAAAGCTTATAGCAGCAAGTCATTGAACTATAACTTTTGAGTTTATTGACCTATATGGCGGTTGAAAAGTATAAAATTAAAATATGAATGCCGGGAAACATATTTTGAGATGTTTCTGCACAATATGGTAGGATTTTAATGCTTATTAGATGTCAAATAACTATCAAAATAGTGGGATAAAACGCATGTACTCGCCCCTTAATTGCCCGCGCGTGCCTAAAAACTGACTAATACTACAGTTTGACCAAAGCTTAACAAGTTAATTAATGATATATTAGATTAACAACTAGATCATTATTGATTTAAATAATAATTTCTAAATTCCATCCAAAACTATAAATTAACCCGAGGTTGATTCACAAAGAACCGTAATATTGAACTAACTGCAATAAATAAATTTACTTCTCTTAATCATGATTAAACAAACAAAATATGATGATAATCGATAAATTAAATACATAAAGACAACCGCAATAATTCTACATACCTACTGAGTTACATCTGTCACTATAAGCCAGTTCAACACTGAAAACTCTTCAACGACAGAAAATAAAACAGAACCCAACTGAAAAAAGGTTCTTTTTTCAACTTGCATTGTTCCAAGATGGTACTTAATAGTAACATGTACTTGCATGACACTACGACAATAATTAAAAAGGAAGCAAGAATACCACGCTAACGAGTCTAGATCTGATAGAAGCTTTTTTTAAAGTCAACGACAGGTGAAAGAACAAAGAGTTTTTTGAAATACTTTAATTACAATGGAGCTATTCACACTGTATAGAACTTACAACGTCTTCTGTCTGAGACAAACGTACGCAAGCGCTCGCTAGTGCACACTACCTTATAATAATTAGAAAAAATGAATATCACGGATCCAATATTGTGGCCTTGTGTTAAAGCAAACAAGTTGCATTGAATCGGTTATAATCTGCCTATAAGCGAATAATAGGAACACTTGTTTTAGTCGATAAAGAGGGTGGAGAGAGAAAGAGCTTGCCAATTCAATAGAATATGGATAAATTGGGATTAATTCGTTTAGATTCTAAGATAGATAGATAGATAGATAAATGACTTTTATTTGTGCACTTTACAAGTAATAAAAGTGCTGTGGGCGAAGTTGAGGCATAAGAGCCCCCTCTTTCACTTAACCCAAGATAGAGGTTTATTCAAAGAGCAAGTGTAAAAACAATATCACTAGCATTACAACCGTGCAAAAGAATCTCCATTTTAACAATACTGAATTCTTAAGGTGAATCGGCCTATAGAGATTAACTACGAGAAATTTAATAAATTTGTAATTATTCTAGGTCTACATTGAATTTTTTATATTCTATATTATTTTTTTTATCAAATTTGATTTCTATACTTTCTGCGAAAACAGTTAAATTGGTAATTTCCTTATTATCATGTTCATCCATCTTGTGATCCAGTGAAACGAAAACTAAAACAAGCAACCAGCTGGTAGATCTAGGTCCACTTGGGACTGTACTCACAAAAATAGACAGACAAAGTAGAGCGAACTCACCAAAAATTATAATTTCTTCATACAAGAGCCAACTCAAATTTTATTAATAACCAAAATTAATTAAAAAAAAGTTTCTCAGATCAGAATAACTCAATAAACAAGTAACTTATTATTTTATGGAGTATGATGAAAATACTTCATTAATAACTTGAATTTTCTAGTCAGAGAGATAACAATACCATAGAGTGTCGAAATAAGTATTGCGCGTTTTAAAATTGTTAATACAAATAAATACAAAAAATAATACATATTCATAAAAATAAATAAATACACAGCTATGCTATGATTTGAGATGAATCATAAACATATTTTAACCAAGACTTGAATTTTCTAGAGACAGAAAAAACCCAATTGGAGTTGAAATAAATATTTCAATACAATATCCCAATTATATATTATAAATACAGTCTAAAAATTGATGATCCTCATCGATTCTAAACAAAGCATTTTGTGAAGTACAGAAACGTATTGAACTGCTCAAACAGGAGCGGAATGAGGTTCAATTCATATCTGTGAAACGCATTTGACTAAAAGAAGCAAGGGTGAGAGATCTAATTTATTATTGTGTTTCACAAAACAACACCATGTCCCACGTCACGAAGCCTGCGTTTCTATTTACGCCGTGCCTTAATAATGTAACCTACAAACGGCTTAAATTCGTATTTGACAGCTCAAAAAGAACCAATGGTAAGATAAATACAAATAAATAAATAAAATTCCCAATTATATAATATAAATAGCGTCTAAAAATAGATGATCCTCATCGATTCTATAAAAAAACATTTTATGAAGCACAGAAACGTATTGAACTGCTCAAACAGGAGCGGAATGAGGGTCAATTCATATCTGTGAAACGCATTTGACTGCTCTAAAAGGAGCAAGGGTAAGAGATCTAATTTATTATTGTGTTTCACAAAACAACACCATGTGCCACGTCACGAAGCCTACGTTTCTATGTACGCCGTGCCTTAATAATGTAACCTACAAACGACTTAAATTCGCATTTGACAACTCAAAAATAAGCAATGGTAAAATATCAATTCATAATAGAGTTTCACAAAAAATCACCATGTGCCACGTCACGAAGCCTACGTTTGTATTTACGCCGTACCTGAATCATGTAACCTAAATTCCCGTTAGTCAAAACAAAGTCTAGAAGAAGATTCAGGCGTAATCGCGTCCAATACAAAAAAATAATGCTAACCTTCAATGAAATGACCAATGATTAATGTCCCCACCCCACCAAACACCAATAGAGTCTCGATTATGTCACACCAACCAACTAATAAACACAAACAGCACAGCACACAAATCATATAAGGCTAGATGCAACTTGCAAAGACCGGTTTCTATTGGGTAGAACCACTAATAAAATACTTGGACGAAAGAGTAGTCTACTCTCACTCCTACTCTTCCTCCCACCACTTCCTTTTCTTCATCATCACTTTTCTTCTTCTTCTGCTTCACAATTTTCTTCTCCATTTTATTCACATTCTTCTATTTCTTTGTCTGCTTCTACTTATTGTTCTTGTTCTATTACTTCTTCTTTTTCTACTCCCTTTTCTTCTCTTCTTGTTCTTATTCTTCACTCTCTAATCACTTTGTTCTAATCATTCATATCCTTTAAATAACTTATTCATCTAATTTTAGTTTTCAACTTTCATACCGTTTTTAGTTTACTTTAGCCTAGGGTCAAGTGTAGAAGAGAAGGATATTTTTGAATATCCTTTTCCAAGAATGGATGTTCAAACTTCGCCGTTTCATGTAGATACATCACAATCATATTATATTGCATCTTATATTCATATTTTTTAATAATTCTCCAGTTTAGCATTCTAAAATTAATAGAATAATAATTACAGTACTTATATATTTTCAACTATCATAATCTAGAATCTAAGACTGTGCATTTTGTAATCTACATGAATAAAGTAAATAATATAATCTAATCTTTTCTTCTTTTTCTACTCCTATTTCAATTCCAATAACCTATTCTCCTCTTCCTTTTTTAATTTATTGTTCTTCTTCTCTTTCACCTCATCCTTCTTCTTCTTCTTCTCTTCCATTTTCTTCTCTTCTTAAAAGGTTAAGTGTGAGAATGGCCTCAATGGCAAAGACTTCGCCTCTTTGTGTAATTCATCTCTCAGATGTTTTTTTTTTATTTTTCAAACAATCGCATCCATTATTTCTGCTGTACTATACCTTAAAATAATATATATTTGTTGTATTTATAATCTTTTCTACTCAAACTATTCAACCATTATGTTTACTTTTCAAAAACAACTCTACATCACTTCAACTAGGGGATCTGAGAGTTGCTAATATTAATAATACTTTTATCATTCATGTATATTGTAAATTTACACAAAGTCATCTGAATCGTTTTTCTTCTACCGCTTTTTCTTCTTCTGTTTTTTATCTTCTTCTTCAACTCTTTCTTCTTCTTCGTTTTTTCCAATAAGCTATTCTTCTCTTCCTTTTCAATTTCTTCTTCTTCTTCTCCTCCTCCTCCTCGTTTTTCTTCTCCTACTTCTCCTCCTCCTTCTTCTTCTTCTTTTTCTTCTCCTCCTCTTTTTTATTTTACTTTTCCTCCCCCTCCTTCTTTTTCTTCTTCCTCCTCTATTTTCTCCTTCTACTTCACCTCCTCCACCTCCTTCTTCTTTTTCTTCTCCTCTTTTTTCTAATTTTCCTCCTCCTCCTCCTGCTCTTCTTCCTGCTTTTTTTTCTTCTTCCAACTCTTCCTTTTTCTGAGGGAGCAACAGTTCTTCATTTTCCCTCTCCACCTCATATTTTTACTCTTTCTTATTATTTATCATCATCATCATCATCATCATCATCATCATCATCATCATCTCCGTCTCCATCGCCATCATTTTCTCCTTATTCTTCTTCTTCTGTCTCTTCTTCCACCTCCTCTTCTTTTTCTTCTTCATCACCATAACTTTTCTTCTTCTTCTGCTTCACATTTGTCTTCTCCACATTCTTCTATTTCTTCGTCTCCTACTACTTCTTGTTCTTGTTTGCCAACTATCAATTCTTTTTCTCCTTCTCCTCCTTCTTCTTCTTGTTCTTCTGCTGTCTTCTTCCCCTTCTTCTTCTTTCTTTTTCTTCTTCCATCACTTCTTCACTTTCCATCTTCAACTGATATCTTCACTCTTTCTTTTTTCTTCTATAACTTTTTTCAATCTCCCTCTTCTTCTCTATTTCCTTTTACTATATAGTTTTTTGCTTAATTAAAAACTCAAGAAGTTGTCGAATTCCACTTTATTTGTTACACAAATTACAGTACCATGGTTTCAGGGTACCTACCCCATCCTCAGCAAGACTGATTTGAAACTAAAGGAAGAAGCAAGGAAGTCTCTGAAGAAAAATGTATACAAGAGCTACTTGATCATGGAGATAGCAGAAACAATAATAATAATTTATAACAAGAATGACTTAATTCTAGCTTAAAATTATATTTGGTATTTTTGGTATTTAATTATTGAACAAATTTGACCGAAATGGTAAACATGCCAAAATAAGCTGCCAACCCAACAACTTGAACAGGTGGCTAATTTAAAATCATATTTTAACATCCTAACCTAATGCACTAGATTAAAGGTATTACTAAATTGACCAAAACTATGACTATATGACTATTATTGACCAAAACTCATTAATTACATTAAATTCAACATTGACAATAAAAATGATTCCTAATCTAAGGCACAAGATTAAATAAATAAATAATGAGGCCCTATTTAGCCCATAAACTCTAGGATGTCTGGCCTAATCTGTTTTGTCCAGGGTGTCTTTGGCTAACCTGGTTATAAGGTGATAATAATTACAACCTAAACTTAATAATACTCCCAGCTCAAAAAAGTGCCTCATCCTCTGAAATGTGAAGTTTTAGTTAACATTAAAAATTTTCATTAAATTACTAAACTTAATTTACATTAAATTAACCTGGTTATAAGGTGATAGTAATTACAACCTAAACTTAATAATATTCCCAACTCAAAAAGGTGCCTCATCCTCTGAAATAACCTATTTTGTATCCACTGAACCAAATTTACCCATTTCAATCTAAAAAGTTAAGTTATTCACTAATAAGTTATTCTCACTTCAAAGATAACAAATATCCTAATCTAAAGCTCTAGATTAAAGGGTTTAAGAAAAATATTAAGTACTGGTTTAGATATGTAGATGACATTCTTTGTCTTTGGGAAGGTTCAACAAGACAGTTAGATAATTTCTTCCAGGAGCTGAACAATACACATCCAAACTTGAAATTTACTAAAGAAATTGAAGAGAATCATCAGTTGAACTTCCTAGACCTCACAATAGTCATAAAGGACAACAAACACCACTTCAGCATCTACAGGAAATCTACAACTACTGACACAGTAATTCCAATGAACTCTTCCCACCCATTTCATCACAAACTGGCAGCCTTCTATTCCCTCCTCAACAGATTGACCAGAATCCCAATGTCTTCTGAAAACTACAACAAAGAACTCGGAATCATCCTTCAAATAGCTAAAAACAATGGATACCACTCAAATACTATAATGAATCTTCTAAACAAAATAAAAAAGAAGGACGCCATCCATCTAGTCTATTCACAAAAAGAAGGGGACCCCAAAGGCAACTGGATCACACTTCCCTATATTGGAAACATTTCACAACAACTTGGAAACATCATCAGAAAGAAGGACTACAAGTGGCCTTCAAATCCACTCCAATCCTCAATCACTTGATGAACTCCTCCAAGGACCCATAAATGATGGTGAAAAAAGTGGAGTGTATAAGCTGAACTGTGCTGACTGCAATTCCTGTTATGTGGGGCAGACTGGGAGACCTTTCAAC